>VTPC01090990.1:331021-386213 GCA_011009095.1 Ignelater luminosus
GTGTCAGAGACGCGCAATAGTCGCGGAAGAAAGTGGTTTGTTTGCCAACAGCAAGGCTTATCAATTTCGTTATCGTGGGGAATGTATAACCCAAATATAATTACGCTGGTGTCCTCCAGGAAGCAGAAATTGTAGAGGTTAGAAACGCAACAATTTTGGTTCCGTTGGTGTAGCATCTGTGTGTATACTACATTTTGGAAGCTCCGCAAAATTTTAATAGTGCTTGAGACTCAGTGATTTTCGTTTATAAAATTGTGTGTAAACGCCTGGATTTTGTTCTTATGTTTTTTTTGTGATTAACGTAAAATAAGTGGTTGTTATTCGAAATTTAAGTTTTCTCAATTACTGGATCTAGCTGCCTTTCGTCGGAAAACAGAGGTCTGCACATACCTTCTGGAAGAAAGAATTCCTGTATGAGTAAGAAAGAAAACCTGCTATGTTTTATTATATTAATTTTAATGTTTAAAGACTAGGAGGACGTCGAACTTTGTGAAATATTTTATACGAAAACTTTGCTTAGACAGGATCAGTTTCGTATTGTTTTATTGAATCATAATTTTTACAAGTAACTTTTTAACTAATTTGTAACAGGAGCGTTCCCAGGTAATTTTAGCTGGTGTTTGATAAATTGTTGCAACAAAATTACTAACTTGGCAATCATTTCTTTGTTCTTAAATGTAAAGTTCAGTTGCCAATATTTAACAATTTATGGTCAAGTTAACCTTAGTCGGGTTAATTAATATTTGTATTTTGATCTTTCGTGTTTTATTTTAAAATTTTAACGTAACAGAATCATTTTGCTTTGTTTATTGTAATAATTTGTTTTTCTTATAGTTTGTTTTTGTTTTTTTATTATTTTATCGACTCTGTTCTCCAAACAGAAATTAATTTATGCCTCTTATTGATATTCTTTTGTAGTGTTATTTTGTTATTGTTTTTGTATTTTTGTTTGTGCGTGTTTGACTCATTTTTTTATTATCATTATTGTTTTAATAAATGTAAGTAAGGTCGACTTCTTGTATTTTTTGTTTTTGTAAGTGGACCTCTGGTCCAGACAAGCAGCGTTAATTTCATTATTTTGTTCTTTTGGCTATCAAAAAGCACGTAGTGTATATTCCAAATTTCAATTCTAGACTAGATATCTTTGCTCAAGAGAGAAGTAAATATTGAATTGGCATTTCTCTCTTGTATCGTTTTAAAAGAAGGAAATCTTCAGAGGACTTCCTTAGCAAAATTAAGTAAGACAAATCAAGTGCTTATACAGTGTTTATTTTGTGTATTGAGTCTCATGGTGAAACGTCAGAGCGAGTTTTAATAGAGCTTCCACGAGGTAAGTTACACACAGGGTGAGGTTTCGTAAGAGGCCTATATACAGGGTGTCGGATTCACGAGTAGTCGCGTGACCGACCATCATAACCCTTCGATCTACGACTGCTGGCGCCCTTTTTTACGACCATCTATTAGTTTAATTAGAGATTTAACATCTACCATTGGTCTGGACGGGACTTGTGCATACTTTTGAGCATCTTCCCGTTACAAGCAGGCCTAACTGGATCTGCCACTTTTCTTTTCCCAAACCTTAAAGGTCCTGTTTGTAATGCTCTGTGTACTATATGTGGTTTTTTGATAACTTCTACCACCAATTTTTAATATAATTTACATCCCTTAGCATGGCTAACGCTGCAATATTTTTCAGTTTATGTTTAATTGTTTTACAAAATGTTATAGAATATGAATACTATAATTTACAAATAAGTTAAGATGTATCGACCAATAAACTTACAGAATAATTAAATTCATAGAATATGAATAAACTTTGCTTATACAATAATCTGAAATACTCTTGTTTTATTCGGTACAATTGATTTTGTAGATTTATAATAATGGATACCATTATTCAAGTAATATTTATTTATTCATCAAACATTTTTTCAAGAAAGACCAATCGGAGCCAATTAGTATTCAAGACTTGTTTTTCTATTACAGAAAAAATAAAATTCTAATTTAATTTCTTAAATTTCGAAATACGTCAAAGCCATCTAGTGCGTATAAATCCGAGAGGTATAAATAAAAAAAGTCACGTCGGATAAAAAGGAAATAACCACATATCTAACAGCAGGGAAAATAACTGACAACTTCGCGCCGTTTCTCAAACATTATTACAAAGAGAAAACATTTGGAAAGTAGAGTTTAAAATAAATCACAACGAAAACAATAAGGATAGATTTAAATTTACTTCCCGTAATTCTTTCTTGAAATATATTTGACGCAATCTAACATTTTCTTCGACGTTCACAGTTTTCGTGAATATGAAACAGATTTTACATTTTTATTGGAAATTGTTATATTTGTTCAGAGTCTATAGGATTTCTAAAATATTTATTGAATATTGTGATGGAATTTTAAAAGGAAATAGGGGCAGCACGAAAGTGGACTTTACGCTAAAAACGCCAATTTAGTTGTTATCGAATAACATTGATATTCAGTTAAACCCAAGCATTTGAAATTATCTCTTTCGTAACCGTTCTTTTTATTTATTAAAAAGGAAATGAACCAACAGCATTGCAAAAACATTTTGATTCCCACAAGCTAAAATTTCTGATCAAATAATGTGAATGATAAAAATATCAAATATAGAGGGAATATGAGTTTGTTTCTTTGTTAGAGACATTTTAACATAATCACATCTAATGTTGTTGTTGTTGTTGTTGTTGGTTTCCTAATGTGTTTACTTACAGATATAAAAAGGAAATTAATACACTAATTGCCTTTTTTTGATAGGTTGATAAAGGAGAGAAGAATGAGATATCTATTTTTATAACAAATTATATAACTGTAGGTCGACATATTGAAGAAAGTACAAAAAATGTTTTTTATGTTTCGATAAAAGTAATATAAGGATTTATGCCAGGCTTAGATATGATTTCCTTCAAACTTCCTTCATAAACAATAATAAAGATATGAGGAGAAGAAAATTGGATTCTTTCTTATATTTATATAAAAACCCAATCTAAGTAAAAAAAACCAACAAGGTTAGTTTAGGAATATTATAGTTTAGTGAATTTCTTAATTTTGCAGTATCATTGACATAAAATACGCCCTGATGATTAGGAAAGTCTATAAAGTCATTTTGATATTAAAAGAAGTAATAAATAGATAAGTTCAGTCGCTATGAACATTTAAGTAGAACGCATTTATTAAACAGTTGTTGACTTATAATGACGAGTACTAAATGGTATAAAATTATTTTCATTTAATAATGAAGACGTGAGTTAAGCCTTTATCGGAATAACTCAGAAATTTCCATAACAACTAAAGGGAGCTGCTCTTAGGTGTTCAGACACAACTGATTACATTCCACATGGAATCTTTTAGATAAGAGCTAAACAAATCACATCGATAAAATAACCAACTTTACATCAATTATGCACCAAAATAGAGAAAGCAGTTGTCTTATTAATTACATAATTGAGAAAACTATAAAAGGAATCTAGCTTTGCCCTTCCATTACAATCACCAGAAGCAGTACAGTTCACTTACCATACCGAGGGAGCCATGCACATAAGCAATCGCCTTTCACTATTCTTTCCGAGGAAATTATCTATACCCGAAGACAAGCCACACCTCCGTTTTTTATCATTGCCAAGCAAACACAAAAATAGAACTGGCTTACCTTCCAGTTTTATCCTTCTAGAGCAGTAATTCCCAACCCGTGGTACGCGTACCCCCAGGGGTACGTGGATGGCTTTCCAGGAGTACGCGAAAAAATATGATTAATGGCCATGACTGCTACCTCTATTACTGCAAGCGCTACACAAATTCACATTTAGCTAACCAATAGTGGAAGTTTGTGGTGAAAAGTGGTGTGTTTCTGGGGAAGGTCGAATCAGCGACCAGTTTTCAGTAGTGAATGGTTCAGTGGTCTGTTTAAGGTGTATTCAATCAGCTAGCATTCGCGTATTATGGATTGATAATTGAAAAGCGACACGTTGAAAGGCGATTGTGGTCAATCGTCAAATGCGAGTTCTTCTCAGGACAACGTATTGACGCGTGATGCTGAAAAGTCAGATGGTTTTCTCCAAAAGATTAAATGGAGCAAATATTGCGAAGAGTACATGAAATATAGATTTTTATTTATAGGGAAAAAAACTGTCAAATCTCTTACGTGTAATCACAGTATGGCTGAGGATTTAATTAGTCCATGTATAAAAGCTGCCGTTCTGTGTATGCTCGGGGAGGAACAGGCTCGCAAAATAAATTCTCTTTCAAACAATACAATTTCTTGAGGCGACAGTAATAACTAAAATTAGAAACAGTGAGTTCTTTGCTGGACAAGTGAACAAAAGCACAGATGTTATAGCATGTTTGACTAATGCTTTTGAGTGTTCTGGGACTAGATGTGTCACTTTTCGACAACATGTATTGAAAAATGACAGAGATACATTCAGAGCGTTCTAGAACAGTCAGTCAAACATACTATTAAGTATTGCAGGGTATTTACACAGCAGTTAGGTTGAAGATATCCCGTAGCTTTGCCAACTGTTCTGAGAAAACAGAAGAGGTAATGCTACAATTCAATTGAACAGCTTCGTTTTAATTTTAATTTATTTTGTTTTCTTTTAGGTGAGGATATCTTTAACGCTGTTAATTGTTATTTTGAAGAAGAGAATATTTGTTGATTCAGCTTTGTAGATGTGTATTGATGAAGTCAACTCAATGTCAGGTTGTTACTCCGGCCTTCGCTTGCGCATGTTGAAGGTAGCCCCCACTATATCCTGAAACCATTCCTGCATTCACAAACAAAATTTTGCAGCAAATCTTCATGATGCTGTGAAGATAGTAAATTTTATAAAAATCAAAATCTACAAGCTTGAGCTCAGAACACTGTATGAGGAGATATATAATCTTCATCACTCCGTGATTTTATACCTTATTCGGCTGTTACAGCTTTTTTTCTTGAAGACCACCCTTTTTAACTATTTTTAAAGTTACATGATCCTAATTGGCTTTAGAATCTTGCATACTTATCAGACATTCTTTTACAAATAAACAAACTAAATTTGGCGTTTTAGAGTAGCGAAAACATTTTCCAATGTTTCGAGCAAAATTGAATCCATAATCAAGAAAATACATATCATATATTGGAATAGGCTAATCTGAGGTTTTTGATACTTTACACAATTTCATTTCTAAAAATAACTTACGTCTTTCGCAGAAATGTGCAGGAAGATAATTAGACACTCGAAAGCACTAAATATAATGATCTTTCAAGAAATATTTTCTAAAACATTTAAAAGAGAATAATGGGACTGAAAATCCCTTTGAGGAAAAGTACGTCAAAGAAGCCTCATGATTATCAGTTCATGAAGAAATGAAATTGATTAAAGTTGCAACTGATAGTAGTTTAAGACTAGAATTTAAACAAACCATCTTATTGACTTTTGGGCAGTTATCAGTGACAAATATGAACAGCTATCAAATAGGGCTCTTAAATTCTTGTTGCCGTTTACAAACACTAAACTGGTGAAAAAGGGTTTTTTCATCTTACATGTTCATAAAAAACAAATATCGGATTTTCTAATATTAAGCATTAGAGACACTGTTTGTGAAAATGGGTTATCTAGGAGGTACGCAAGCAAAAAATAAAGCTAAGAAACACTGTTCTAGAGTATACTGAGCACAACAACAGATCAGGTTTCTCTTTCTGAAAAAACTACCCAAGACCATTGGCTGGGTCTCGTCCTCATCAAGCTCTAGGTCGTATTTGCAATATTCGGTGTTCGATCGCCCACACCGGCTATTATTATTAAAGTTTTTCGTGGTTTTCTTTAGTAATGTACATGAATACCCAAACAGTAATTTCCACGGAATTAATTTCCTTCTATCCAAATCTTATCTAAATCTTAAAACGGCTCACCTTCTATGGGAAAATTAAACACGATGACTTTTTTTTCGTTTCTTCTCTCTTTTCATATGGGAACCAATCAGTTCCATGTAATACGAGGATATGCTAAGTCGTGTTGTGGCATCCCTTCGTATGTTTGTGCCTATTCGTGGGGTGTTCCTGCCATCCTATAGCACTGTGGTAGGTTTAATCGGATTACAAGCCACCATTATTACTAGTTCGAACAACTTGTGTATAGGGATGCACAATCCCCGGCTTTAAATACCACTTTTCTCCAGCGCAGCGCTGCCCGACAGACGTTCGTGCCCAGGAGAGGAAATCGGCTATTGCTGTCGCGAATATGCTTACGAGGTATGTGAGAAAAGTAATGAGACTGATTTCATACCAACCAAAGTTTTTATTTTTTCAAACAACAATGTTATCCCCTTCAAAGTAGTTCCCTTGGGCAGCTATACACCGGCGGAGTCATTGTTCCCACTCTTGGTAGCAGCGCTGGAAGTTTTCAACTGGTATGGCTTTTAACTGGTCGGTCAGAATCTTTTGAATGTTTTCTAGAGTTCCAAACTGACGTCCTTTTAGGACATGTTTCAATTTCGAGAAAAGGAAAAAGTCACAACGTTGCCAGATCTCCCGCAGTGTTGCCAGTCTCATTACATTTCTTACACACCTCGTATATTGCTTTCCAGGCTAGCTCTCTTAACACGTTAAACGCCACAATGCATAGTCAAAAAATAAGTTGAGTCTGCCAAAATATTAAACACGTTTAAAATATTCTTTTGTGTATTTTTATCGATGTTTCTTCAATTTAGATACAAAATTTTACCATTTTGTTAAGTTTTTGAATTTTTTAGATTGAGAAGCATCTATGCATCTTCTGGCCATTACAACCAGGTAGATTCAAAGCGCCATGTTTTGCATAACTTGCTTCTCGTATAAAACAAGAATATTCCTGTTGGAACTTGTAAATCTTATACGTCGTATACATTCACACGAATAACGCATTAGTTGTGGGTTAGATGTCGACGCGCGGGGTAGTTTAGTCTTGTAAATTATTACCAATATGTTGTATGAGAAGAAGCAGGCACATTTGCAGAATCTTTTGGAAGAATTAATGTCGGACGAAAACAGTGATGGCAATGTTTGGGATAAAGACTTTGAATTGGGTAGGGATGACAAAATAAGTGACTCTGCGTCACAAGAAAGGGTGCCAAAAAGTAAAAGGCGAAACATCCTACATAATCTACAGAATGCACCTTCAACATCACAAAGTTCAGAAACAGTAGACGATATTATTGAAAATGTTATTTCCCAATATCGACTGCCAGATGATGAAACTTCTTCAGAGGAGGATGACGCTGTGGTTGACAATAATAACATCCTTGACGTGGAGAAATGTACATGGCCAGAACTTAAAACATATTACCTTCAGTGTTCAAAGTTCTGGTATAAAAGTTGAGTTGTTTGAATTGTTCGTAAATAACGATATTGTTGACTTGATTGTGAAGGTAACCAATCGAAACGCACATCAGAAGTTGAATATAGGTGGTCATGGTCCAAAAGCAAGAATTCATTAGTGGATAGACACAAATACCGAAGAAATAAAATCATTTTTGGCCATGCTTGTGTGGATGGGACTGGAAAGATTACCAAGGTTGTGTTTTTATTGGTCAAAAAATTCAATATATAAAGACAAAATAAAATGTGTTATGTCTCGCAATCGGTTTGAACTATTACTTGCCAATTTACATTTTAGTAATAATGAAAGCAGCGATAAACAACTTCGACTGTACACAGTTTCGCCCCTTTTGAAGAAACTGGTATTAGATTTTCAAAAAGGTGATAGTGCCGGGGGAAAAACTTTGCATTAACGAGACTTTGGTTCCATTTAGGGGCCGATTGTCGTTTAGACAATATGTCAAAAATAAAAAACATAAGTTTGGGGTGAAGGTGTACAAACTCTATGTAGATAAAGGTTATACTTATAACCTCCAAATATATCGTGGGAATGACAAAACCGAAAATGAATCAGTTCCGGATAGTGTTGTGTTTCGTTTAGCCAATAACTTATTGGATGTCGGATGTACTATATATACAGGTAACTTTTATACAAGTGTAACACTAGCACCCAGTTTGCTAGTGAAAACTTTGAGGCAAAACAGGAAACTTAACCCAAAAAAAGTGACAAGGACAAAATTGAAGAAAGGATAGATTATTGAGATAGAGAGTAACACGGTGTCACAGTGACTAAATGGAAGGACAAGTGCGAAATGCTTATACTGAGCACAAAACATACTGCTGAAATGATGGATGTCCATCAAAGGGGAGGAGCAGTTCAAAAGCCAGCATCGGTTGTTTACTATAACAAGAGTAAAGGATTTATAGACATATCCGACCAAATAAAATCCTATTCTGCAGCATTAAGGAAATTAGTAAAATGGTACCGTAAAATAGCAACTAAACTTCTTCTAGGGTCAGCTATTGTCAACGCCTATCTAGTTCACCAAAACGTTACCAATAATATTAAATGTCCATCACATCTTTCAAGGAAGAGTTGGTTGGTCAACTAATAGATTTCTCTAGGCTAACAGTTAAAAGCGTAGTACCTTCTTTCCGTCACAGCTTCTGGCGTAGCACAGCCATCCGCCATTTGACATCAACCTTCACAGTGCAAAATGTAATAAACTTCGAAATGATTTCAACTATACAGATCTGATAAACTACAACATCTACATCAACAATCTTAGAAATGACCAGTTCAATCATTTACCATTCGATACGATTCAAAGTGGGAGTTCGTGCCCATAGGCGTGCAGCCGAGTAATGAGTTAGAGTGTTACAAGAAGGTATCTCATGGTATTTTGTGTTTACTTGCTATATCTTATCTATTTTCTTTAAATAACGTCTCTAGAAACGCTCTTAAAGACTAATAACTTTTCAGATTCATTTTGTCAGAATTAAAAAGAATTAACTCCACATGGTTTCTCAAATTTCTAAAATCTAGATAGCTTTTTTCTCTGTTTCTTAATTCTCTCATTTACTTTTTTTGACAGTAAAGCCCATAATAAAGCGAACAGCTAGAAGGCAAACGTTAAATGTTTTAAAAGTCGATGGAAGACAATACTCACCTAATACTAAAGCGAGTTACTTAGCTTGGAGTTGAGTTAAACAGTTGAGAATGAAATAGCAACAATGAAAGACCGTATCGATTATGTACTTTGTTTGTTTATTGTTTTTTAACCTCTCGGGCAAAGCAAATATAAATGTGTGGCTTGAAATTTTGTACAGGTTTTGTGAAGCAGATACTTGCCCCGGTGCATGGTGTACTGAATCAGCAGTTTCCTTTTGTTTTATGAAAAAAATCATAGAGTGATCATTGCGACCTGGAGTGATTAACGACCATTGGCTGCATAATGTAAGTTTGCGGTGTAAGCTAGTTAAGCAAACTACTGAGTTGTTTAAGCAAAATCATTGAGACTGAGATTTAAATATATTAAGTTTGATTTGGTAAGTTGAAGAATGCTCATTGCTATTAGGGCAATCTATTTATATATGTATGGAGTGTTGTCTAGTGAGGAACCACACCAGCGAATGTGATGACTTTGACATGTTCCTGGGCCCATACCAATTTTGACATCTTAAAGAGAGGTCTTCTTTTAAATTTTTAATTCCATCTATACTAGGTTACTTTGTAAACCCCCCCTTCTTCGACGTTTTGAGCTGCTGAGAGCACAAGTTTTAGTCTACACGGGTATTAATATCACTTTTCCTGGTTTTGCCCGTGACATCTGGGCTAAATTCTTATTTGAACATTCCGCAAAATAGTTTCAACTCTACCCTAAGGGTTAGTCTGCTAGCAGCTTATGTGATGATTAGATTATTAGCAAAGTCATTAATTTTGCTCCAAGCTAAACAGTTTGAAACGGATTCTCACCATTAAGTGCTGCAGTTTGAAAATATTTGCCTTGAGTGTGTTTTTAAGTCTAGTAGTCCAAAATAATGAAAAGGGCCCAGTAAAAACGAATTACAATATCCTGTATTTAAATACATTTACTTGCATTGCCAAAAGATATTTTGAATTAAGTCACTGAAAGTTACAAAAAGTGTTAAGAGGCTGACCAAAGAAGTTTTGCATATCAAGAGTTTTAAATAAATTTATCTAAATGAGAAAGTGTTTAGTTATAGTTTCTCGGTCTGGTTTACCGCTGTATCAGCTGTGCCATCAACTGACCGATGCAGACCTTACACGACTATTTAGCCTTGACGGTGTACGATAAATAGTGCACACAGGTTAGTGCAGTAACATTTCTTACTCGGGCCCTGTCTATTAAGGTCAGGGAGATCTAATAAGTTCCACTCTATAACTCAGTGACTCCGAATTACAACGATGCAACACTGGGACGATACAGAATGAAATGAACCTTAAATTACTCTGATCAGCAGGGCTGGATTCTCGGATCATTGCTGTGAATACATGTGCTTTCTAATTACTATTATGTTACAAGCTTTAATTAGACTGTTTGATTCCCTATTAGACATTTAGTTGTTAGAGCTGGTTACATCTAGCTTATTTAAAACATTCTTTTCTAACTCTTACTACTACGCTATAGCCACATAATATAATTAATTAACAATTATCAATGGCGTCGTAATGTTATATAAAGAAAAGTTTCTCTTAAATTACATTTACTTTGATAGAAGCTATTAATTATGCTTTGGGATAAATTAGCCGAATAACAGAAGTTCTTTCAACTTAACTTATATTAGAAACATTGAACGGCAGGCAATTTAAAGAAAGTTCGAATTCAATTTGCAATGTTAATTTATCTTAGAAAATCCAATTTAATTTAAGATGTTTTGTAGAATATTTAAACTAGACTGCACTAATAAAGCATTTAAATTCATAAACGGAATAAGTAAGGAAGAACTTATTATAACACCAACATACTCCTGCATTGGAATGTCGTAATTTCCGTATTTTAATGTGAACGCACTATATCCTCTTCCGTAAATTGAAGACGCTATTAATCATGTACTCGGTTCTTACCAGTTTATTCCTGTATTCAGAAACAATCAGTGCTTGGATACTAACAGATCCTTAAAGAATATTACAACTTTGACATAATAATTGAAAAGGTAAGTAGGATTTCATTAAGCTGCTTAGTTAATACAACAGAACCCAATCTACTCCCCTTAAGCTGCTGCTTGCTGCAGTCTCCTCCTACTCATTCTGTCATTACATTCTTCTTTTGAACTCATCTCGACTTTTATAAGTTTGTTCTCGTCTTTTAGACACATAATTTAATTATTTTCTTAATAATTTATTAGCTTTAATTTTTTATGGCCTTTTCGATCCTTATTCTAAAGTATATATAAAAAGAAAATTGTAATTAGATTTAGAGAGCATCCAGAAAAAAAAACTTCACAAGAATAAGAACTTTTAGTAAAAAGATGATAAAAACAAGAGTTATAGAACTTTTAACGTCAAGCTGTAAATATCTACAGAAAAAGAATTTCGTTTTATTTTTTTGTATACAAGGCATTTCAGTTTTCTGCATTAACTTAGTTACTTTTTTCTACATTATTCATGTTTTCAGATATGGGTATAACTGTAAATCTTTCCTATAAAACAATAGCAGTTAGATATTCATCTAAACGCTTTGAAACGATCTCGGGAGAATCATTTTCAAGTTTATGGGTATCATGCGATCAAAGTCGAACTATTCAAACTTGTTTTGTACAGAACTGATGACACATAACGATAACTAATACAAACTTTAATAATATGTGAATATCACAGTCATTTACAAAAGCATACCAATGACAACTTATAATATTTTCGACTTTAGATATCGAAAATTGTCAGATTGTCAGATGAAGTAGAATCCATGAATATTGAGTACCTACAATAATTAATTAATTCAAATATTACCTTAACACATTACTACTAAGCCTTCAATTAGAACAACAAATGTTTACTGACGTGATCCTGAAGTGGTTTTTACGGAATTGTATTTTACAATCTGTCTTCAAAAACTTTACAAAATTGGGTAACTTGTTTGAAGGTAAAAGTTTGAATAAAACATTTTAAGTACATTTTCTACAAAGTTTTAGTCACAATATCAAACATTATTGACTTAAATGTAATTTCAAGTTCGAAAGTAGAATTTATTTCTCAGTAGAGATTAGCACGCTTAAAGTCTGTTTAAATAATTTTTACTAAAACATACATTAAGCAAACAAACGTAGTTATAATAAAGAAACGTCTAAATTCATCAGCAAACACTTTAGATGAAAAGTCTGTTAAGCGACATAGAAGAACAAGAAGTGTTGAGCAAGACAAAAACGGTCGTAAGCTTCATCAGTTGGCAAACATTTTTACTGCAAAATCCACGTCTGGGTTTACGATGTGGCTGTTTTTGTAACTATTTTAGCCCTTTAGGTGCTAGCCTCAACGTCAGATTGTCTCAGATAGGGTGTCTTCTTTCGTTCTTACTCTGTGGAGGCCAGGATCATTTTTATTTGGTAAGAAACAATTCTTTATTGCCAAAACCGTTTTAGTTTGTCTTTGAATGGAGAGACTTGGCAAAGTGACGTCATGGACTGGCACCTATTTCATTTGTGTTAAGCTAACCAATCTGCATACTTTCGGCTAAAACTTTCTTTGGCCGTTGCACGTGTTGTCCTTCATGAATAATTCTGAACGCTGCATTTTCGACTTTGAGTTAGCTCTGAGTCAAATCTTGATCAGGTTCACTAAGCATTGTTTTGATCGTGTTAGCAAGAATCTGATTATTTACTACTTTATACAGAGTGTTCGACAACTGAAGTAACAGCTTTACGTAAAAAGATTGCTTGACTCAAACTGAGAAAAATAGTCCTGTATGAAAATGTTTGGGGATGCATGAGACCGTCTAGAAACCACCTCAAATTCTCTTTAACTGTTTGGATGGGAGTATTAGCAGAATACATTATTAGACTTCACTTTTTACAACAACGCTTGAATGGGAAAAGTCATTTTCAGTGCATTCATGAACTGATAGACAATTTTCCATTTAATCTGCTACATGAACTGATCTGGATGCAAAACGGCGCAGCAACTCATATAACGTCAAAGAGTGGCTAAATGAAGATTTTCAGCAGCGTTGGGTCCCCTGATTTAAGTCCTTTGGCTTTTTCGTTTGGGGTTTTCTAAAGGCAAAGGTTGTCCAAACACCTCCAAAAAAATCTACAAAACCTGTAAGCGCGAATAATGAACAGTTAGGAAAATTTGCGAATTTACGCATCCAGAAGTGATGTGATCGTTATACGTTACAAATATTCGCAGCTGCAAGTAACGACGCATTCGTTAAATTTATTTCTCGAAATTATCGACCAGCGATATTAAACTAAAACTTTGCTTTAGTATTAAACTCCGTGTGTACATACGTTATTCCTTGAAAATTACATCTTATCTTTTTTCTTCTATAAAATAGAAACTTCACGTTAGCATCTTTTATGTTGTTAGATTTACGGCTTTATTAAATTAGTTCGTCTAAGAATTCTATAAGAAAATCCTTTTTTCCCTTATTAAATGCGACGCATAGAAGCTTGGCATATAATAAAACTACCTCTAGTTTTGAATTTTATAAGTTCAAATCAAACATTTCGAAATAATTTCTCCCTTAAAAATGTATTCTTTTAAGGTTTTATGTTCGTTCGGATCATAAACTTGTCACCTTGCCTAGTTTAGGGCAAGACTTATTATTGCATTTGGTCAGATAGCCAGCAGGGTAATGCCCGAGGCTTCTAACCGATTTCATCCCATCTTCCCGCTGTCTTCATTGGCGCTTCTTATCGCATGAGTTCCTGAAGACTAATGAGATGTCTGACCAATCCCTTGGAGGTTGGAGAATTGTCACTCCAAACGATAGTTTTTAGGAGAGCTTTGCTAAGTGTTGCCGAGTAAGACACGCGCACCTCGCGTTTTTCTTGTGTGAGTGGTTTGGACTCAAGAAATTCACGAGTTTCGAGATCTCATTAAGTGTTTGAGAAACATCTGCATAGGTTCCGTATATATATATCCTGAGTGAACACGTCGTGAATTAATTCTGTCTTCGCCAAATAAATATCCTGACAATCCCTGGATTTACCAGATGTGTCGCTTCCGTGTTAGTTGATTGAATGAACTTTTGTCTTATCGACGGATTAACTAAACTATTCTAACACCGAACTTTTAATAATTATATCTTCGCGGCTGTCATATCGTTTCCCGTGCATTCCGAAGGAAACCTGTGTCACTACAGCGTTCCCTGTGTTTCTACACTTCCGTCAAGTCTTCTACGAGATATTACACTGCTTCGCATTTTAAAGGCTAGAAACATTACACCGCCGTCAAATATATTTATCTACAGTTCTGGTTTGTACGTGAAGGCGTCGATTTCTGGAAAAGTTCTGTGTTAGTTTATAAAGAGCTTTGTGTAAACCAGTGTGCAGTGAAGTGGCTGTGAATTGTGCCAGAAACTTGGATACCTTTTGGATTAGTTCCTGTATCACGGTAAATAATTTTACCATTAAATCTGTATCTTGTGAAGAAGCTAACGTTGGCACATATCGTCTCGCAACCGTGGACTTGGTTGCTTGCCAATGTGAATTTCCTCCGATTCGTCAGCAGTTCGCTTTGGTTAAAAATAGATTAAGACTTACGTTGCTGTAACGTCATTTCACATTAGTGAAAAGCTTTGCAATAGTTTATTCCCTGGTTGAAATCTGCTAGCAGTTAGATTACTAACGTAAACGTTAAATAGTTGCAATATATCATTTTTGCCAGGTTAATAAGGTACAGATTACATAATTGAAATTTACTATTTTAATATTTGCTCTATTAGTTTATACTTGAGAGGTTCTTTAATTTTTTTTTGCAACTTTTACATTTCTTAAAGTTCACTTAAAAATTTAACTAGATCCAAAGCTAGTTAAGAAAACATCTAGCGGTGGCGACCTCGTTATTTTATGTGCTTCTTTCACAAGCGATCGCTATTTAATAACCACGAATGTTCTGTGTTATCAATGTTTTGTTTATGCATTCATTATGTCAAGCGCTCAGTGTATGACGCCTGCTCGTTAGTTCGTGTATGTTAAATAATTATTGCGGCCAATGTTTATTGTTTATCTGTTTGTTTTGTATATTTACCCATTTTCCTTTCTTTGTACGTATGTCTTTATGTTGAATAATTTTTTTTATACTACAGTTTAACTTCGAGACCGCTGTACTCCGTTTGTTTGTTTCAATTTATGAGTATACTAATACATTTTGTTATTTTACCTCCCGACTTTTCTTTTGTAAGGAGCGTACGAATAAAGTGTTTTGGAGATCAGCTGTTTTTGGAGCCAGTGGACGACGATCTTCACATACATACACAACGTTAGTTTAATCTTTTACTGGAACGTAAGTATCTTTCTTCATACTGAGCAGTACAGTCTCGTTTCTTTCTGTATGTCTAATGTTCAAACTTGAAAAGCTTCTCTTATAGTGACCTAGATACGGAGATCAGCTGCAGGATCTCCCAGTCGAAGTTAGGTCAACGACATTCTTCTGTGGTTGGTGCCCTCTCGATCCGAATTTCTTCACAATTCTTGTACTTGCACTACCACCTACTGACGGCACTAGGCCCGCATTGCCCACGACTCGTCTCCGGTCATTAAGAGCTAGTTCAAAGTTGGCATATTTGTTAATATTATGTTGCGTATATCAAGAGGGTCTCTAAACCCGAAATGGCACGTAACATGGTGTACAGTTAATTACTCCACAAATGCTCAAAAGTGTATATAATGCAGTACCATTGCGAGCAACCGCCTGCCTGGAAGCGGAAGCAGAAGACAATTTAAACATTTGTTAAACTAAGTTATACTAAGGTTAGTTTTCACGATACATTTGAGTAAATGCGGAATTTATAAGTTTATTAATTTGTTTTGAATCTTAAATAAATCAAATGAGGCTTGTTTGGTTACTAAATCTTTATAATTATTGCTTAAATGTTCGTTCTATATTGCCGAATTTAAAGTTCTTATATTACTTTTTGAAGGAACAAGTTGCACAACCAGAAACTGTCTTCGATAAACATCTTCATCTTAGTTTTACATGGGGAATATGGCTACATGAAGAGGGCTCTACGAATTGTCAAACACCCTTGTATTGTTAATTATTTTACTCTTTTTATATTTTATATGTTTACCTTTGTGTAACAATCCTTTATTTTCTAAAGCTGCGTTCTTTCGAATGGCGACAACTAATTACATGTTGAATCGTACGATTAAGAAACTTAATTAAAATGGTAGTATTTTAGATGTGTTAAACTCAATAAGATACAAGCCATTCCTTTTTACATTTCCTAATGTAGCCACTACAAGATCAAAAATTATAAATGCTACTTCCATCATATATTTTTGAACAGTGCTGATTGAGAATATTCAGCTTGTGCATTATATTGATATCATAACTTTGTTTTTCAGGTTGTGGTAATTTCAAGATGATTTTGGTACAGTGATTAGACAAATCATAAGAAAGGTCCATTTAATTAATCTAATAAGTATTATTTATTTATTTTGCAAAATTGTTTAGGAACTATTTATTGTTGAAAACTTCTACAAGTTCTTGTTAGACACTACATCCCCTCTCCTTTCGGGCACACCATGTTTGTTGTACATTTGCACATCTTTAGCTTACCCATACTCTACGCAGAGGTCTCGATCTGCTTATAACTCCTACCACCACCCGACGAAGACTACTTATTGTAACTTGCAAGCTTTTTCCTGCCGGTCTAGATTCATGTTGCACCAAGGGAAAGTCTGCGACCGGGAATGCTGAGTGTTAATTAGTGTCCTGTGTTGTGCAAACGGATGAGACACGACAGCAACTTGGAAGGATAACCAGCAATGCCATAGCAAAATTGAACTTTCCAAGAGGTTTTAAGATAGAAAAGTCTAATGTTGGAAACCAAAGTCAGCATCACGTTACCCAACTTCTGTTGCTCCAAATACTGTCTGGAGTTCAAAATCTAAGACACAGTGATTTACTCGCGGTGTACTTCAAGTGCTTTGCATCATCAACTGAAAGTTAGTTGTGGGATCTTTGCGAGTTCTTCATTTTATTCAATCTATTACATCTGCCAAAAACGAGAGACTATCTCTTAACAGCCCGGCTGGCTTCGGTGGTTAACTTAACGTTTATCTGATTTGATTGGAGCGGCGTGCTCTCGACACTTTTCAAACGCTTCTAGGTTCCCCGCTTTGTAGTCTTCCAGAAAGTATCTTGATTAACTTTAACTTTCCTCAAATACCACTTTAAGAAATATTACTTTATCTGTTTACATACCGTTCGTTGTCATGCTCACGATAAGCCCAGATACTGCTTCTTGCTTGCTGTTTCAAATCTCAATCATAAATTCTAAAACGGACCATGTTTTCTTAACATTATCCTGGTTTTTCAAAATTCTTGCCAATTCATTACGAGCGCAGTAGCTAGTAACTCAAAGTATAGGTATACTAAACATCTTAAACCATTTATTTCAGCAAGTCTTGCCTCCATCATACATGGACCGCTGCCTGCTTCGTTGCAGCTAATACAACTAACCCAATCCAGCCTCCTTAGATTTTCCGTTCCATCACAAAAATACCAGGACAGAAAAGATTTCTAAGTAGTTCTGGTTACTGGCGCGGCGTCACCTTTGGTGGCAGAAACTAACTTTGGTTTAATTGACTGATCAATCAAACGGCGTGGTAACGCTTCAGATTACATTCATATTCTGCAGCTCTAAAGTTGAATCTCCCGTGCCGATTAATCTTGCTAAGGTTTTACATTGCCTTGCTTGATGGTGTAGGTGTACACCAGGTTGGTAACTTTTATGAAATTCAAATTACCTCTTACTCCTCCTGACTTTCTGACTGTATCTCTCCTAAAATTTCAATTCTTTGCCGAAGAGAAGTCCTCGAGCTCCTGAAGCGACCTCCCCCCAACAAGGGAATGAAACACATTCCATACCTTTTTCTTCTTGTAACTTGCCGTAGATACCACTTCTGCATGATTTGGAAATTGAGAGCTTGGTGAACGGCCTAGAATTGATATTTGATTTTTAATAAAAATATTGTTAAATGCTTTGCTTACAAGTAAATTGTTAAATTGCTTTACCTATCTTTTTATTACTGTAAGTCTGCGCTTAATACAAAAGAGTTTTGGTCTCCGGATAAGATCTACTGCCGCTAGGTAGTAGACCCAGCAGTGCTTGGGGAAAGAACAACACGGGGTAAATTCTATGAAATCTGGTGCTAGAGAATACTAACCACTGTCGCCTGGTATAACAGTTACATTTACTGCATGGTTTTCCACAGGCTGAGAAAAATCTCTACTAGACCGTTAACATTAAATTTGTAGTTGAAATTTTCAACGCTATCAATCAACTCGATGCTATAGTGTTTGGAAGAAGTAATCTTTTTCAGTTAACTCGAAAGGTTTATTGTCCCCATTTTGTCCAAAGAAGCGTCGCCTAGTAGTAATCGTTTTTAAAGAACTTTAGGTGTTTAATGTTCATACTGTTTAACGGCCACTTTTGTTTTCGTTACGTGCATATTTCATCTGTGTTTCCAGGGTATTCTTTGTATTTTGGAGTGATAGTTTTTTAATAATGCTGAGTCAAACTGTGATGTCGAGTAGTTTTTCTAGCTTCCTTTAAATTTGGAAATCAATTAGGGTTGACGAACCTTTCTGGTTTATCTACTTTTGCTTACGGAACCCAGGGTATATTGCTATATAAGAGATTTTTCCGGTTCATAAGTTAATCTTTTGCTATTTGATCATGGGGTGAGTTATCAGATATTATATCGCCAAGTCGCATTTTCGTTGTTAAACTTTGACGTTTTCTGGAACCGAGATTCTCTTGGAAGAAGGATCGTCCCTGATGTGAGAATTCGACCCAGCGCTAGATGGCCAGTTGAACGGAAATTTGTTGCTGACGCGTATTTAAGGATGGCATACTTTTTTTACGGTTGTGGCAAGCCTCATCTCAGCGAGGGTAAGCGGTTTGTGTCCTTGTTTTGTTAGGTCTCATACGAGATGTTTTGTCTTATTTAGCTTGTTCCCGTGCCTAAACTAGCTCCGTATCTAAAAATTGTGGGGGGTCAACGTAATTTCAATTGCAATGGAATGTGACAACTTCTGTAGACTCCATTCAACTCGCGGCCAGATTGTTTGCAGCAGTTTATGTTCAAGTAGATTTCTGCTTGATTTTGATGGTGGTGCCGGTGTACTAGATGCCCTGTTTATTATCTCACCATGCTCGGTGTTAAATATTTAAATTTGTTAACCATTGTGTTTAATACCTCAAAAAAATCATTCTACTTTTTTAATTAAGAGGTGCCTATGGACGTATTTTCAATCTAGAAACGTTTGTCTGAGTTCTACTGATGCGGTATTGGTGAAACTAAATAAATTGTCAGATTTCAGACAAACCTGGTAACGTGACTCAATTTATTAATTGCAAATTACAACATTTACGCGAATGCCATTACGAAAGTGAGATTGGATTACGAACGTTTTGTGCCCTTAGGAAAATACCATGATGAAAATGAACGAAACTCAAATAATGTGTTTTCAAATGTCAAACTTCGACAGATTATCTTGGTGATTAAATATTCGAATCAGTTAAAGACAAACATATTTGTAGAGAAAATGCGTGCATAGCCATCCCTTATCTAAATTATTTTTGCTCATTCAGTATAAACAATAAATGTAGCGGTGATATTTGTTTTTGATTAATAAGAAGGCAAGTTTTGCTCTATGCCTTTGCTTACATTAGGAAACTAAAAAACACATTATTTGCTCTGCTCCCTGCAGAGAAAAATTCAATAGGTTTGTTTTTTCTGTGATTCACAATTTACTAACAAAACTTAATAAAGTTTAAAGTTTGCAGCTTTTAACAACAATAACAAATTATTATATCGTCCTCGATTTATAGACTCAATAACCCCAAAATCAGAAATTCCTGAACATCGGGTTAACTAAATCAAACGTGAAATTAATTGAATACTATTATCCGGAACTCAGATACCTGTAAATCATTGAAAACATACCATAATTAACGAAAACTACTTACCGAAAATCAAAGCAAGCATCCAAATAATTCCTATCGCTGTTTTAGCTCTTCCCGTAGTAGATTTGAACTTCAAAGGAAAGCATATTGCGTACCATCGATCCACTGAGATGAATGTCAATGTCAGTACCGAAACGGTTACTGACACAGTCTGCAAAAAGAAAGAAGGCTTTCATCAGAATAACAATTACAGCTGTGCCTTATTTTCCTGGATGCGTGAAATGAATGTTAAATCTCGTATTTTTTTTAAATGTTATTCTTCCCTTTTATTCCATTAAAAAAGAGGTTCGTAATTTAACGTGGAAATAAAATTTGAGTCGGAGTAAATTTATTTTAAATTGTGTTAGAACGACGACAAATTGTACCTTATAGAAACTCGTGAACCCTTATATTCAGATACGTAATTTAGAGAAGCGATGTAGGCAATTTCTTTGTTAGTACTTGATTTGATAATAAAAAGTTTGTTAAACATTCAGCAAGCCCCTACTTCTTTTTTCTAAACGAAATAAAACTTGTTAAAATAAATGCTTTATTTTGTTTACACCAGGGAAATAAAAGAAAAAACTTTATTGCTTGTTTGTTATGATACTTGTGGTTGGAAGTTAGAAAAAAAAATTAGATTTCAATCGCGGTAGAACGATTCAGAAAAGTTGAAATTCACTTAATGTGAGAAAACTTTGCAAATGATAGGGTGTAACTGTAAAATATAATATCTAAACGAAATGTTAACATATAACAATAAAATATGATTTATTTTATGAATTTATTGCTTTAGTTCATCAATAACACAATACACAACCTAAAATTTTTGTTTTCAAAAATCTTTTTAAATTCCACTGAGAAATTTTCTGTCCATTTGGGTGGATTCAAATACTATTACTGCCGTCAACATCAAAATATGCCTCTGGCAGAGACGAAACTGACAGGTTCCTTTGAGAAGTTCTCATTCCATTCCCAACGTATCATATTCTCTTCAGCAACCGCGAACGTACCTTCTAATAAGTTAAGAGTGTTCTAAGGCATGAACTAATGTCATCCTAAGGTTTCTTCCGTTCTAACCTACGTACGTAGCTAATGTCGTCATTAAGTTGTACATTAAGTCTGTATTTCAAAATATTTTCTTTAAAACAAAACAAAATATTGCTGGAGGCCAGTGACCATGCTTTTACAGAGAACTTCAAGCAATTAAATGCTAAATTAAATTTTGTTCGACGTGAATTGCTTTGGGCAAACCATTGTATTTCTATTCCAAAAACAATTAACGCTCTGATGCTAAGTGTGAACGCGTAAACCGTCATAAAGAATTCTTTGTGTTGCCGACAAGAAATCCGTTGGGCTAACAACATGTTAGTTTAGGGTCTCTCATTAAAATCAGAAAAATTAAAATAATTTAGAAGTTCTTTAAAACAAAGTAAAATATAGCGACCGAGTTTCTAATGTAAAGGCCCTTGGTGTGGGACATTTAGCTACTTAATTTTGGTACGTATAGGAAATGATTTTGTAGTATAAGCTTTACGGGAATGGATCATATTCTACCCATTCGTTTTTTGAGGCTGTTCTTGTATTTTATCAAAAGTAAGTTTGTATGGGTTTAGTACAATAAAATGATACAATAAACTAATCTTGCTCAGTTTAAAATAATAATTCTTGCAGACGTTAGAAATGTTTTTAGTAGGGTTCGTATAACTCAACAGTTAAAATAGATCTACACGGATGGGCATAGACTTGCAATTGTCGGTCAATATGCAAAACTGGGTCAAAACTGACTCAGCAGAAAAGAAACTTCAAAAGATAAATCGTTGGGTCTGTTATGGTGGTATTATTTTTAATAGCGCATTAAAAGAATAGACAAACAAAAATTGTTGATAAGATTTCTCAAAAAACAAACCCAGATCATTTTTGAGCTTATTTCCCCCGTACAGGGTTAAGTTCTTTATCTATCTAAGTATTTTATTTATTTATCTAAATATCTCGTCTACTTTTATTTTACTAAGCCAACAGTTTCCATAATCCACCTCACCATAATTCAACTTTTAAGCTAGTTCGCCAATAATTGTCAAGCATATAAATGCACCCTTACCATTGAGTAAAGGATTTGTGAAAGAGCGTTCCAATATTGCTATCTCAGTCTGCTTAGTTCCCTGCACCCCACCAACAAGAAACTATTAGTTGCATGGTGCTGCCACAACAAATTCACCACTTGACGTTTGAAATAACTGGTTTATTGTCACAAAATAAGCCGTTTTCCAAATGTTTACCCACAAAAATACAATTCAAAGTAATTGCAGCGAGGATTTTAAGAAAGTACTTTTGGCTAGGTTACCTATGAAAATATTAAATAGTTTCATTTGCGTAAATACCAAGTTTTATTGAAACAATATTAACAATAAAATTACAAAGTGCTACATTAAAAATTACAAATTTTAATTTAAAAAAAACTGAAGCTGTACATTCTTCAGCTACAAATATTTGAGAGACTAAAATAATATAGAGAAATAATCTTTGAAATTCGAAAATAAATGATTTTTTCAAGGTGAATGTAGAAAAAACAGTTACACGTACACTTGTATTTACAAACAATTCAAACATTAAATTAGACGTTTTCCAAATAAAAATACTTATGGAAATTAAATAAAAAGTATATTTGTTCTTATCTTTTATTTTATTATCTAAAGGTTGTACTTCCTTTTAATAAAGCAACTTTTTACATCAATCTCATCAAAGAATCGTTTTTAGTCCAGAATTCGTCCAAATATAAAAAAAAGAAGTTTATATAAATATCAGGAAGGTTTCTGACTGTAATTAATATTCGTTATTTCGTACATCAGTAAGAAATCCACATTGGAATGCTTATGTGATGTACATTTTTAGTCAACAATTTGTTCAGATGCTTAAAAATAATCATTTTTTAAATAAAAATATTGGACGAAACTTGGACTTCCAAACAGAGACATAAACATTTTACGTCCGATAATTCTTGGACGAAGTATAGGCCAAAATTGGATGTTCAATGAATGTCCACTAACGGTCATCCAATGAACGTCCAAACACGAACATTCTATGAATGTCCGAAATAAGTCTATGGATGGCCGGACGACTTTTGGATGACAAATGGATGTCTAGTGAACGTCCAAACACGGACGTTCTATGGATGTCCACTTTACGCCCATGGACGTCCGAACGAAATTTGGATGACAAATGGACGTCCACTGGACGTCCGGTGCTATATGGGTAAATAATAGTTGTTTATACCGTATAGTTATTTTTGTATTAAGTGCGCGAAATCAGTGTTTTTTTGCAGCGCATGAGAATGGCAAAAAAGTTATTCGAATGCGCCAAAAAAAATCTGAGACTGGTTAAATTCCAGCTTTCTCTTTAATAGGATTTCATCGAACACTCCAACGCACATTTTGTCTTTTTCAGTCATTGATTTTGCCTTCAGATGTAATTTATTTACTAAACTAATATTTAGTCCAGTTTTTAAGTTACACACTTTCAACCAAGTTTGAATGGTTTTAATAGCGGGCAATTTAAATTTGAGATTATGTAACATAAACTTAGTATATGCATCTGGTGATTTGTAATGCAATGAAAGAGGTAGCTGCTTTTCGGCTTTTGACCATTTTTCTCTTATTTGTGGAACAGTTGCATATTGATAAATGTTTTAACTTCAGGGCTTTCATACTTATTCATCACGGCGCTGATGGAAAAGAAGCTAGGTTTTTTGTTCAATCTATACCTCTGAGATTGCTTCGCTTTCAACACTTTTTAAAGTCTTTTAACTTTAGCAGAAATGACTCTACATTGTCTTTTTAGCTTCACTTTTGTAGGTGTTTCCATGCCCAAGACTAGTTCACTAACTACAGAACTTGGACTGAGTGTGCTATAAACCCTGGACGTTCTAGGCAAATTACTCTTGCATAGTATTTCCAAGTTTTCTTCCCTGGAAACAGATGCCAAGCGCTTTCTTCCATAAGTTTTGAAGTTTTCCAAACTGCTTGATGTTCCTGTGTTAACTTCTTTTTCTGGAGCAGCAGGTGCCCACACTTCCCGTCCTGTCCATGGTAATCTACTATGTAATGCGACGGGTGCTATCAGTAATTTTTGTCATTCAGTTTTTGGCACAAAATATCTCTGGCCTAGTGGCGTAATAACTGATTAAGAGCCCCCTCCCCCGCAAGAGTGTAAATAGGGCCCTTATTGTAAACATATAAATAAAAAAGAGAAATTTGCATTATTTTATATAAAAGGCTCTTTCTATTGTCGTTAATCATCGCTATTCGTGCCTGAGCACTGGCTTTAGAGGCCGTTTGGCCTCTCTTCAGCCCGTGGAATGAAATGGATGGATGCTGTTCGTAATGCTCGTCGCTTTGGATTAATGGTGATTCGGTTGTAGAGTCTTCGTCGTTGGAGGTAAGGTAGTGAAGTCGGCTTGAGACGCTAGATTTCGTTTTGTCGTTGGCATCGTGGCGTTCTTCAATTTTCTGGAGTTGAAGTTGGTTGGATGGATGTCGGCATTCTTGATTTATCGGATTACTTGATGTTGTCAGAGTTAATAATTGTCGAATTCGTATTTGATGAATTTCTGTGTTGATGTAGACGACGGCGACGGGTGAAGATGTCGTAGGTGGTGCAGCCTTAACGGGATTGGAATTGGTGTTAGTTATGGATTGATGGGACGTTGGTAGATAAATAGTTGATTGATTGAGGTAGGTATGATTAATAATTAATGATTAGCGGATTTGGATTTGATTGGTTTGATATGATAATTGGAATGAGGGTAGATGTGGTAAACGGTTCTTTTCAGAAACACAACACCCCACGGTACGCGCCGAATTTGGGAAGGAATGGGATGGGAGAGGAAGGGGAGCACCAATGCGGTAACCGACAGAAGCAGAATTTTAGCGGAGCCTCTGGCGCGAATATCAACCGTGGAGTCCTGGATTAATGATGATGACCTGCCTCCCAGTGCAAGTCGTTTGGATGAGGCTGAGAAATGGACTGGAACCCTGCCGGCTCTACGCCTCGACCGTAACGCAAGAGTCGGCAGGTGGAGTTGGAAACTACCACCCGGCCTCCAACCGGATGTTGAATTTCCTTGGAGTGCTGCTTACTTTTCTGCTTCAGTGCATTACCGCACCGACTGGATCCCAGTCAATCGTTTCGCGTGGCGCTCGAAGCCGGACTCATTTTTTTTTCTATATACAATTACTTCTGCAAATGATTGTACTTTGTTCGGGCTCTAAAATATTTCTAATTTTTAAATCTATTTACATTTAAGCGTGTAAAAAACTAACCATTTAAATTTGCAGATGATAGCGGTTTTATAAAACCGTCGAGTTTTAGTAACTTTTTAATTTTCTCTTGTGTATCTTCCCATAAGTTTCGTTTTTGGTCACCGCTTAAATACGCTCGTTTTAGACATTATTTAAAAAATTTAGAAATGGAAGCAAGTAGTAGTTTAATAACTACACAATTTTTCTCATAATAAATGAAGAACAAAACGAATGTTAATACAAATTTCCCTATTCGATACTAATTAACAATGAGCAGTCTAAACTTTTCCTTTGAGAAACTAACTATTCCGAGTTTATAGATTTCTAGAAAAGAGAATTAGGGCTTTTCAGAAGTGCATTATTGTATTACAGTTTAAAAGTTTCTTTTGTATCGAAAATTCTCTCATATCCCATGATTTACAACCTATGTACTTACTTAACCGAAAAATAATTAGACATTCTTCTGATTGGAATTTAAGCACGTGCTATTTCATAAAGTGATGATAAAACGATAAAGAACGACCAGTTAATTGCATAGTTGAAAAGAAATAATGGAAACAATGAGATTCATCTTGTGGGTACTCTTTTCTTTGGGCCCCCGCATTGGGGATAGTTGTTACGCCACTGGTCTGGCCAACAGAAATTATTGATAAAATTCTATTAGGACTTTTATTAGGCAAGATAATCCATCGAAAAGCAAGTTCCTTTAATGTTCACTGCATAAACTTAGTTCATAATGTTTTCAGTCCAGAAAGCTATGCTTTATTGTACTAGTAATATAAATATAAAGTAAATTGGACTCTACTGTCAATGTCAGACAATATATTGTCACAGATATAAATATAACATTAATAACTATAGCAACAACCAAAGAAAGCTTTGATACTGTATACTTTCATTTTTAGAAACCAAAAAACATACATTAATAAACAGCAACTACAGAGTATACAACTAATAGCGGTCGACGGTAAGGTTTACGACATGAACACGACGACAGCAAGTAACCGACTAAAAAATCTCGAAACCAATTGCCTTGAAACGCCCCCTGGTTGTCGGAACCAGCATTAGCTACGAATATCTTCATATACTTGCGCCTCTTTCACAAATCTCTTACTCAATGCCCTTACTAAGACACAAATACCTGTGAGATTGAAGAACATTCTTGATGCCTTAATAAATTGTTTTTGAACTACATTGAGCATTATTGGAATGCTCAGCAGGTGCTCGTATTGAATTTGTACGCTATTTTACAAAAAGATAACTTACCTCCTTAATTACTACTTGAAGAAACTTCGATAAATAATTAACATATCGATAATTTGCGCCTCGAAACGCTATCCCGTCATCTGTTGAGGAAATCGACCTGCTTCAGGCGTCCGCTATTCGCTTAAAAGTAGTATTTAAAAACATACTGTATATGTTTGTGATCAACAAGCCGTAGAATTAAAGGGGAGACTTAAGTATAAATTAATAAGATTTGGTTTGTCCAGTAGGACCCTCTTACAGTTCGGCGGCTGAAGGTTCTGATTTCACTGTTTTGCGTATTTCTTATAATTTTATTTGCCTATACGTTGCGTATACGTTAGAACTTTATGGTTTCATTGATAGGTTATTGTTTAGCACCGCCAACTAAATTTTACGAGGTTGCGATTGTTCTATAGGTAGCGTCCATTAAATTGTTTGTTTATCCAATTTGACTTTTAAACCTGGAATTATTACTATTGAAATTTTGTTAAGGACGCGAACGTAAACAACCGCATATTGAATACAACACAAACACACAAAACAAAAACCCAAATATAACCTTGTCTGTGATATGCGTTATCTTAGCTCGTACTAAAATGAATAGATTAGGTTAAAGCTAGACCTAGGTCAGTAACCTTTCAGAGACTTTCTTATCCTGGGCCCTTTTGATAAGTCTGAAATGCATGATTTTTTTGCGAAATTTAATATTCTATGAACGAATTCATCATCTTAGCACAATCTTTCTTTGTTTCCTTTTCTTTCTTCTTCGACGGGGCCACATAAAGCTCAGAACATTTTCGCTTACCCCAACAAAATATAGATAATTTTCTTGAGATATCCCTGCATAACAAAACAAAAATTCGTTGTGAAATTCACTTGCGCATTTCATTTTTCCCTTTCGGATGACATCGTTTCCACTATTTTAAGAGAGTCCAGTAGCTTATGTGAATATCTGGGATAGACGTGAGACTCAAATCCTTACCTGACGGTTTTGTGGGACGATGTAACCTAGATACACCTTCTATAGAGCATACAAGACTGCACAATAAGAAGCAGTTAGCTCTTCGATAACCACGTGGTAAACAACAAATAAATTGCTCGTTTTTTTGCGTTGATAATAAGTAATGTTATTTTAAAATTTCGTGTCAATTTATTATTTCGTCAATATATTTACTAATCTTTATGTAATAAAATTTTGTTGAAAATATTTTTTTGCGATTTAGCTTGTATAATGTTTATTCTAATACACGTGTAATTCTCAGAATTACGCCGTCTCGGGCTAAGTTCGTTTCAATACACATCAATTCACGCTCAAATTTTCCATAACACATAAGGGTGTATTGTGATCATGTAAATCTCCAGTTTAAATCTGAATCTTATTTTGTCGTTTGGCACGTTTGTCGGTTCTGACATGATCGGAACACTCCATTGCCAAATAGGAATTTTTGTTTCCTTGTCTTTATCTCACTTACGCCCTAATATAGTTGCGTTTCATCAAGGCGTGGCTTGATTTCAGTGCGTTAGGCGTACTTCAGACGCGCCGTGAGAGGAGAGGTTTCGGTTTTACTACAGTAAAGTTCACCTGTTTGGAGTTTGTTATTAAAGTGTGCATCGCAACTTTATTGCTGCTGTGTTAAACAGTTTATGGAAAAACTCTTCGGAAATATTTCCATGAGGTTTGTAATAAACGGTTGTCTTTACCGGATCTACCAGAATTTTGCGGATGCTCGAATATAAACATTTTTTCAATTTATCGTACCGCGGGTTAAAATTTTAGTAACCTAAAAACTTTAACTAACTATACATTAGGATTGTGACACTCTATGACACCCCGGTTTTAGTTACAAGAACGTCGTAATGTTTAGTGACTTTAAAATTATAAAACCCTTCCGTTTATAGAAAAATTGTTAATAAATCCGTTGTTTTGTTTGCAGGTACTCTTCCAGCGTTGTAAAGATGTCAGTTGTGACGTACTTGCCTGTTTTCTGGATTATAAAACGGCTTTTGATCGATGCTAACACGATAAAATGATAACAACGTTAGACATCGGAATTATTACTAATTTGTACTGGAGGCAAAAAGCGGCAGCACGAGTCGGCGATCAACTCACACGACCCGTAGCGATACAGCAGGGAGTTAGGCATCGAGAGGAATTACAATTGGTATTAAGGTAAATGCCAAAGTGATTAATAATATACGTTAAATTGACAATGCGGTACCGATAGCAGATATCTTT
This sequence comes from Ignelater luminosus, assembly GCA_011009095.1. Taxonomy (NCBI): domain Eukaryota; kingdom Metazoa; phylum Arthropoda; class Insecta; order Coleoptera; family Elateridae; genus Ignelater; species Ignelater luminosus. The sequence continues at coordinate 359,804 of VTPC01090990.1, forward strand.
GGCGATCTCTAACAGCTGCTGGACACTTTCAATGCAAAGAACGAAGAGTTCGGCCTAGAGTTAAAAGCTAAAAAGACACAATTCATGGTAGTCAGTAAAACACCACAACAAACAAATAATCTCACGGTTAACGGCCAAACAAACATTTTAGAAAATTCTTATACATAGTTACTGTAATGTCAGATTTGGGATCACTCCATTAAGATTAAAAAGCGTACTGAAACAGCCAGGGACACCTTTATTAAGATAAAACATTTCTTGTCCAATCGGAGTCTAGAACTAAAAAAAATGATAGTAAAAAGCTACGTATTCTCCTTGCTTTTGTGCGGAAAACAGAGTTGGACCATCTCGAAGAATACTGAAGACTGAAATAAAGTTTTCGAAATGTGGGTATTTCGTAGAATTCTACGAATTTCTTGGGTTGATTACATCACTAACATAGAAGTACTCCAAACAATGAAATGCCAAGCCGAGGTAATGACAGCAGTTAAGAGACAGAAGCTTAAATACCTTGGACACGTCATGAGAAATGGAGAAAAATATCGTCTTCTACAAAATATCATACAGGGTAAGGTTGAAGGAAAAAGAGGTCCTGGCGGAAGGAAAACTTCGTGGTTGGGAAATCTACGCCAATGGTTTGGAGTTACCTCAGTAGAATTGTTCCGCTGTGCAGCAATCAAAGTCCCCATCGCCATGATGATCGCCAATAATCGGAACGGATAAGGCAGAAAAAGAAGTAAAATCAATAGCATTGAACATTTAATGGCTAATGCTAAAGTTGTGTATGTTAAAGTACGCAGCAGCAGAATCAATAATCATCCCACAAGCCCTTGGAGTTTCGTAAAACATGAATTAAATTTAGAACTGTACAAGGTACTGCTAGATTAGCAGATTTATTTATTATTTATTTTTGTTTGTGTTGTCAAGTGCTAACGCATTTTCTTTCCGCAACAGCTCTTCGCATCACTAATCAGTAACATCATGGGAAATCTTCTACCGAGTAAGGAAATAACAAAGACCTACCACAACATCCACAACCGACAAGGGCAGAAGATAAAAAGTCCCAACCACCAACAGATGCGAAGAGGTGCAGACCGCTCATCGCCAAACACCAACAAGATGAATGACATGGCCGCTTGTAGAATCAACACGATGCAGCAATCTCGTGCGCTGCAAAGTGCCCTCTCGTAGCTGTGTCAAGTCATCCAAGTGAGGCCGAGGATTTACGCCCCTCTGCCTTGCAACAGACGATGATTCACGAATTATAGACCCACATCAATCAACGACCGCAAAGATCTACGAATATTCTCGACATCGTGAGAGAAGAGCTACAAATATCCTCGACACATGAGAAAAAAATCGAAGCGAGCAATCGCTTGTCTACCATGGCAGCTCGTCAAAAAGGCAGCTCGTCATAAAATCAGCTTACCAGAAGCTGCGCCGACCTTATTCAGCACTCGCCACAAGCCGCGGGTGCACATACAAAGCAGTTCACAAAAGCGGTACTAGAAGAAGTCCGCTGAAGGACATTAGAAGGAGTATTATCAATTAATTGGTGTACCCACTTTACTTATGTATAGCTGCTCTAAGTCTTAATCAAGCGTTAATGGTCAGTAAGACTGCTGATCAGGCTAAACATAAAAACAACGAGATTAGCCCTAAAAAGCCAACCTCAACACAACAACTTGTCGCTTAAGGCGTCAAGACCGTTCATGGTCCTTCGAGCCGGATTCTAGAGACCCCAGTATGTTTAATCTTGGATTAAACAGATCATTTTTTCATTTGAAACATAATTACAGTTTTCATAAAATTAAATCAGGACCATGAACAAACTTGAGAAGAAGTTTGTGGTGATGTATTGCTAAAACTGCAGCCTCACAGTTTCATTAAGGTGGTAGTAATGGCTTATTACCGGCAATACATTTGATGAGTAAAAACCAAATGAATGATTAATACTGTTTTATTACGTTCCAAATTTTCTTTTTATACAATATTGACATGCTAACATTAATAACAAATTACAAACTAGGTAACACAGAAAAAATAACAAATATGCATTATAACACTAGTAACAATTAAAATATATAATTCTGCAATTTTAGTTTACAATTAGTTTATCTTTTTACTGACCTAGACTTTTCTTTATTTACTTTATAATACGTTATAGTACAACATAGTAACTTTATCTACTCTCGTATTGTGTAAGTCGATACACTTTGGTTGTAGACATGCTGACTGGTACAGTTCTGTACAACGAAATGTGACGCACTTCTTTTAATATGTTGCAAATGACCTAGAAAGTTTCGTTATTGAAAATAATTTATGTTGAAATATTAGATTCGATTTAATTTTATGAAAATTGGAATTATGTTTTTAAATGAAAAATAATTTGTTTAATTCAAGATTAAACATCAAGTAAAATTAGTTACATCAATAGTTTTGTAGGTAGCTATTGTAATAGTGGGTGCCCAAGGCTAAACTGGATATAGATTCCTAAAATCATAATATATCTTTAAAAATTTAAAATTTTATTGATATTAGATAGTAGACCTGTATATGGCGAGTCGATTGAATCATCTTTTTCTTTTTTCTTTAGAGTAAAATTTCGGATTATACAGCACGGCTTGGAGTGATTACCAATCCTGATTATCCGGTGTACGTTCTGCAGTGCAAATTAGTTGTGCACTTTGTTGTGACTTTATTTAAGCAAGAGTGTTGAGATTGAATCAGGATAATATCTCTTGGTAAGTTTAGAGAGAGTTGACCTTGACCTTGACTTAACTTCTGACGGCCATACTGATTGTGATATCTAGAAGGAATCACTGACGTCTTTTATTGAGTTTCTATTTCAATTTAGAATAAGTTATCGGTGAACCCATCTCATTTCCGGCGTTCGAGCTGCTGCGAGCACAATATTTAGGTCTATACGGGCATCACTTTTCCGGGTTTTGTCCAAGACAATTACAATTTACGGTATTTTAAGAAATAAGGTTTTTGAGCACAGTTTTCTGTTGAATCTTTTTTTCTGATAAACGAGTTTGTTGTTTAGACCTATTTCTGATAAGGTTAGAGTAATACCTTTTATTACACTTAAAAGAATATAAATTTCTAATCATTAGCAATGGGGACACGTTAACATGACTTGTGTGCATGATTGCACTTATTCGTGCAGTACAGAATGATGGTTACCATGAAATCTTTAAAATCAGAAACTTTTTAATTGTAGAACACTCTCAATACAAATATACTTAGATATAAGTAAACCGGAACTATATAATTTGTTCACCTTAATCAGAAAAGGGGATAAGTCAATAAAATATAAATTTATAGAACAAGCAAAGGATAATTTAAAAATATAATGCTTTATAACGACCTGGCAGTATTTTAAAAGCAGCATTAAGTCAAAGTTTTACGTTCATAATGGCATTCCATCCGTAAGAATAGAAAATAGGGTGATAGGTGAGCTTTACTTAAGGTACCGCTCTTGCATTAAAAAGTAAAAAAGGGCAAGCTTTAAATGCTCACGCCTTCTGTGTCCTTTGTCTGATATACACGGTTTCTTCATTTTATCTCTTCAATAAGGTGTATCTCAAATAAAAAAGTTATACAAAAGGATACTGTTTTACTTTGAACAATCATACTACTCGTATATTATTTTTTTTTTAATAATAATAATTTAATAATAATAATTTATTAACGGACATCCATTTACAAACAAATCTTATTAAAACATTAACCAAAATAACTACATATACATAATGTAATGTAGACTAAATATAAATATAAAATATTGCTACATATTTAGTGCATTTCTTAAGGAGCACTTGCATTTGTTAAAGGAAATACCAAAGAATTCCAAATCATCATGTGTACATGCTAAGTGACATATTCTACAGTGAGGAGAATTTGCACCATACGCAGTTCGATGGAAAGGAATATTGAAAATTGGTAAATTACGTAAATTGGTATTTTTTATGTTCAAAGAAAAAACATTGAAGTATTTGAGAACAATTAACAAATCCATTAAATACTTTAAACAAAAAAACATAAATCGTAATAATTGCGGCGCACATGCAATAAAGATAGGCCAAAGTAATGTAAAAGATCACTATAACTGTAACCGTAGTAATCAATTCGGTACTTGTAACATAAAAATTTTACAAATCGTTTCTGTGTTGCTTCCATTCTATTTACTAATGTAATACAATATGGGCACCAAATGGTTGTGCAATACTCCAGAAGTGAACGAACTTGATACATATATAGTTTAATTAACATTCTTAAATCTGTGAAATCAGTACACTGACGCACAATAAATCCTAATATTCTATTGGCTCTGCTAGGTAGATTTGTAATATGTTGATCATAACTAACACATGCGTCAATAATAACACCTAAGTCCTTAAAGCAAGTAACACTTTCTACTGCTATATTATTAATGTAATAAGTACAAATATCAGGTGATAACTTTTTAGAAAATCGTAAAGATTTGCATTTTGAAATATTTAATTCCAGATGGTTTTCACTACACCACGAAGTCAAACAATCCAAATCAGCCTGTAACAAGTGATCTGAACCAACAGCATCAGTACGAATGAAAAGTTTTAAATCATCAGCATATAGCAGAAATTTGCTGGAATTGATAGAATAATTTATATCATTAATAAACAAAATAAAAAGAATTGGTCCCAAATGGGATCCTTGCGGTACGCCGGAAGTAACGTTAAACCATTCGGAGGTAGAATTATTAATGACAACTCTTTGTTTTCGCATGTTTAAGTAAGAGTAGATCCACGACAACAAGGGGTTTTGTAAACCTAATTTACTTAATTTGTAGATCAAGCGCTCAATATTGACTCTGTCAAATGCCTTATTAAGATCAGTATAAATACAATCAACGTTATGACCCAATTCTATAGTATGCAGAACATAATTGGTAAATAAGAAAAGATTTGTTAGCGTAGATCTACCCTTAACAAAACCATGCTGTTCATCGATTATAATGTTTTTTACGGATTGAAACAATTTATCCGTAACAATGGCTTCAAAAACTTTTGGAATTGCAGATAGAGTACTAATTGCACGGTAATTACGAGCATCTAAACGATCTCCCGTTTTAAAAACAGGAAAAACGTTTGATTTTTTCCACAATTCAGGAAATAACATACAGAACTACTCAAAGAATTATTAAACAAAATGCACAAAGGTATAACTAAGTTGTTTGCACAGCACTTCAAGAAGACTGCAGGAATATTATCTGGACCAGCTTTAGAATTAGCATCTAGAGAATTTATTTTATTGAAAATATCTTCTCTAGATATATTTAAATTGCAAAGATCGACAAATTCTTTTAAATTATTATCCCAAAGTTTACTTTTATAAGTATCATAGGTACAATAAACAGAATGGAAGTACTTTGCAAATAAAGAGGCGATTTCAATCGGAGTATAACCCACAGAATTTTCATATCTAATACAGTTAGGTAAAGAATTATCTCCTTTTTGAGATCTAACATAACGCCAGAAGTGTTGAGGATTTTCTAAAATATTATTCTCAATGCTTCATATGTTATTTAACCTACAGTTATTGATAGCAATTTTACATTTATTTCTTAAATCCCTAAATATATTGTAATCTATAGGAGATCTGGACTGTTTGAATTGTTTGTGAGCGATTTTCTTTTCAATAATTAAAGATTTCGTACTATCATCAAACCATTTAGGAAAATTAAACTGCTTTTGCATCGGCACTCTTTTTAACTTAACATATAAAGATATAACAGAATTAATAATGTCGTAGAAAATATTAACAGATTCCTCAATTGAACTAAAATTGTTTAGTATTTTCCAATCAATATTGTCTAAATGATTATTAATCAACTCATATGGTGCATTCTTAAAGTCTAAATAAAATATCTCACCATTGGTAAGAGTTGACTGAGAACAATTCTTTACATTTAATACAAAAGAAGGATGATTTATGTCAGGTTTAGTTAAATGTGGCCATTGATAAATATTTACAAAATCCACATTACAAAATACTAAATCTAAGATAAAATTATTAGCATTATAAATATAATTCTTTTGAAAAAAACCATAAAACGCAAAATTATCACAAACAATTTCTTCTATCTTAGAGTGTACATTAACTGGAATTAAAGTATCACATACAGTATCACAGAAATTATCACAATACCATGTAATGTTTGGTAGGTTATAATCACCTAAAACTCAAATGATACTATCAGGATAAGTTATGGTAATCTCCGAAATTAATTGAAGATGACCTTCATATAAAGAAATATCCGAATTTGGTGGAAAATAAACAACTCCTACTATTAGATTTTTACTAGCAAGACACAAGTCCGTATCTCTTCCCGATCTTTTACATCAAGATTAATTAGAAAAGATGACAAACTCTTTTTGACTGCGATAAGAACTCCACCACCCCGTTCTTTGCTCGTTGTTCTAGGATTCCTGTCTTGACGAAAAACATTATAACGTCCGTCAATAATCTCTGAACTGTTAATTTCCCCATTAAGCCATGTTTCGGAGAGACAAACCACAGTGTGATCTTCGCTTAATACACTAGTAAATATTTCATTAACTTTTGTCCTAAGACCACGAACATTTTGATAAAATATGTTTATGTCGGATGCTTCGTGGGAATTGCCCTTTGAAAATTTTTATCATTATTTAATTTCTGATGAACGGGAGCATTATAAAATTTCCGAACAGCAACACCTTGTGGCCAAAAGGATGCATGAAGTAAATGCGATAAATAAGACGATTCCGCAGTGACCTTAAAAGAACTGTAGTGTTCAGGATATTTAGCGTTTAGACGAGTAACCTTGATTTTCAATGAACTGGTTTTTTCATTATCTGACATTTTTATTAATTTACCAGTAACATAATTCTCGATCTTGGTTTCATCAACATTTGGATTAACTCTTGTAACGTGTACATCATAACTACGGGCTTGTTTTGCTGCTGCGGTGAGGCCTTCATCTAATTGTGAATTCGTAGTACCAGAGCCAATAATTAACTTATTACGAGAAGTTTTATTATTAAAATTGGAAACCATTCTGAACGGTTCGTGGTATTGCTGCGATAAGTTAACATGTATATCAGACGAACCATTCACAGCTGTAGCGTTTTCCACCTTCGAAATCTTTTTAGTAGCAGCGACAGAAGCGTAATTTGCAGTAACGGAAGGTTTATCAGAAGAAGAATTAACTTTGATTTGTTCATAAGAAGTAGTTTCTTTGTTAGCAGATAAACGATCTTGACTCAATAATCTCACTAAGTCAATGTTGCTTGATTTCAAATTATCAATCTGATCTCTTAGATATGCTACTTCACGCTGTAATATTTTTGTTTCTTCCTTAACAATATTATTAATAATATCTAGGAACTCACCACTTTTCAAAAATGAAATTATTTCATAAGTAAATGCTTTTGAATTTATTTGTGCACATTGAGTACTGGCATTATCAGCTTCATTTAAGTTATAGCAATCTTTCTTATCACAATCAGGGCACAATACATTTTCTTCATCAAGAACCTTAACATTTAAGCATTCTACACATTTAGGATGGATGATCACACCACAAACTTTACACTTAGGATCATTAACTGCTTTACTTTTGCAGTATAAACAAATGCGACCTTTCTCCGGCGCCATCTTGAAATAATTAATTAATTATGATCAATTAACATTTATTGACCAATATCTCATACTTCCTCGACTTATAATTTAATCTTTTTTTAGCCCGCTTATGCAAAGGTTTCGTTATAGCAATAAGATTAGATAGGAATTAGAAATTAAAGAAATTATTTTGGTAGTCGACTGAATTCTTTATTATAATATTATATTTAAGTGCTACAGCAACGAAGTTGCTTAGGCCTTTCTTAAAATTAAAAATTAAAAACTAAATTCAACGCTAAAATTACATTTTTAAAGATTTAATAAGTAAAATAAAAGTAAAGAAACGATGGCAAGAGAGTGTTTTCATGCACAATTTTGTGTTCAAATGTTATTGCGTTTATACAGTTATCGTTAGAAGTTACCATACTTTATCGTCCTTTATTGGATAGTTAAGCGCAGATTGTGCAGACGCTCAAACAAAATATGCAAGCAATCATCAAACTATTCAAATCTCTTCTGCTAAAGTTCCTTTCTCTTAGAGTCAATTAAGTAGTTTGAGATTTATGTTCAAACAAACTTTATTATAAAAGTCTTATTTTTAACAAATCTCCACTAAGCATCAAAGCTATTAAAAAATTCATTAATTATTGTAAAGTGAGAAGTTTAACCACGTCTCAGTCACAGCAATGGTATCATAGGTACGACTAATTTTAATGTTATCACAATTACTTGGTCATTTTTTATGGTCAATCATTTTGATTAGTTTTGATTTAATCACTTTTTTTGATTTTATTATCTTTATTTATTAAACTTCTATTCTGTTTCTTTTTTAAAGGTTTTTACCTAAATGGTGATATCGTCGGCAACATCTACTACATCGTTAACTTGATTTAGCCTCGACACTAGATTCTCGATAATTCCACTTACACAAATTATAGTAATTACCACTTCTCCTTTTACAAATAAGATACATTTGGTTCACAATACAAATTGTCTTTATGTTTAAATAGCGTCAACGAAACAACAGCTGCTTGGAAACACATCGAAAAGGTAACTGCAAGAAAACTAAATACAGCTAATCTTGAAAAGGTGCGCCCTAGCTTATATAATATCTAGTGTACAATTAAAGAAAAAAGTTCGTCAAAAGTGTTTATGATACACATAGATGCTACACCTTATTCGTACATATTTTGTGTACTGTAGAAGTGCTGCATTAGATTTCCCAAACTCTACCAGTTTCACAAAGCTATTAGAATTAAAAAGCTAAAAATGCAATTTGTATTTAAAAACATTCATAAATCTCTGGTGTGATGTAAACCACAACGGATAAAACAAGCTCCATAAATTCAGCTTTTTTTCGAAGTTGTCCACTATTCTAGAAAAATAAACCAACAACTACGATGCATGAATATCACGCTTTCCCGTAAAAAATTCAATTTGTTTGTATTCAAACGGAAGAACACGAATATAAATTTTCAAAATCTTGCATTCACCTCTATATTTTTTTGCTTATATTTACATTTTTCTACAGAAAGATTTTATATCAATTGTACGGTTTTTGCTCAAGTTGTTTATAAAAAAGCACAAGTATCTATATTCTTTGTTTATTTGCTCTTATTTCAAGTGCAGTAATTTTGAGAACAAACAATAAAAAAACTATTAAAACTCTAGTCCGAATAAGCCTGTCAGCAATGTCCAAAAATACTTTGCTCTCGAGGTTCATTTATTTCGGATTAAACTTTCACGTAAGTACTTTATAATTAATTTTCCTGGAAAACAAAGTAAAAACATCATAAAAATTCATTGTAATGTAGTTTTATACTACATTGATTTTGAATTTGTTGACTTCAATCCGGATAAAATTTAATTAAGCTGAACGATTTTTACTTTAAGTTTAAAACCGGGAGAATACCATTTTACGATTAATAGAAAATTCATTATGAACTTCTACTTCATTAATTAAATAAAAGCTTCAAAGTTTAAAAAAATTAAGAGGTCGATTAGAAATTTATATTTAGAATATCAAAGGTTATAATTACGGAGTTATCTGTTATTGAAGGTACGCATAATTAAAATTAAAAAGCTGAACAAAAAATTAACATTGTGGCAGAGCTTTATTAAAATAAATTTAAATTTAGAATTAATTAGTACCCACAACCCATCAGGCTTGTTTATTGTCCGTTATACCGAGAGAATTTGAAATTTTGGTCAGTGCCTTACTTTTTATTCTATGATTTGGCACAAATGAAGTTTTGCATGTGTGAATTACACACAATGTGTCATATTTTTGATGTGAATTTAGAGCTAGCAGCACTCTCGGATTCACTTAAGATGAAAACTTAAATGTGACACCCTGTATACTTTTACATAGTTGAAAACTGATTTTATGGATTTTTCTTTGATTTCTTCCTTATAACAAAATTATTAATTTTGTATTTTTTTAAATGCACAATTACGAGACAAAGTTCTCTGCTAACTTTAAATTTCTCTGGCATTATAATTTGTTAATTCAACAAAAAGACTTTTATTCGAGTCTATATCTTAATTTTATATTAATTTTTAAATTCAAATTGCAATTTTTAGTTAATGAGGGGTTAAAGACAATTGAAACATTGAAATAAATAAATTGTACAAAAAAATGAAATTTATAAGTAGTGCCAGTGTCACTTTTCCTACCATTTTGAATAATTGACTGTACACACAAAACATTTTTAAAATCAATTGATTCTCTATGTGATGTTGTAGAACATAATAATCCTTTTCGTTGTCGTAAGTGCATACATCATACCATAAGTATAACGTTTGAAAATATCTAAAGCACACTTGAAACCAGTGAAAATCAAAAATTATAAATGCAAAATTTAGAATATACCTACTATAAATCAACTCTTGTTAAAATGGAGAAAATACATACAAATGCAATAAAGTTAAAGACGTTGACAAAAAAATATTGACAAAAATTATATTACTAGCTTTTACCTTATAAACTGATTAAATGGAAGGCCGACACCACTTTCATTATCTAAAAGGTTCCCCCAAATTTATTGATGTTTAGTGCTTTTTCAGTTCACATAATTAGGAGTAATTTGATTAGTTTCTTAGTTGTAGGGTTAAATTTAAAAATTAATCAAACTGAAGAGCAATTTATCAAAGACTTTCCAATTTATTTCTTAAGGAAATTAAAGTTTAGTTAATTAAAACTAATTGAGAATGATGAGCAAATTTTAAATAAGTAAACAAACTGTGTCACTTATTGAATTATTATTTTTTTATGGTTGTCCTTTTATTTTATTTTAAAATGAGATTTTTATCATGCTCATTGACCATATTCATTTTCCAAAGAAATGTGATTCTGCTATGATAACTCATAATTAGAGTGCGGATTTTTAAGCATAAAAAAGCAATAAAAAAGTTCCCAAAAAAGCGTAAAAATTCAAGGAAAAAAGCTTAAAAAATAGCACAAAAATTAAAAATAAGTTTAAAATATGCAGGAAAAAATTTAAACTTCCAGGTTTTAGGTCTTATTATACAAAGTATTTATTATGAAATAACAAAAAATGAATTGTTATTAGAAACTTTGAAATCTAAAATGCTCAATTATAATGCACTTTTCTAAATTCTCCATAAGGAAATTTCTTCTTTTATCAGTTAGGGTGTCTTTGTAAAGAGAAAATAGTCTTTCAATGTCAACACTAGTAATCGGTGCATATTTAAATTTTGCAAGTAACGATGATTCCAAGTCGAAGTTATTGACTATTTCGCCCGATAAAATACTTGCAATGGTCTTTAATCTTGCTAAACCTTTTTAGCCAGCACGTTCTCAAATTTGGCAAATATTCTTTTTTTTACATCACCACGCACTTTTCCCAATTTTATTTTAAACTCTTGTACAATCTCAATTGCTTCTGTTAGCTCACTTCCTTGTGTTTCAAGTTTGGTAATGGTTTCAGTGATGAACCCGTAATTTGCTTTGATGAATGCAAGGCTTTGTTGTAGTTCCGGAGTTTTTTAAATATTTTGGCAGTCTTTAACCGATTGCGATGCATCTTCCGAAAATTCTAACAAAATTTCTTTGAAGCTGGTGAAGTTAACTGCGTAATACACAGCCGCATCCAACCATGTTCCCCATCTAGTAATGACTGGTTGTGGTAGAAGGGAAATATTAGGCAGTTTTTCTTTAAATCGTTGTACCCTCAATGGCGCTTTTAAAAAACACTTTTTGCCATTTTTAATTAACTCGTTAACTAGAGGAAATTCAGACCTCACAGTTTCTGCTACTCGGTTTAATCCGTGAGCTACGCAAATAGAGTGTGTGAGATTACTATACAAAACTTTTAAATTAATACCTGCTTTTAGCATATATGCAGCCGCATCCGCCACCATTAACAGAATTGTTTCAGTTGGGACTGCATTAGGAAGAAAAAGGTTTGGGAGTCCCTCGTTAATAAATCTTGTTATGGTGCTGCTGTTGGTTTTATCTAGTTCTTTCAAATATATTAAAAAGTTGGAGTAGCTTCATGAAATATACCGATAATGAGACCAGCCACATACCTACCGCACTCATCGGTGGTTTCATCGACAGAAAACCAGATATAATGGTCTGCAATTATATTTTTAATTTCATGAAGGACTGTTTTATAAACTGTATTTAAATAGTTTTTTCGTAGAGTGCTTTCGGACGGTATCGATCTCTTACAGTATGTTTCTAAGAATTTTCGAAATGCAGAATTGTCTAATTTTCTGAAAGGAATATTTGCCGATATCAGAGTATTGCATAAATCAAAATAAAATGTTCTTTCTTCAGATCGAGTAGAAGATCCAGAGGCAACTACTTCTGAAATAGTTTGTTGTTTCAGCTTATTTTCATTTTTCGCTCTTCCTACATTTTCCTTGTGAATAGCGGTCTTCGTATGTTGTATTACATTATACTTTCTGTCGCACTGGATCTATTAAAACGAGCATTAAAGAATATTATATTTAAAATCTAATCTGCTCCTTACCGTTTTAACACATACTCTGCAAAATAGTCTACTACCGTCCAGGCTTATTTCTGGTATATTTTTAATCCACTCTTCTACACTCGTTTTAACTTTTGGCATTGTAACACAGTCTTATTTTATTAAAAACAGAAGACAACACAAAAGATTACGTTATAATAAAATGAAACGAAACTTTTTCAATCTACTAGCAACATTACATACACGCACGATACTAACACTTTAAGTAACCCAGTAAAACTGAAGCATTTGTCAAATAAATCTTAAAACCTATAAGAACTAACTGTTTTCACAGCTTATCCTAGGGACAAAGAACTGCCGGGACAATGTGTAACGGCCCCGACAGGCTCGGGAACGGTGAGCGTCCGGATGGTATTCAATACATAACGGTAAATAATGATATTTTAAGAAATCCTTGAAAATATTGTCACTAAATTTACCGTAAAAACAATATGTTTAAAAAAATAATGTAGACAAATGCTGCTAGAGAAAAAATTATAGAAAGTATTTTGAAGAAACAGAAAATAAATATACTGTAGACAAGAAAAGTATAAGGATATTGTAATTTTTTTCTTAAGACTGACAAAAATTGCACAAAATAAGCATTATTCTAAAAAATAGCAAAAAGTTCCAAAAAAGCAAAAAAAGCAAAAAATTAGTTAAATGATTCGTTTAATTGCGATTCGCACTTATTTCAATGTCTTTTTGTACTGTTATTAATATCTAAAAAAAGCATTATTTCTATAAATCCGCACTCTACTCATAATCTCAATACTAATGAAAAAAGATTTTATATTGTTTTGGGATTCTTTCCTGGATTTAAATGAATTCAATGTAGGTGGAGTATCCTACGTAAATTGTTCAAACTAGGTATTTTAACTCTGTAAATGGTAAGCTTAAAGTTAAATTTTCAATAGAAGTTTAGGCAAACTTTAACCTTTTCAAGTAAGTCAATTACAAAATCTATTGTAAATTCCTAACGAGCTTTCTGTTTAAATGTTAAAGTGATAGGTACTTTTAAAGTGTTATTCAATCTAATATTTTCTCAATAATAACCCAATAAAAGTCAACTTGAATTAAATATTACTGTTTATAGCAGCTTAACCCCTGCGCGTCTTACAGAAAAAGGGCCACGCGTTTAGAATTTGAAAAGCTGAGGATTGTGCAGTTGAATTAACTATACCACTTTAACAGTTTAGTTATTACCTGTGCAACATCTGTCAATGACAACACAAATCCTAAAGACTACAACAGATATCTAGTCTTTTATTGCCCATTCAAGGAGTATTTTGTGTAAGTAAAAATAAAGAAACGTACATAGGATAAACCACCCAGTTATCGGACATTAAGTCTTATAGTTACAATAAGGGTAAGTAGCAAAATAAACTATCCATTTCACCAAGCCTAGATTTAATCTTAACAAAAGTTAGGATACCTAGAAGTTGTATAATACTGTAGTTAACGTTCCATTTACAAGTTCCAGTAAATTAGGTTAGGTTAAAGGCACGTGATGGGGTGTCCAATAACTGAAATGTGTTTTGTCGATTTTTCGGTTATTGGACGCCTGTCCCATAACTAAAAAAATTCGTTACATGTAACTCATAACCTAAAAAAATTCTTTATGAAAAATGCTACATTTAAATATAAATAAAGTGTTCCCACTTTAATTCAAATCAGTTATTCTTTAACTGTCCAGTAACTAATTTATTTGTGTCCAATAACTAGAATATTACTTTTCAGGGAATAATAACGTATTAAGTCATGCCAAAAAAACGTGATTATGACAAAAGACTATCAGACGTTCTATGTAGTGTTCAACAATTTTAACTAAAAATCCAAGACCGACCCTTTTGAAAAACAAACGTCCAGGAAATGTTTGGTTTAAGGTAGTTTTAGTATATCTAAATCTTCCTAAGCATTAAACATAACCATTTCCAGGACTTTTGTAAAGCGACATCCAACAATAGTTCAGAGGACTAGCAATAGTGTTACCTCAGCCAGCTCGTGTATATCAGAGACCAAGATAATAGTTCTCTGAAATAAAAGACTGTTTTAAAGCTAATAATTTAACTGAAATATTAAATGATCCATTTTGTATTCATAATGGGGATGAAACTTCTTTTCAGTGTAGATAAGGGACCTCCTAGAAAATGTTACTATAATGTTTAGTTTTTCGGCAAGTGGTATCACATCTCCACCAATAAAAGGATTCCAGAAAAAATTAGTTCAACAGTCAATCCATCTTGGGGGATCGGGAGAAGCGATAATGGGTGGACGACGGCCGAAGTTTTCTACGAGTATATAAAAAATATATTTTATTCATACTTAGTCCAAAACCATATAAAGTTTCCTATTTTATTATTCCTAGACGGTCACAAGTCCCATTTAACTTACGAGTTAAGCTTATTATGCACCGAACTGATTACTGAAATCATATGTCTCTAATGTAAAAAAGGTAAAATATGCGATTTTTAACAGTTTGGTTTAAACTGTGTTCTTAGTAAGTGCAACAGAGTATTCGTGTTAAACACCTCATAAATGTTTAATTTTATTTAATTGTTTACTAAATTAATTAATAATGCCAAAATATAGTGTTATCTGTAAAACAACGTGGTGAAATTACATTAGCAAGGGAAAGGCACACAAGTGTTTATGGCTAAACAGTTGAAATGCTTGCAGAGGGTTGTGCAAAGGGTTATTAAACGTCTTAAAGACACTGTTCCCCACAAGAATCGACCGACATCAGAGACTCCTACGATTACTATTTCAAAGGACGGCAGACTTCTTGAAAGAATATCTTTAAAAAACCATAAGAAATCGTCAAAAAAACTTGCCAACAAATTAAGAGAGCAACATAAAGTCGCGATATCTGCGCGTACTGTACGAAGACGCCTGCAGTCACTTGGTTTACGCGGCCGCAAGCCCCGCAAGAAGCCTTTGCTCGACGAACGACAGAGGAAAGCGCGTTTATCGTGGGCGAAAAAGTACCAGTATTGAAGAGTTGAAGATTGAGCAAATATTCTGTGGTCTGACGAATCTAATATCGAGGTAATTCTAAGATTTGTATAATGTTTTTAATCATCACATCAATCCTTGAATTTCTACTCAAGCTTTTTATGATTAATGTAATCATAGCTCCTTACTTTTGCATATTTTCTTCAACAGATGTTTCGCCAACCTAGAGCTCAATATGTACGTCAAAGAAAGAAAAAAGCATTCCATCCGTATTGCACTGTCCTCATAGTAAAATATGGTGGTGGTAGTTGATTTGGGAGTGTATGTCGATTGCAGGGGTAGGCGAACTGTTTATTTTGCGAAGGGCGAATAACCGGTCGCACTTACATATTTATGTTAGAAGAAAATCTAGAGCCTTCTATTAATAAATTATTATTTAACATCACAGACGACACTGTTATTTTTCAGCAAGATAATGCACCATGCCATAAAGCTAGGCAAGTCATGGAGTGGTTTGAGCAGAATCAAATCCAGCTATTAGATTGGTCTCCCCCATCTCTGGATTTATCGCCAATTTAACACCTATGGGAAGTACTGAAGCGGGCAATTGCCAAAACAGAATGTAGAAATAAGAAAATGCTCATAGAAGCAACAAAACGTGAGTGAAACAGTATCTCTCAGGAGACATGTGAGAAACTTGTCGATAGTATGCCAAACGTCATTGCTGCTGTTATTAAAGCGAGACGTTGCAGTACTAAATATTAACTTGTTTTTGTATTTTATTATAGAATATTCACTAATTTATATTTTTGTTTTATTATTAGTGTTCTTTTCACCGATATATAACGAAAATTATACCCTGCCTCATACATTTGGCCAAGGCTATATTTATATAATTTTTGTTAACCAAAAGACTATCGTTAAAGTGAGGGTGAGTTTATATGACAAAACAGGTATACGTCCGACGATGGCATCTTTGAAATTAGAACAATTAAATTCTAAAGAAGAAACTTTCTATTCAAGTTTATGGTTGTTAAAGTTACAAAAAATTTAAACTTCCTGCTGTTAGCCATAAACTGTAGAAAAGTAAAGTATATGAATGAATTACGGTGTTCTTGCGAGAGCTGGCCCTGAGGAACAGTTACGACATTCTTGTTGGATTAAATTATTGAGTTCACGAGTAGTGGAAAGAATTTCCGAATTTCTGTTTCGCATTTAGTTGCAGTCCTTAATTGGGATTGCTTCATTAACAGTGAGTTCTGTAAAGACTCCATTATTGCTCTGCATTTCTAATCACCTGTTTTGTGTCGTGTGTTAGCAATAATTCTCGTTTTATTTGCAATTAGTGGCTGCCGGTATTCCGGGAGAGACATCTTGTGTGTTCTGACCACGAATGTAGTAACTTTGATGTTTTCTTTACTCTGTATAATCTTTGACGCACCTGAGTATTACCATAGGCACTGTGTTGCGAATCAATAATTGGCTCTTGGCTTGAACAATTCTGAATGTGTTTACAGGCGTTTAAGTTAAAAGCTTGACGGCGTACGAGCAAGCATCGTCTGCTAAATCTTTCTGAAGCCTGGTCTCAGCTATTTACGACTCTAGCGAGTCCTCCTGGATTCATGTTGGTAGATTTTGAAAAGCCTAGGATTTAGCATGTAAGGTAGCGATCATATTATTATTTGTGGTCAAATTTCATTGACGTTTAGTAAATAATTTAAAGTTTGATAGGAAAAGCTACAGTAATTACGTCTTTTATAAAACGAACGTATGAAGGTAGAACTAAGTTTTAACTGTACGTTTCCTTTTATGTTAAATTAAAAGCAATTTTTTGGCTTGCGGTTGTTTATAAGCAAAGAAAGTTGAATTTTAAATATTCACTTTGAAAATTTAAAAGTTCTGTATAAGTATTTGTTGATGAAATTATAAAATTTATCTTTCGACGTATATTTGTTTCTTTTTGTATGAACAGTGAGTTTATTTGTTGATACTATAATTTCCTATTCCCCTTTCTGCGGAGTAACAGTATTTTGTTTTTTTTTATATGTATACATACATGTTTTGGTGTTTTGTTTTTTTGTAATTATTAAATTAATAAACTAAAGTAAAGTTTATTCATGTACTTTATTGACTTATATTTGTAAAAGTTTTTATACGTGTATTTATTTTTGTTCTCCAAACAGTGTAAACCAACCGTTGGATCTACAGGGGAATTTGTATAAACAAATTATGGTGTATAAGATTAATACATTTTAGCTTGAGACAATAATGTTCATGAGTGGATAGGAGGTTAGATATATTTCTTGGTAAGTGAGGGTGCATTTGGTCATTTACCCTGGCAAAATCGTGCGTAATAAGCACTTTTTGAAGTCAGAACGTTAAATGGTGTGTTTTGAGCAATAAACTAAATGAGGTGTCTAGTGTGAATATTGCAGGTGAATCCATACACAGCGTGTTATTTTGCGAGAAGCCCATATACAGGGTGTTATTTTGTGAGGAGTCCATATATAAAGTGTTACTCCTTGAAGTACTTTTATACAGTGTTGTCCTACGAGAAGCTACTGGGTTGGCATATTGGTTTTCTTTTGATTTTCAGCTTCTGGCGCCCTTAGGCTTTACCATCCTTAAGACATATTAAGCGTTTCTGTGAGTGCGAGCATTTATCTTATAGCGTTTAAGTTAAGTTCATCTCGAATCATCTGCGGCTTAGAGCTAAGGGATTGAACATCTTCCGTCATCCATAACGGGCATGAGACCTCAATTTTGGGTTTTGCTCGTTACAATACCTAGTCCCTACTGTAAATGCTCTATTATTTTTTTTTCTGGCACAGGAAATAATGTATAACCGTCAGTAAACCTATTAAGTAATTGATCAGTAATTTTGCTTTTGGTGTCAGAACAAGCTTGGCTATAGCTGAATTAGGTAGTTTCTAATCCACCCTCAACTTTCGTATATTAATCATAAGTTACAGGAAACTGATATATATTTAAAGCGACACACGAACTTTTCGTGACAATTAAGATGTCCATAAGTTCTACTCGACGCTCATTTGCCCTAACATTCCAGTATTAAATAACGTAGAACCTAAAAGATTATTAGTTATTTAAAACCACATAAAGCTTTTGAGTATTGTTTTTGACAAAAATAAAAAAAGCTGATGCTTTAACTCGGATTGAAAATGAGATGAAGGTAGGATAGTCAATGCCATAACATGCCCAAATTCATACTTTTTAAAAAGTCGTTGACTTTGTAAACACATTATACATGTAAAAGATAAATACTTATACATCGGTGTGTGAAAAACGAAATTCCAAAATTACAGATTGAAATTAACAAGGTTTATGTTAGCACTTTACAAAGTTCCATAAAAAAGTTTTCGAGCGCCATATAAAATATATTTATAGGAAAACGTATAGTAATAGATATAAAACTTCTTCTGTTTGAGTTATTTATACTCGAATTACTTGTAGGACTTTTTTCGGTATCTAACAAATTTAAATTTGACAAAGTGCGTAGAAAGAAAAATAGGCATATGAACTGGCGGTTTTTGATTTGAAAACAGCTGGTAATGTGTAATAAAAAACAGGGAATGGGAGAAACAAATAGAGTGATCTCAATACAGGCTGGAGGAGCTATAAAATGAAATAAAGATTTACATAAATGCCTCAGTTCCACACATCGATTTATAAATCAAGCAAGGTTTTGAAAAATGTTTGTTAAAATAGAAGCGTGCTAATGTGGTTTGAAAAACTTACTAGATAAGCGTCACATTTCGTTTTATTATCTCATTTATATTTGAAAGCTAGTAATATCATAAAATCCACTTGTTATAAATGTCAAATATATACGTAAGTATTATTGACACAAATATTGCATAGATACGTAAGATAACATGCGAATCAGCCAATTTGTTAAAAGAAGACTATAATGCTGTGTTCGCGGTAAGTGTTTTCAATATGAAACGAAAAATTGCTTCCTTCACATTTCCAATCTTTTCTAATAAAATTGTTTGTAAAGGAAATTCCTATATAATATATTTTCTATTCTAAACCTCACCTTTGATCTTTGCACAGACTAAAAGCCGAGAACTTGTAAACAAGTAGGTGCAACTCACAACAGAATTTAAAGTTTACATTTCCGCTTTGCGTCCCTGAAAATAGTTTCTGTAGTCCATCAGGAAAATTAACTTTGCGGTTGCAAAACAAGTTACCTAGAAACTTCAATAGAACAAAACATTAACTATTAAAAAGCTACCACACAGGGTTTCCTGTGGCTACCAACAGAGAAATTGTAACGAATGTTATTTTCTTAACAATATTGTTCGAGGATATAGAGAAATCGTATCAAGAAATCAGAAACCTTGCTTTTGTTAAGCTTCGGGTTGGTTTCATGAATTATTCTCTCATTACAGAAGCAGTATGGGAAATAATTTATTCGATCGGAATATAAAGCATTTCCGGATTATTTGTAGTTAACAATAGAAGGGGTTATGATTTTGCATCAAAGAATATTATTCGGTTTATTTACAAAAGTAATTATTGAATTTGTAACAATGCGTAACATTCTAGTTTTTGTATTTTTCAATGACATATTTATATTAAAATAATATTATGAGGTTTTTCTGAATTTACCCTGACAATTTGTGTTAAAATATTATTAAATTGTAATTATCTAATACTAAAAAACAGCAGCGTCAGAAGAAAATATTACCAATAGTTACCTAATGATGCGTTCACTATCACTTTTTTGTCTTATCTTATTCAATGCGGTTTGATAACTCCGTAAGCAGTGATAACAAAACGGACCCTAATTTTTTATTTTTCTAGGAACGTACAGTTACAGTTCTACAAATGAGCACTAGGCTCTGTGGTTATTACCAGCAATGAAATCTTATACCTAGATATTGCAAGATTGGGCAAAATAATGACTGCGGTCTTGGATATAACGTCGTATACGCACCCCAGTTGTCTTCTATTTGAAATCAAGATTGGAATTCGTCATCGGAAACGTCATGTGCAGCTATTAAATAAGGTTATAGGAAGTTGGCAATATTTCCACATAATCGACTTGCTACATAAAAGTTAATGAAATAGAAAAACAGAAAAAAAAACTTCATACTTTTTTAGGTATTATACTTTTTGATTTAAACGTGTAAGAAAAAACAGATCTGCATTCCAGGGTTGAAAATGAGTTGTTAATCCATGTTATATGTTACAGACAAAACACGAAGTATAGACAATTCGCAAATTGATCAGACAATACCAGATATGTGTGTGATTTTTTGACAACATGGAAATTTCATTAATATTTATCTTACTTCGGGTTTTGTCTGGACTAAGCGCATTTTGTCTAAAGTACATTAGACAAAAGACATTTTTAACTCACAGGAACGTTTACTGTATTTTCTTAATTTACTATTAAAATACACAGTCATATAGGTACCTACATAGATATTATATTACTAACTACAACAAACGAAAATTACATTCTTCTAAAAAGTAAACAACTTTAACTCTACATCGCATGTTCAGTACAAAAACTAGACGTTTCATTGGTCTAAAAATTTAAGTTCAAATTTTAAAGCAAGAAGAATGTTTAGTTCCTTGCACTGATTTTTTTTATTATCTATTTATTATTATTACTACACGGCAATAAAGCATGGCATTTTGAATTACAGAGTGACATATTGTTTTTGCAATTACATTTCTTTGAAACACATTTTGATTTACAGAAGCACTTCAAAAAATTGACCACCATTTAAGGACATGGAACTTGATTTTCCTAAACTCACTGGAATATTAGAAACGTCTTCTAGAGACACAAAATTTTCTTTACACATACTTATCTGATTTCTAGAGTATAATCTACCAATAATGCCGCTTTTACACCTGTAAGAGTTTATGTTTTTTAAATTTAAATTCGGCGCAAAAGGTAGAGAGGGGAAGGGATGAGGAATAATGGGAAGATGGACGATGAGTGTGATTGTGTAAAAAACGAAGAGAGAACAAATAAAGATTTATGTAAAAAATACCGTTGTTATTTTAAGAGAAGAAAGGCCAGCCTACAACCTCAGGTGTGGGGTAAAGACGGGGTAAAGCAGGTGTAAAGACGGTGATGAATGAAATTAATAGGGGTAAAGAACGAAATTAATGTGAATGTGCGTCGTTTTAAGCGGTGGTAGTGCAAGTAAAGGTTAACCACCAGAACATTAAGGCGGAGCGCATGACTGTTTTACGGCGTAGTGTTATGGTATTATGTGTTTGTGCTTTATGTTATGATTATGGAAAACAATAAAGAGAGCATTGTAGCACAGGACTTTGAGGACTTTGTACAAAGGCAACTAAATACAGAAGTGAATAATGATAATACAGAAGAAGCGGCGGGTCAAACCGAAGAAACCTCAAGGACTTCAGAAATGGACAGTAATGTAAATCAATTTATGCAAACTATACAAGCGTTAGTTTCTCAAAACACAGAAATGCTCCGGATGCTTCAAATAAATCAAACACAACAGCCAAGTAATAATGACGTAAAGAATTTTAGTATAATACCTGATCTGTCAAAAACAATAGAGCAGTTCGATGGGAAAAAAGGCCCCTCCAATGCGAGATTATGGCTGCAACAACTTGAAAGTACAGCACTTCTACACCACTGGCCTAGTGCATTCACTTATCAGACTGCACAAAATAATTTAAAAGGTGCTGCGAGGTACTGGTTTAAAAGTAGGTGTGCCAAGTTAATTGACTGGAATTCCTTTAAGGAAGCATTTGGGAAAACATTCATTTTTGAAAGAAGCAAAACAGAATGTTGGCAAAGAATGCAAAACTGCATGCAACTACCAAAAGACAAAAAGTTGCTTTATGTGAAGAACTTAATATAAACTTCAATGAAATTAAGGAACAAGTTGTCATTGGTCTGTACTCAAAGGATTTAAGCAACTTCATTATGTCTAGAAATCATAATGATGAGGATGATTTGTATCAGGATATTGTCAATTATGAGAGAATTACAAATACAAGAAAAGGGAGGATCAACGAAAGAAGAGAGGCCGAGAAAGCAAGAATATAAGAGTTCGTGAAAAACCTGAGGCAGATAGTGTTGCAAATCAAGTTCCAGAGCAGACAAAGCAGCGACCATTATTGGACCGACAAATTACATCAGTAAGGTGCTTCAACTGCAATCAAACAGGGCATATTTTGGCAGAGTGTACTAGACCAGCACGGCCTAGGGGTTCTTGTTATACCTGTGGTTTAATGGGTCACCTTCGAAAAAAATTGCCCTCGTATGCAAGCTAGTACAATTGTATCGAGTGCTTCTAATTCCAAAGAGAGAGGTGCTGCTTTATTCTTGAATCGTGCAACCATCAAGTATCCTTATCAAGCTGCTTATATGATCCCAATTTGTCTAGAAGTAGATAGGTATAAAAATTGTTTAAATTGTATAATTGATTCTGGTAGTCCAGTATCACTTATCAAAGAAAATGAAATAGAGGGCCTGGTCTTGAATTTGGAGGATATGCCAAGTTATAGTTTTGAGGGTATAAATAAATCTAAATTAGAGATTCTTGGCTCAATAGTTTTTAAGGTAGTAGTAGCTAATGTTACTGTTGATTTACAAATATTTGTTGTACATAATGATGCAATTTCTTATAAATGTTTATTAGGGAGAAACTTCATGTGTAATCCAAATTTAAAAATTAATTTTACTGGTAATAACATATCGATTGAAACAGTAAATCATAAATCAAATATATTTCAAAATGCCTCTAAAGATATTATGAATGTACATTATGTAGATGAAAAAGAATTATCAGAGCTTCAAATCAATTCTAAAATTACTCCTGTAGAACAGCTTAAAGTTCATGATTTATTTGTTAAACATTATGTTGAACCTATCAGACCTGATAAACCTGAAACTGAATTTTACATGAAAATAGTAGTTGATGAAAAGCATGTTCCTTTTTATTTTAAGCCACGGAGACTGTCTTTTAAGGAAAAAGAAGCTGTTAAGCAAATCATAGAAGATTTGTTAAAGGATGGTGTGATACAAAAGAGCAATTTAGAATATAGCTCCCCAATAGTTTTGGTACGGAAGAAAAACAGAGTAGATGAATACAGAATGTATATAGATTTTAGGCAACTAAATCAAATTACAATTAGGGATAATTACCCATTACCTTTAATAGAAGATCAACTTGATCATCTTAGAGACAAAAAATATTTTACAAGTATAGATCTAAAAAGTGCTTTCCATCATGTTTCTTTAGAATCTTCATCAGTTAAATATACATCTTTTGTTACTCCTATGGGACAGTATGAATACCTTAAGATGCCATTTGGATTGAAAAACAGTCCCCCTGTTTTCATGCGTTATATTAACACTATTTTTAGAGACCTCTTGGATCAAAACAAAATTATGATTTACATTGATGATCTCTTGATCGCCACAGAAACCATTGATGAAAATCTATAAATTTTAATAAATGTCTTTCAACTCTTAGTGAAAAATAAGTTAACCTTACGAATAGATAAGTGTTCTTTTCTAAACACAGAAATCACATATTTAGGGTATGTTATCAAAGATTCAAAAATTATGCCTAGTGATGAACATGTGAAAGCTATAAGGGATTATCCCGTTCCGCATAATGTTAAAGAATTGCAAAGCTTTATAGGATTAGCTTCTTATTTTCGAAAGTTTGTCCAAAACTTTTCAATAATAGCCAAACCTTTATATGACCTTACAAGAAAAAATGTTACTTTTAATTTTGGTCCCGAACAGGCAAAAGCATTTAGTATAATTAAAGATTGTCTCATTTCTCAACCAGTTTTGTCAATAAATTCACTTGAAGCAGAAACCCAGCTTCACTGTGATGCTAGTTCTTTAGAGTACGCAGGGATTTTATTACAAAAACAGAATGATTCAAAGTTTCATCCTGTATGCTATTATAGCCAAAGAACAACGGAATCGGAATCAAAATTGCATAGTTTTGAATTAGAGATGTTAGCTATAGTTAATAGTTTAAATCGATTTAGAGTATATTTACTAGGTATTCGGTTCAAAATAGTGACCGACTGTAATAGTCTAAATTTAGCTTTGAAGAAAAAAGATATTAATCTAAAAATTATGAGATGGTCTCTTATTTTACAAAACTACGATTATAGTTTAGAGCACCGTGATAATACTCGAATGAAACATGCAGATGCACTAAGTAGGTGTTATAATAACATATTAGTTTTGCAGGAAAATACTTTCGAAACAAATCTTAGTATAAAGCAAGCACAAGATGTAGAAATTTCTAAGATTAGAAAACAATTAGAGGTTAATGATAGTAAGTTGTTTGAACTGAGAAATGGATTAGTGTATAGAAAAGATAAAAACTGTTTATTATTTTATGTTCTAAAGTCAATGCAATCAAATGTAATAAGGGTCTGTCATGATGAGATGGGTCATGTTGGATTAGATAAGACTATTGAAGTAATTCGCAGATCTTATTGGTTTCCTAATATGCGTGAAAAGGTTAAAGAGTATATTTCAAACAGCTTGAAATGTATTGTGTATAATCCAAATAGTGGTAGACAAGAAGGGTTTTTACATAATATACCCAAAGGTGATGTTCCCTTTAATACGATTCATGTAGATCACTGTGGTCCACTAGAGCGATCAAAGAAGTATAATAAATTTATTTTTGTAGTGGTTGATGGATTTACTAAATTTACCAAGGTGTATCCGTGTAAAACTACAAATAGTAACGAGGTCATAAAACATTTAAAAGAATATTTTTATGCGTATAGTAAATCTAAACGTATTATATCTGATAGAGGTACTGCATTCACTTCAAAATTATTTCAGAGTTTCTTAGTTGATAATGATATTGCTCATGTTCTAATCGCCACCGGTGTTCCAAGAGCAAACGGTCAAGTGGAAAAACTCAATAAAGATGTGATACAGATTATGTCAAAATTAACTAAATCAGCTGATACATTATTTGATGTTGAATATGCTATTAACAATACTGTTAATAAATCTGTAGGTGATACTCCTTCTAAATTATTATTTGGTATAAATCAGATAGGTAAAGTTAATGACAATTTGAGAGATTTCTTAAATAACAATATTGGTCAATGTTCTGATCGAGATATAGAATCAGTTCGTAGCAAAGCCTGTAGTAGTATTGAGAAAAGTCAGAAATACAATAAAATGTATTATGATAAAAAACGCAAGGCTGCTTTTAAATATAAACTTGGAGACTACGTTATAATAACTAATATAGATGTTACTCCTGGCATAAATAAAAAGCTAGTTCCAAAATTTAAAGGCCCTTATATAGTCAAGACGGTTTTACCTAATGACCGATACGTTATTACTGATGTTGATGGATTCCAATTGACACAGAAACCTTTTGAAGGAATTTTTGATGCTTCCCACATGAAGTTATGGACTCAAGCATGATTAGATAAGATTATGATTATTACTTATGAGAAAATAAAAATATACTTATGACATTTTATTTAAGTTTATGTTGGTGTTAGCTCGTTTTCTCTTATGTCAAGTTATGTTCACTGTTTACATACATATAAATATTTATGTTACAAGATTGTTATGCTTATGCTTATTGGTATTATGCAAGCCATTTATGTTGTACTTATAACTTAAGTCTCTTCTAGTGATTATGTCAAATTTCCTTATGTTTATTGCACTAATGTTTTATTTAATGTCATGTTCCATCTTACAGATGCCAAATTATGTTTTGTTTAAAACTCTTGTTAATTTATGTTAGGTTTATGTATACCTTATGTTACTTATATTAGTT
>VTPC01090991.1:0-25542 GCA_011009095.1 Ignelater luminosus
AAAGATAGCATATAATCTTAAATCTTTAAGGCTTGTTTAATAAGAGAAGTATAATACAATTTAACTTGACCATGAACTAGAAAGTTTAATAAGCAAAAAAAACATGCACAAGTAAGGGTGGCGGGCTTTTCTCGGCGGTGACTTCCCGGCCGAGTACTTTCCGGCACGGGCACTTTCCAGCTATACTTTCGACAAGGTGTTTCGACTATGCTTTGTCAATATTATATTGCAACTTAATATTAAGCTGGTTAAAATTAGACGTTGGCGAGAAAGCTTCATTCTCGGATCGTCAAAAATTAAAACAATGTAGTAAATTATCATTAAATAAATAAAACAAAATTTCGAATACAAGTCGTCAAAAAGACATAAAATTTTTAGGGGTTTTCAAAGTAATAAAAACTATAACACAATTAGAAATCTATAAAACAGTTACAAATCCATTACATAAAATTAACAGTAAATATTATAAACTATCGGTCACAAATGCTCGGTGACAGAGAAGTCTCCGTCATCGTACTGAGATACAACGGTTTTAGATTTTTTAGCCGATGCTTCATAGGGATGTTACTTCTGCTCAATCTGGTTTTAGTCAGTGCTTGCTCTTTCTTTAATCCACCAAGAAACTGGTATGTAGTGGGATGAGCAGGGCCTGGTAAAGATAAGAAGCCCCTATGAAACGTCCCACAGTTGTTGTTCGTCTTGGGTATGTCCTCTAAAACCAAAGGGTAGCAGTTCCATAAATTAATATCAAACATCGGAGTGCTGCGACGTGTTCGTTGCCTATTCCACCTACTAACCCAGATTAACTCTGATTCTGCAAGTAATGTCTGTATTCCGTCTGCCACAAAGAAGGGTTCATCCATTAGAATATCGTACACCAGCTGCACGTCATCAGGAGGAATAAATGCCAAAGCGTTCCACTGACGAATTTGATGTGCAAATTCCGAGTCATTTGAATACTGATGAAGTACTTCCGGCAATGAGTGGAATTTACGGTAGACAGCCTGAGAAAAGTGAAAGAAGTATCCTTTCTGATCAGCTTCCGGAAAGACGATCTGAAGGCGTTTAAGGATGGTTTCTCAAAGTCATTCATGATAAATTTCGGCAGCAGTAATGGTTTTTTACTTTTCAGACACTTGAAAATTCTGGAGTATGTTGCAGTGGTTCGGTTCGGGGAAGGTAGTAAAGCAGAGGGAATGATGTTTCGTTGCGATATCCATGTATCACGAACACTTGGTCAAATAAAGGTGACACCTTGAAGGTTCTATGAACTAACCACGTACCACATACACCAAGAAACCGGAGGTTGGCTTCTTTTCCAAAGATTATTATACGATCAGCTGATGCTTGTATGTGGAATAGGATAAGTGTTGCCTGTGCCAGCTCTTTCTAATTTTGCACTTCATGGTCTGAATTCGCGGCATAACCCCTTGGGTTGCTGCGGAAACACACTGCAGTTTCTGAACAACAATTTGAGAAGTCTTTAGCATTTTGGCGGATGGTTTCCAGGCATTACCACTTTTCGTTATTCGCTGTATTCATGGTTGTGGGTTCCAATGCGTCGCAAAGTTCTCGATGTAGATACTCTTGGTGCCGTGTGAATCTTGGCTCGGCACTCGAAATCCCGACGTAACTTGCACTCCGAAATTTTTTTCCCGGCGCGACAGCCTCTCGATCAAAAACAAATCCATAACCCTCCAAGCATAACATGCGTTTACTCTTGGTGGTAGTAATTATTTCGAGTTTTTTCGCCATGTCGAAATAATTAAAAATTGTAAATTATAAGCCCAATATAACAGAAATATTAATAAAATAATAATAAATAATTACCTAAGTATACAACAGCTGGTGAAACAAGATGACGTGATGTACAACAACTACACTGTAGAGCTGGACTAAGAATGACTATGAGACAGAAGTTTGTCATACATCCACGCATAATATTATAGCTCTAATGTGGACACCCTCTATAGTGGACGTGGACACTAATTTTTGGCTCCCAGTATTTATTATAACTCCTCATTGTGGACACTTACAATGATTTTCTTTAACTAGCAATAAATTTATTTTTAAGAAATTTTTTAACTTTTTTTTTTAAATATCTTAGAAACTATCCAAGATATCTAAATTTCGCAAACGCCAACAAAAAGGTCTTATAAATAGCCAACTTTCATCCTATTTAACCCATCCTGTATCTCTTACCGTTTTCAAGATCCCTATGCTGTGCATTCTTATCTTGGACACACTGTATAGTCGAAATCCCTTGTCGAAAGCATAGTCAAAATACTTATATCGGGAAGTACCCTTGCCGGGAAATCCTCTGCCGGAAAGTGCCCGTGCCGGGAAGTGTCCTGCCGGAAATCGCCGCCGGGAAATGCCCGGTTCTGCGCAAGTAACTATTATATAGTAAGTTTTACAGTTTACCAATCAACTATCTGCGGTTAGAATATATAGATTTTATCTTTGTCTCTAGTTTTCCTTTACAACATGAAATTCAGGACGTTTTTGAATAGCGAATTAAGTGGGTCATGATAGTTCATTATAACTTTATTATTAATCAACAAAATATTAGGTTATCTCAATTATACTGTAGTATAAGGTCCACTTTTTTATATATGTAAGTAGCTATTGTTTTTTTACGGATGAATACTTTTTTGTTATTTAATTCTGGAAGGTAGCTATTTTCAAAATACGAGCGAAAAATCGGGTTTTTCTGAATATATTTTGCTGTAATAAATAAACACCTATGTGGAAAATTTTGAAATTAGGTATGTTCACGCAGAAGTAAACTGCCATTCAAATAAAATTTCTTTAGTCAAAATCCGTTGGATATAGTTTTCGAAATATGAACTTTCAAAGTGAGAGGTCAGAACTTTTTACTCGGATAATAGCTGCTTCTTGAGAAAACGAAACCAAACAGGCTGGGATTTTGGTTAGTGAAAGTTGTATTTTTATAATGCTTAAAGGGGATAACAACACAAAAAACAAGTTTGTCTCAAATTGAAGTTTTCAGGTATCTATATTCGTGTGTAATCTCTCGGAACTTTATCTGATAAGATAAGGAAGTTATGAGCAATAATCGAAATGTGTGTGACGTCAAACTGCAGACCGGCCGCGAGAGACGCTCGACTTTTATATGCATTGTCGCATTGCGTTCACATTTGCTGATGTTTTTACAAGCAGTTTTTTAGATTACGTTTTAAACTTAATTTAAAAGTGCCTGCTTGTAGTATGTATAGTTGTAGAAATAGTTCAAAGAATAAAAACAATTGAGAAATGGGAATATTTTTTATAAATTTCCAAACTGGAATCATTCCCCAAAACGATTTGCTATGTGGCTAGAATGCTGCAAATGTTCAGGAATTTATCTCGCAGGTAATTGTTTATATTGGTACTACATAGCGCCAAGTTTTGTTTAAAACATTTTCTGCAGTTACCAATTGTTTCTTAAAACGGATTTTTGTTTTTAAACCGAGATTATATGTCTAGCCCACTGCATAGGTTTTTACTTACGAGTAAGATTAGTTTTGAAAATTGGAGGCACTCGGTAACAACAAAAATCCTCATTTTTAACTTTTTACACTGACTTTTTTTCAATACAACACATGCTTTCTTCATCAGTCATCTACAATTCCTACATTTACACCACTTAATCTTTCTTGTTCCTAATGTGGTGTTAGAATTACTTGCTTCTTCAAAATTGTCAGGAACAGATTCAAACTGATAAGGTTTGAATTCATTTTAAAATAAAACACAAATAAATATTATTCTAAAAATAAACAAACAAATTTTAATTTGGACACTCGACTTAAATTTATAAAGGTTTATTGGTTAAAATTGAAGATTTAAAATATGACTATTTCACCCTTATATATTTACGGTAACAATCTTAAATGCTTACTGAAATAATTTACATAATATAACGGAATCGACATGTATTTGTAGCAACGTGTAATTTGAACTAAGAGTGCAATAAATCGGTTCCTGATACAATGCCACAGATAGACACAACACAGCCGTCTTGCAGTTTGACGTCACACTCAAATCTTTAAACAGCAATATTGACATAACTATTTCGAGTATTGCAACGGGATTTAGACCATTCGAATTCTATTTCAATGACGTACAAAAATATGTTAAGAAATAAATTGCGATTTTTGTGTTGTTTACCTTTAAGTTAGGTATTCCCAAACTCTTTAGGAGTAAGGCCATTGCATTGGTCAGTATTAACTATTCTGTTGGTTGATGGTGTTGAGATAATTATTCTGCTACTAGTATTTTAAATCTGCAGAATTATTATTGCTTTTTGATAATTAAAATCAAATTTTCCTTTTAATTATAAGATCATGCTCATCATACCAGGTAGCTTGGAAAAAACTTAGTTTTCGGAATTATCACTAAATCTCACTTCAATTAAAACCTAAAAAATAATCTAAAATTTACAACCTGAAACTTCTTGTCTCTGAAAATGTATTTCATCACCAATATTACTATTTGCAGTAAACGATAAGTACCTAGTATTAAATACGCATGAAGATGCATGCTTGAGCTGTTTGGTCCTTTATATATGCAGCTATAGCCGTTTTTGTTCTGGCCTTGGTGTTTTATCTCTTTGAATTTTATATGCTACAGTGCAGTATAGTATTTAGTACAATTTACTTTAGTTTTAATACAATTTCATGCTTACAAACCTCCACAGTAAATCTTTCTCTGTGTTATTTTGGCTAGTCCTTCTGTGTTTTGAACAAAATTGGACGGTTTCTTCAGTTGTCTCTTTTATTTCGGTTTATTGTTTCTCAACATTATACATTTACACTAATATTATTTCTTCAACAAAATACAATATTACGTTTCTGTCTAACGGTCATATTTCGTTCTCAGATTATCTAGTTAATTCTTACCTTTACTACTGTTCATTTTGGCAAAGATTTAATGATAAAAAAAACTAAAGTAACAATTTTGCGTCATGTTACCAAACTACTAAGGATACACTTTTTGAGAACTAAATGATTAATAATTCAAATAAACTTTACAGGAAGAGAAACTGAAAATATGTATCTTTGGTTATGTAAATTTTTATTACAATATATACACAACTAAAATTAAATAAATTTTTCGTTAATTTCTTAAAAAACACTATTTGTTAACAAAAAGAATGATTTAAATTTTTATGTATGTTGACGTGACTGCAACTAAATCGGAACTGATTTACGAACTGAAAAGAAGTATACTCGATGTTTTTTAGAACAAAGGTCGTAGTAAATAAACTGTAAACGATATTTAATATACCACTATGATTCAATAGAAATCCAGAGATGGTTAATTAGTATTCGCCTAATAAAAAATTCGATTGACTATTTATTTCATTATTTTTCTAGATAAACAAATTCAGAGGAGATTGAATCAGAGAAATAATAATTAATAAAAATCCCATTTAATAAATACAAAAAATACTTCTTCAGACTGTACTTTCAGCCATTATTCTTAGTACATGTTTCTCACTCTTATCCTTAAAAAAAATCCATACTTCCATCCTGCTCCGATTCCAAACAAAATGTTTTAACTACGTTCTCATTTCACGTTTAGATTGCACCACGATTTTTGATCTTTGTAATGCAAAAATATGCAAACTCGCTGAAAGCTTCGTATGGCACAAGCTTTGATTCAAAGCTTTTAAGAGTAGGGGTTGCGGTGCGTTGGGGCTACCGAGACGCCGCCCCTTAAATTATAGGTAAGGGAACACCCCAGGCTTTTTATTATTCGAGTAAAAATCACTATTAACCGAAAGCGGTGATAATAACATAGAACTTTGCGTGAAAAAATTTGCTTGTATGTTATTATAGTGTGCACGATTATAATAAATAAAATGGAGCTCTCCACGAAATCGCTTTAATGTGGTTATTGAAATATCCTAGTTTATTTATTTAAAATTCCGATGCTCTTCCTTTTCATTTTAAATTTATTAAAATATTCCTTAATTAAAGAAAGTAATTTTTCCCAAAAATTATCTCCATATTAAAGTAAGCACAAAAACAAATCTTCTCGTTTTCTCTGTCCTAATGTCAATTAAAACTTAATTTCGTAATTTTGAACGAGTCGAAAACGAGCGAACAAATGCCGAGAGCAAAACATTTCCCGAGTTCATGTGCTCACAAAAGAATGAAATTATAAAACCATTACCAACTAAGCAATTTAATCTAAGGCCTCAAATTCAGCATGCAGAATTTCCATCATAAGTCCTAACGAACCGAAAACGAATCCCCCGTTACACTGCAGAAATTACCGCCATTTTACGGCGACACAAAGCGTTCATCGCGACAGCCGGGAAGTCTTTATTATATTAAATATTATGGTAATTCGTAATTATTCTCATTCGTCGGTTGCGGTACCGTTCGTTAAGCATTGTCGTTTTTTAGATTCAAAGGGAGTAGATGGCGAATCAAGCAACCGGCGTCGACGCCATCTTGTTGTTGAACGAACGCGAACAACCTTTGAACTTTATACTAAAGTATACTCCTGGTAAACACCTGGTATAATAGGGGTTATTGTTAATTCTTCCATTGAAGTGGGCTCACGAGTGAAAAGAAAGGGCGAAATGAAGTTGATACAATTTCAAAATGTGGGGTCGAGATCGTAAGCTAAAATGCTTTGAGAATTTCTAGATAAAAACAATTAATTAATTTTGTTTTTAATTTGTAGTGATTTTATGTAAAATATTAACAAATGAAGTAGTACAGATAATCTATTTTTCAACTCACCAATTTCAGCAGAAGAGGAATAATTTGATAATTTTCCATCATGAAAAACATTTTATTTCATCAGCTATGTATAATTGTATCCTTTTCTAAATTTATTTGTACGTAGTTAGTTTCAGAAGAACTTCTAGAAGATGTGATATTCAAGATTAACATTGGTTTCTTCTGGTTGCGTTATCAGATCTAGTTAGTCCACCACAGGAATGAAATGCAAAACACTCAGTCAAAACAATGCTTCAGTTACGTTTTAATGTCTGAACAAGAAGTCTTTAAAGTAAGAATTAAGGGAGATTTTTATTTGTCTAGAATTAACGGTGAAAACTGAAAAATTTAATTATAAACCCACCTAATGAATTTCTATATTTTTGCATTAACTTTCACTTATTTCACCATAAAAGTAGATTGATAGCAAGGCCAAGGCTTCTTGGGATATGAAACTAATACTGACTTTTTGAAAAAACAAAACTAACAGAAAATCTACTAACATCTGTTGATCAACAAAAGTTTTGCCAACGTGATTAGGATTTTCACAAAAAGAAATTCGAAACTGTCAAACGTAGTAATTGTGGACCATGGAGCATTTCTAATAGGAGGAATAACTACATGATCAAAATCAGATTGCTGATTTATTAGCAACGCGAAGATTACCACCATCTGGCTGATAGCGGAACTCTTGTAGATTTTCTTCTCTATTCTGTACAAAACATCTACCACACCTGACATTGAGCGCAAAAAATCTATACTCGAATTTAATACTTTCTTAATGTCGCTCAGAAGATCTCTACTATACAAGCACCCATGTTTGTTGACAAATCCTAAGAAATGAAAGTAATTTTTGTCGCATGTGTTCAGCTTGTTTGAGTTCTGACAAAACCTTCAACATCCTGTTAAAAAACAAAATTGTTCCTGAAAAATCAATATTCTGTGAAAATAATAGTTGAGCTCAAATATAGGCGGGGTCATGTTTTGTAACTAATTTGCTTGGCTCAACATTGTTTGAGTTGTCAGAATGTCTCTGTTTTGAAGATGAAATTGATCAACACTTTATGGCTAAACGGTACTGTTTATAAAGCGGGCACTACCTCTAAAGAAAAGAAGGAAATTCGACAAAATGTTGAGTGTTGAAATCAGTAGGTACTAACAATAAATCAGAAGTAAGAAAAGAGAATTCCTTTTTGGACATTCACTTTTTCGAGAGTGGCGCAAAAAAGGTGTGATTTAACGCACAGTCAGAGATCATTTTGTTCAATATGTTGCCGAAAAAGATTGGAAAAAATTTCAGAACGCACTTTCATTTTTCTTTTGACGATAACTTCAAGGCTATGTGAGAGTTGTCGTCATTAGAATACTGAAAATATTTATTTAAATCGCTACATCACTCCATTCACAGAAAGTTACTATTTAATGTGCCAGCAGGAAGCATTATAGAGATGGGCCAAATTTACAGGCACGACTTTGAACTTGAAGCATACCGTTAGACTGGTTTATACTAAAGTCTTTGCTTGGCTTCAAGAAACATTCTAAAATGGGATCATTGCTCTGGATGGTGAAAGGTTTACTAGACACGGCATGGACTGACCACTCTATAGTCCAAATGCCAGTGCCTGTGATTGTTTTATGTGGAATTGTCTCATAGACAGAATCTTCCGTGATGCACCCAGAACACTCGAGAATCTCAAAAGTGCAATATCCAGAAAGATTCATGCTATCGAAAATGATGAGGGTCTACATTGTCATCACATCAGATGGAAGGGTTTTTGTAAATCTTCTGTATTAGATCTTACTTAGTCTTTTCTAAATGAACATATTACCAACTCTGTTTTCAAAAATTTTCACTGCGAAAAAGAACTACAGCTTCATTAGATTTTGGTAGATCCAATCTGATGCACTTAGATCACCCCAAACACATTCATACGCAGAATGATATCCGAGCAAACCAAAACTTCGAAAGCTCTATCTACTGCAAAAGTATCATTACTTTCTGTATACCGGTTTCGGAACGACGAGGGTTCAAACTTCTGACATCCCAGTCAGGCTTTCGGGATGTTGGTGCCGTTTTTGGGACATTCTTTTGTCTGTAAAGAGTAACAGTGATTAGAGCAACGTATAGAACTTTTGAAGCTGTATCGAATGAGTCCAAAAAACGGGGAGTCATGACCCCTAGAAAATATGCCGACCCTTTCGCAACAGGTTCTTTTGTGCGTATCGAAAACCTCGACAACGTGACTTAAAATTACCGGTCCAAAACTATAGATGGGTCACTAGGATGGCAGTTCAACATTTTCCATGTATTTAACACGATAGCGTGGTTTGTTGAGAAACTCACGCCGTCTAAATGCTCAGTGCGGGCGTGGTCTTACGCTAGACCGCGCCGTCCCCAAGTCCTCAGGAATCGTGATACATTTTCAGTACCACGCCGTGCTTAACGTGTTTTGTAAAACTTGCAGAAGTTAGAAAGTTATTTCCGTTATTTTATAAAACATTTGCGATTTGAATCAGTAGGCACAGCATGTGGTCTAACAACCTACAAAGTTGATGTCTATACTTCTTTAAAAACCATTCTCTTGGTATTCAGCTGGGAATTTGGTATTGAGAAGTTAATAAAAATTGCTACTACAATAAGGTAGCACATCACGCAGATAAACCGAACAGAAACAGTTGGGAAATGCTACATTGTTAGGTGTTTTACTTTCAATGGAACATATAGTTAAGTGCATTAGAAACTTTCCATTCTTTTAAGAAAACCTATATAAGAAATTGACATGAGTAAATGGAATTAGTGGAATGAAAATTTCACTTCCTGTAAAATGCAGCAAAGTAAATTCAGAGTCTGGAAGATGTATGCTTTTCTACTTAATAGTTTTTTCTGAATCAAAGACATTCCCTTCTTACATAGTTTTTAGAAGCTGAATTTAAATTAAAATCAGAATTTCTTTATGAGGCACATTTTCTGAGTTTGCTAACATCAAGGAAGGTCTATTTGAAAACGAAAAATATTGAATTCAAGAATCGGATTCAGTCAAGTTCACGCAAATTCAAGACTCGATTCAATTTGATCCGAATTTGTTAGCTCAAATCTGCTGAAGATTTTATGCGGTATCGGGTATAGGCAATCAAGGAAGAGAAATAGAAATACGTTTGGCTTGTCTGTGTTTCCAATTTTTTTTTATGTTCAATTGTGTGTAAACCGTAAGTAACAGAGAGTCACTGTATGGTTTTAAACAAAGGCCCAATCTTGTAGATAAATCAATCCAAGAATGCTCGACAAAAAGAGATAGAAAATCGGACAGGTGCGTGGCTAGTTAATATCTTAAGATATCTAATTTGCTCTTTTATTAGAAAAATAAAACAGTGTGATGTTGTTTGGTGCCACTGGATGATTATGTTTTATTCGATGTTTTGCATAAATGGATTTATCGTTAAAATCATAGTTTTATGTTTTAGTTCTTAAATAATGCAATTCCAAAAATTAAATTAAGTAGTTTCTAGATTGTCTTACAGCTTTTAAGTAAATGCTAGCGTTTTGGTTTTACGGTTTCTAGAATTCGCATTTGATGATAACTTGGTTGCTTTCAGACTTATCTGTCAAATATGTTCATAAATATTACAAGCAGTTGCTTCATATACCGGTTTTCTAAAATTCTTCAAAACGATCTTCTAAAACTCCTTTGATTTTTAAAGATAAGGATAGGTATCTATTAGAATTATCTAAAAGAAATTACAAGGGTAGATCAAATATAAATGAGACCAGGGCCGTAGCTAGGGGTAGGCAGAGTAGGCACCCGCCTTGGGGCGCAAGAGGCATAAGAGCCATAAGAGCGCCAGGGAAAAATAATAAAAAATAACTCTGACATAAGTTTGGAACAATTCAAAACTTTTTAAATTTTCTTGTGCATTCTACAATCGGATGGTCGAGTCATTTACTCAAAGGACACTGTTAGTGGGGCGAAAAATCTTCGAAAGAACCTTAGGCAATACGAATTTTTGATTCTTTTGGTTTTTTGGTATTTTGTTTTAGAAAAAATTAATTAAGTAAGTCTTTTGCTACAAAAGAATGTGACAGTTGATATAGCGTGCAAATATATCGGAGGATTGCTAGAAGAAATCAAGAATTATAGAAACGATTGTTTTGCTAAAACTGGGAGGGCTGCTAACGATATATGCCAGAACTGTAATATTCTCATAGCACCATAGAAGCCCAAAAGAAAAATCAAAGGAATGCCCGGAGAGCTTGGAACTGAGTCTAACTTGACTCCAGTGTGGATTCCATAATTTCCCAATTACGAAAAGTTAGATGAACTCTCAGCTGATTTTGAGTTTTTAAATAGTGCGTCGTTTTTAAAGATGAGCCTCAGTGACATAGAAAAGTGTATTAAAGATTTGTGCATAAAATATCCGGGAGACTTAGATTCCATAGAGTTTTTGCAAGAAGCTGAAAGTTTCAGATTCCAGGCCCAGGAGTTTTTTAAATCTCAAAGCCAATCTCCTTTTGAAATATTTTAAGATTTTGGATAAATCTGATTTACTTGTTGAGTTCCCCAATTTTTCTACAGCAATACAAATATTTTTAACTGTACCTGTCACGAGTGCCTCATGTAAAAGATCGTTTTCCAAATTAAAACTAATTAAAAACTTTTTAATATTGGCTATGTCTCAAGAAAGACTGCCTAATACAGCCCTAATCTCTATAGAGAGGTCCATAACAGACTCTGTATCATTTGAAACATATATTTCAGAAAGCACAGAAAGCAAGAAAAGTTTGTATTTGAAATGATTATTTTAACTAACAATTTAAATTTTCAAACGGATGTGCAAGTTGTTAAGTTCTTATAGGTATATAACATTACTGTGTTCCTATGTTTACTATTATTATAGAGGTGTGTATTAGAATTGTGTTTTGTTTTTTCTCCTTTTTTATTGTTCTGGTTCTAGGTTTAGTTCCAGTTTCTTATTATTTTGATATATAGTTAATTACTTAATTCATAGTAATAATTAATTGTAAAGCATGCGATTAGAAAGTACACTGGACGTGGGGGGGTGTGCAAAAATGTCGCTTGTCTATAGTAAAATTTTGCCTAGCTACGGCCCTGAATGAGACTTTCATGCTGACATGACAAACGTTTATGTAAGTTGACGTAACAATTTTAAACAGAACTTGTTTGTGCAATCTTGTTCAATATTAATGCTGTAGAAGTACCAGAACTATTTGGAACATTATGAAAGTCACCATGATGTAACAAACCTTCGAACAAATGCATTGGGAAACTTGTAAAACATCTAATCTGTTTTGTTTGGCCAACCAAAAGTGTTCTGCAAAATAACAAACCAAACTAATTTAAACCATCAAGCAGACCATGAATAAATTTCTATTGTTTTGTAATTAGAAAGTTCTTACTTGGTTTTGAGAATTCTTTGACCATCACGCGTATTACCTATAAGGAAGATCAACCGAGTGGTGGTATATTACTGTGCAATAAAACCATGGTTATCGAATGGTTTCTTAAAATTTAAAGTTCCTGACATCTACTTACTTTGGGGGAACAGCATTTAAGAAATATATGAATTTCTTTGAACCCAGTAGCAAAAAGGTATAGAGTCTAGTAAAACTGCAGGATGATCTTCAACATTCCTTAAATATTTTTGTTGCTGTTTCCTCCCTGCAGACGAAGAATCCACTTGGACCGTTATCCATTGTTTGCCCTATCGAGGATTATAGATTTATCCATCACGAGGTTACCACACCAAGACTCGTAAAGTAGCTGAGCGGAAAACAGAGAGAAAGTAGCGGAGGTTGTTTCCAAAGCTGGCAGGAGTTCCTTCCTAGATGTCAGACTCAAAGTTTTGCAAGATGACAGTCGAGCAGAACTGAGAGGTGACTCTCAGTACTCTAAGAACACTTCAAACTTCATATACTTTGGAGATCCAGAAAAAGCTCAAATATCCTCTAGTCACTCTGGTCGTCCATGCTTCCAACTAGCAGGTAGCATCCGGACCTAGAGAATATCTCCGACAACACTCCGCTTGCCCTAAGATAACTTCACGAATCCTGGTAGTCGGGATTATTCAGCAATCCATCCATCTTGTCAACGTTACTCCATATAGAACTCAGTCCCTGAACCTCGTGCTTGACATAATCACATAATAAAAAAGTTCCCTTCTTTGCAGACACCGTGATTCTTACAGGTTTGTCCGGAAAGTAATGCGATTGGTTTTCTTCCGCTAACCTGACGTGCTGGAGGGCAGTGTTTTTGAATGGGATGGTTAGTGGGAGGTCTACACAATGCAACCAGTCTCAGTCGCTTCTGCGCACGTGCAAAGTGAGAATTGCGGTTAAGATAAACACCTGTTTTGTCGGTCGGTCACGGGGCAAGATGGAGCGTGCCATGGAACATCGTTGCGCTATACCAATACGGGGAAGATGCTGTATCGAGATCGCAAGTTTTGCGATGGTTCAAGATGTTCAAGGACGGTAGGGAAGATGCCAAGAACTAACAACTCTCTAGACGCCCAACAACTAGCCGAAATGGCAGTTCCTGGCCAAGAATAACGTAGCAACGCAGCCCCAGCACTCCTACAGTCCTGACCTTGCTCCAGCAGACTTCTTTTTGTTTCCCCGGGCCAAAACCAGTCTGAAAGAACAGCATTTTGAAACTGTGGAAAGCGTCCAAACAGCCGTGACAAGGGCTCTGAAGGAGAAGAAGAAGAATCTTAAGTACTTGTACCTATATCTTCAATAATTCTTTATTAATTAATTCAGCCGCATTACTTTCTAAACAAACGTATGTTCCAGGTCAATAACGTTACCAATGAAAAGCAAGATGCCATTATTATTATAGGGGTGCCGCTTCGCGGTGTTTTGTTCTTTATAACATCATCTATTAATCCTTAAAAGGATAGTCATTATTTCGTACTCACCCTCTAGGAGGGGTGTGTTCCATGTAGTTGCTTTTGTGCCCATCAGTTGAGAATTGGAAACCCGTTCAACAACGAAGAGGGCTTGCCGTCCACTTGCCTTTTCCTTCCCGACTAACCAGACTAGATATTGCGTTCAGTTATATAATTTCCTGCGGACGTTGTCCTGTGTACATCAACCAAATTTCAAAGTTATTTCCCTCTATGTCTTAAAAGACTTTTAGCCTAAAACGACCATTGCGTAACTACGATTTGACTTTAACTTGGCCCACTAGGTGAAGCAAGCAACACTCTATTAGTGTTTGGTTGTAGCAACAAAATCATGATAATGCTTGTTATACTTATACAGGATGTGTTGAAGTTGGATGCAATTCGTTTATAATTTTTATGAAGTTATTTAATTTTATATAATATTGTGACCTATTTGTTCTTCTCATCTAAAATATTTAAAGCTGCAAATGCTATGTTGTTTTGTGTTATCGCAACAACCTTGCAAATGTAACTAACAACTCTGATGTAACAAAATATATTTGACTTTTCAAAGATTACACATCAGATGAAAAGTCAGAGACTTTAAGTTCTTTACGCATCGTTTTCCTACTGGTAGTGAAAAGTCTAAGCTTATTAGATATTATATTTTTAATGTTTTTATTAATTTGCTAGTCTTATTAACTAGTTTATTAACTACTTACTAAAAGTTAATCGCAATATATTCTAAGTATGATCATTGATCATATAAAAGGATTGATCGAAAAATGCTGCTTCAGATAAAAATGTTCCAGGACCTTTAAAAGACTACTCCAAGAAAGCTTAACTGCAATTTTCGTCTGTTTTAAAAAACCAATCAGCATTCACTCCGAAGCTGAAAGGATTTCCTGAAAGGATAACGAGGTATAGTGTGAAGGATTATTAGATCCTTTGAGGATTTTCTATATACTACTTAAATGTCTCTTTTTTTCAGCTTAAACGTTAATTGTGTGTGTTACAATTGCAAATTGTAACTTCTTATAAATTTGCCCTTTGAATTCTTTTCACGACAAAGTTTGATCGTTTTTTGCATAAGAAAGTGGAAGCACGCGTGAGAAAAAAAAACTTAAATTTTGTAATTCCTTCATACTATATTTCCAGTGCTAGTAAATATGCAAATACGTGTAAAAACTTCGAATAGTCACTTTTCACACGAGAGTTGGCAAAATCGAATTTGCGATGAAGTTTATAAGGCAAACACGATGCTTTCTTGGCCTTTTTGATATTTCTGGGTGCAATATTTTTATTTACTTTCTCTTTTTAAAATTTTTTGCTTTTAAAGCCTATTGAAAAAGTATTTTGAATGGAATTTGATTTCTTCGCCCCTTTTTTGACGAGTGATGATTTCATCTGCGAGAGAAATCTTGTTAAATAGACAATTAAAAGCCTGTCTTTTCATCGAATTATGGGTCACCAATAAGCATTTAAAATCTCACCCTCGGGGCTAACGTTTTACATCATAAAATCACCCTCCAATCAAATACTAAGAATGGAATTGTAAATAACTTAATTTGGTATTCAGAAATTATTTCAGAGCAAAATGGATGATTTCTCTTTTTTAAATAAATCCTTTCCTAGAGGAATAAGAAATAACTGAAATAAGAAAAAAATTGAGAAAATAATTCAGCCTTATCATTTTGCTCTAATAATTACTGTAGGTTTTGCATCGATGCATTTTGCTCATTAAAATATTGTAATTACAGCAACACTCAGACTTGATAAAAAAACAAACAAAAAAAACCTCAGCTTTCAAATCACAGTTGCAGTGGAACGTTTACGAGAGGCTTCTCTAAATCGCTTATGACTTTTAGCAACGAACTGTTCTACTGTTTCCCGTCACACATGGCATAAATCATTATCGCCAGTGACAACAATAATGACCCCTCAAGTGTTATATTTTTTTAATAAGACAGCCATTTTGTTTATAGTCTACTTAACGATGTGATGGCGCCTACGCAATTATGTTCCCTATTAGAATTCTTTTGTACTAACGGAGGAAATATAAACGTTAATGTTGACAGTCTTGTCAGTTAATCTGCGGTTGTGTTACACACGAATTTAGAAAACGTTTTTCTGGTGAATTTGAAGCCAAAGAAGTAAAAAGTTTAAAGTATCTTCGCTATAGTATGTCTGAAAAAGTAAAAAGTAAATATCCTGGGATTGGATGTTTCTATGTTGTAGAGTAGAAGGCTGAAGTACCCGGAGCGACCACACAATTGAGGTCTTCACAAAACCGGACCCTCCGGAGCTGGGACCGGACTGTGCAATATTCTTTTAACGAATTAATTAAATTTTAAAAACAAAAATTGTATTTTTGTATTTATTTCAAAAAAATCCATCAAATCACTTTTTAGTTTCATAAAGAAGTTTGTTATAAATTTTTATTTAAAAATAAAAAGTGAAGTCTAAGATAGAAATTTCTTGTTTTATAAATGTAAGGAGTAAAAAGAGAGAAATAGGGGAGAGGAAAAAACTTGTTTCATGATGACGATAATAATAATGTAAAAATTGGTTACAGGCCAACCCTGTAAGCGTCTTCGGTCGAATAAGATTGGATAAGTGTTCACGTTCCTCTCGCAAGGAAAATGCTTTCCAAGACATTTCCCGGACCTGACAGTTCAGTAAACACTTTTAGAGAGACCTAGTTCTTGTGTACACTTCTTTGAGGTTCAAAATCGAACGAATCCGATGCTGAAATGATGAGCTATTGTGGGACTCTACAAGTCACTAGCAGGCTACAGCTTTAATCCAATTTATTTTGTCATTGTTGCGTTAGAACTTGAGGTATCTGCGCCTTCCAATATGAGGTTTTACTTAGATATTTTGTTGGAGACTTGGGAAGACATCGTCGAACATGTCACGTTAGATATTCTGTTCGTTGGATGTAAGAAAATTTCACTTGATGTACTGGAGATCCTAAATCTTTATGACATTTAATGATTATTGTGTGGGAATATTATGAATCCAAACTAAAGAAATTAAGTAGAAAATACTCACTCAAATATGTATAGAAATTCTAGCAAACAAAAGTAAAACTGCAATTTAAAATTTCGTAAACAAAATAATTTCTTTTGCTTATTATGTTTACATTTTGTTACAATTAAATATGCAGAAAAGAAATGGCAATAACGTACTAAGAAAATAAAAAAAAAAGATTCTGCTTTAGTTTCTCAATTAAGGTTAATCAAATTCTCTAAATACTCAAAGCAAAATCTAAAAATATCAGAACCTTATAAACGAAACCGTTTTTGATTGTGAATATTGAAGGAAATTCTGAAGTTTATGCAAACTAGAATTGATTTTCATGATACTTTTTGTAGCATTAACTAAATTATAATTTAGTTCAATAAAAAACCCGAAAGTTAGTGAGTTTGACTCATTAACTAGCATACTTTTGCATCATTTAAGGATCTCAGTATACAAAAATGTCTATTAGAGTCTTGTCTGAATTTTACATTTGATCACAATCCAATCTTAGTTAGTAACTACTTATGTATACAAAGTGTACCTGAACGATTGCAAAATATTTGAAGAAGCGATTCCTTTACTTATTTCAAGACAGAAGTAAGCCTCAAACAAAATGCAGATGAAAGAATATGATTCATCCAATCATACAAAAAAAAATAAAATTAATTTAAGAAAAACTGAAAAAATCAAAGTCACTGCCGCACACGTTAAAAAATCTTTGGAATATTCCCAATTGTTTTACATACTGTGACTAGGGATTTTCTGAGGGCTTTAACATCTTCAAACCGATTGTTGTTGTAGTAAACTAATGTTTTAATGTGTCCGCTCAAGAAAAAATCTAGGTGATTCCATTCTGAAGACGCATTTGGTTTTCAACCTGCAGGGGGATGTCTTCCAGAAACATAAACATCGAAAAATCGTCAATAATTCTGATCCACACATTAACAGAAAATTAATGTTGATGGTGAGTATCAATTATTGCATATGAGTTTTTTTGTTCATATTAAGTAATAATTATGAAAGTTCAATATGATTTCCCTAGAAACTTTGCTTCGTAAATGGTAGAAACTGAAGATTTTCCTCTACCTTTTGATTAAGCCACTGACAGAATAAAACTCTTTCTGGAAGCTCAAGCGGTAAGACGGTCTCAGCCCGTACGGGAATAGACTTTAACACTCTCTAAATGGTTAGTTAAGGGTAGTAGCATCTTTCTGGTTGTTCTTCAATTTAATGAAGGACTGCTTCTTCTAACTACCTTGTTCGAACTTCTCTTGGTCTTCCGGAACTGCAATGACCTTTTTCATACTGCTCGTTTCCTGTAGACGTTAACAAAGACGCGCAAATATTGCACGATTCAACAGTCTGAATATACCCAAATTCTTAATTTTGGTTTGGCTGCAAATGATGTAGAGCGTGTGTAGCGTAAGAATAATTCAAATAAATGCACTGTTATTAGGATTATGGCTAATGTCAGTGTCAAACATTATTGTTTG
Organism: Ignelater luminosus; assembly: GCA_011009095.1. Taxonomy (NCBI): domain Eukaryota; kingdom Metazoa; phylum Arthropoda; class Insecta; order Coleoptera; family Elateridae; genus Ignelater; species Ignelater luminosus. The sequence continues at coordinate 18,155 of VTPC01090991.1, forward strand.
ATCAAATTCAAATCTTAAGTAACAACTACTCTATTCAAATGCTTTAAAACCTAAATCCAAAATCTACATAGATAGTCACGTTAAGTCAGGATAGTATCGATGGATCACCGGGTCTGTGTGCAAGATTTTTTGCCGGGCCTTTTCAGTAGTGTGCGATTCAAATGGCTGGAACTTCTCTTATTCCGCTTTCGTCTATATATAGAAGAAACTACCAATTTTTATTTTTTTGGTTTCCATTTCTTCCCGGTTTATTGCATCAGGTTGATGCCTATACGCACTCATGTTACTTATTTCACAACTTACAGAGGCCCTGCAACTAAATTAACACAAACGTTGTTTGAGCTTTACTAATTTTTGCACCTGCAGGTTTACTTTGTGTAGTGATGAGCAAATGACGTGTTTAGCGTTTAGGCCCATCGCACACTGAGGTCCAGGCCACATGCAAACAAGGTCCACAAAAGGTAGAATCTACGTTCTTAATCGGTACTCCATGTATTTTAATACAGCTTGGAATGCATTATCCATGCGCATGGAATACGTTACAAGCCTGGAAAGTCCGTGACTGCTTCACAATTCCATACACGTGGAGGAGCTGTTGAATAATTTTGACAAGATTAGTTTTGTGTTAGCATGAGCTACCCATTACGTTTAATATGCGGCGATGCAAACAGGCTTTGTCAGCCTTTTGAGTACCATGGACTTTGGTTGCTCGTGGCATGGGCTTCAATGCGTAGCTATTCTATTATCTACTAAATGTACTATTGATTTCAAAGTGAACTAGGACACTTTCATTTCCCATTGTAATATTTACATTTAATTTCGGCTAAAATATTTTTACACATGGATATGAGATTTTGCCATCAAAACGTCAAAATCTAATAAAAGACTTTCAGAAGAAAAAAATTATTGAACACCTAAAGCAGGGAAGATCAATGAAAGAAGTTGCAGAAAAAAATAAAGTAGATAAAAATACTGTACAAGCGAAAAAAAAACCGAAGGCGAAACAATAGAAACATTTTATCTATAAAAAGCACCGAGTAACCAAAAATAACCTTTTTAAGAAATAATTCCTTTAAAAAGACATGAACTGCAATAATGAATACAAATCTTCCCGGCTCTAAATCAACAGCATGTAGTTGTATAAGAAAATCTGACGTTAGAAACAGTGTAGCAGCAAACAAACCAGTTTTAACTGAACAGCATAATCAAGTAAGATTATTATTTGCTTTGAATCATACAAATTATGATTTAATGTGTTGGTTCAAGTAACAATGGATTCTAGTTTGTAGGCCAACTGGAAGTAGATTTAATTTAAACTATGGAAATGCAATCGATAATTCAGGACTTTTTAGTGTGAAAGTTTGGGCGTGGATGAATTTTAGAAGAGCTGGAGTCTGCTGGAGGATTGATTATAAGTTTACCGCAAGAACATATTTAAGTATTTTAGAGTATGTAATGCTTCCATTTGTTCGTGAACTGTTTCCAGAGAACGATTTCAATTATCAACAAGTTAATTGCCCTGTGCATACGGACGTACATGTAGTGACAAGTTGAATGCAAACGAAAACTATTAATTTATTACAGTGGGTAGCTAAGGGCGCTGATTTAAATCCAATTGAACATATTTGGGCCTGGATGATAAAAAAAATAAATCAAAGTACAGTAGAGCGTCGATTATCCAAACGTTATCCCAACGTTCAATTATCCGAACTGGCTTCATGGAAAAGAAAAATAACAAAAGCAATTACGACGTCGATGTTGCCATTCCCAAAACGTGCAAAGATCAGTCAGCACTAGAGAACTAACCTTATTCGACGAATTAAAGGTTGAGCATTTTCCATTTTTCCCTGAACTTTTATGAGGGAATCCACCGCCTAATTACAGTATTTCTTAGGAAGTGCGTTATTAGCTGTATGAGAGATCAATTTTTCGATAAACATCCGAATTTTTGATTATCCTAACCCCCCCTTATCATTAATAAGAAATTTTTTGCAAAACCCAGATATGGTGTATTTACTTATAAAGATCTTTAGCTCCTAAAATCCATGGGCTCGTGTTTGACAGCTGTATTTTTGTCATTTCGAGGTTATCATTTGTCAGAAACGAAGCCACTAGCATCAAAATAAAATCTATTAACGGAAAATTTCAAAGAACTTGTTTATTCGTTGTTTATTAACTTTAATATTCAACAAATATCAAAACAATGTGTTTGACGTAACAGTTGTCAAACCAATTGCTTCAAAACAAAGTCAGTGGTGTAAAAACACCAAAAAAGTGACTTATCTCATACTAATATAAGCAACAAAAAAGCCCTCTTGATTAGTGTCAAAGCATTTGAGTATACAGTGTGTCCGCGGATTGAGTTGACAAGAGGAAAAACTTTTTTATTATTGGTTTTAGGACAAAATGCCACTTTTGATAAAATTTTCTGCTTGTTTCAAAACCTCCAATAATGGTAATATAATTTTGATGTTACCAACAATAACGAAGAAAATTTAAAAAATCCCACTATTTTAGTATAAAAAAAACGACTAAGTTCTAAATTTACTCGACAATCAAATTACTATGTTTGAACTGCACCTGCAAAAAAAAGCTAACATGGCAACCTGATTTTTGAATAAATTTAGAACTCAGTCATTTTTTTATACCAAAATAATGCGTTTTTTAAAAATTTTCTTCATTATTGATGGTAACATCAAAATTATATTACCATTATTGGAGGTTTTGAAACAAGCAAAAAATTTTATCAAGAGTGACATTTTGTTCTAAGACCAACAATAAAAAAGTTTTTCCTCTTGTCAACTCAATCCGAGGACACGCTGTATGTATATATTGCAGTGGATGTCAATATAAAATAAAATATATTATAATAATCGAGAAAAACCAATTGGGAATTATACCCAGATAACTACCTGAACTAACACTTAAAGATTTCACTTGGTCTTAACTTTTAAATAATCTTAAATATTAATTGTTTTAGTACCTGGAGATAACAGATTTCAAAGTAAGGGAGACTGTAAGCTAATTGGACAGGGCTCCATTAGGACAAAGTAAAGAATGGCTATAAGTCCCTTTCAGAAAACATTTTTGTTCTTGAGTAAAAAGCATGTTATCAAAAAAAAATGCTACTGAAGTCTTCAAAGTGTCAGCAAACTTAACCTGCCATGCAAACACTCTTGATATCTGTCACTTAATATTATAACAATTCGACATACTCACTTGTCCGTCTTTCTCGTTTATGGCCAACTGACCAAATCTTATGGATTACTCGTTTTGAATATAATGTAATAAATTATGCATAAGCAAAAACATGATGTAATAACCATACGTAAAATGCGTCAATTTAATTTCCCCACTCTAACACTTTCCTAGAATCGTTTTAGGAGATCACAAAAAGATCAAGACAAGGTCACATGTCTTCTAGTTCTGAACCGATCAGTTGGAGTAAGTAAGAATAAAAACCAACATTGAAAGGAACATTTGGAAGCAAAGCTACTTAAAACAGTTATGAATGCACCGGTACAGTTTAATGCTCTTTTCACTTAAAACGACACGAAGAGTTTAACACTAGATTCTTTTGTAGAGTAAAGACATGCAGCTGATTGAAAGTGGTGGAAATATTGCAACCACCAATCAAAGAATAGTACAGAGTATTTGAATCTGGAGGTTATTTAAGGTTACACTTAACATACTCACTTACATAGAAATTGCAACACCCAGAAGGAGTGCAAATTTCTCAATGAAACTTGGCAGAAATGTTGGGCTACTAAAAGGTAATAATTTTTTAAATATAAAAAAATTACAGATTTATTTGTTTGTTTCAGTATCAGTGGAGGATTAGCTTTGTTCCTCAATCTCCCCCCCCCCCACCCATCATATCCCATACATGCTCGATTGGCGACAATCAGGAGATTACGGTGGCCATGGCATAAGGTTAACATGAGCTTCTTGAAAAAAGCTTAAAGAAGCCCTTGCGACATGGAGGCAAGCATAATCCTGCTGAAAAAACGGGTTTTCCAGCTGCTGCAAGAAGGGAAGAACATGGAATTCTATTTCTTCCTGAATAATATATCGCTGGGCTATCAATGTGCCTTGACTGAATACCACAGTGGGCCTACTCCCATGAACAATAAATGCCTATACCATAACCCCCGCAGTTTGGTGAACAGGCCTTTCGACAAAGAATTGAAAATAGTGCTTTTCTCCTCGTCTTCGTCAAATCCACATGTCGGCCATCAAATATCACTCTGCGGTACTTGTGATCGATACGACATCAAGTCGAAAGACCGTTCGGAGTGTTATAGGGAGGTTTTAACTACCAGACCATTCGTCAGCCATTGATCTTGTAGTGGATACTCGGTCCCTTACTGCCATTATCCGAAGTTGGCGGTCCTACACCTCATTTGTCCTTCTTTAAGTTCCGTTCTTAGCCTTCCCTACTTTATGCTTGATAACATCGCATAACAGCGGTTGGGTCTCGGATAAGATGGATTGTCATTTCTCTAAACGAAAAACTTCCTTCCCGTAAGCCAACAATTCGATCTGTCTTGAATTTGCTCAATTCCCAGTTGCCGTACTCTAGGCATAATCATACTTTCAAAACACGTAAAGCAGAAGAATAACAATTAAAACAATGTTAATTAACAATCAAAAGTAACTGAAAATCAAAGGAAAGACGCCAACTAAGAAAGTTCGAAAAAACTGTAAGATTTTCTCAATTTCTATTATGATGACACTAGCGCTCCCGCCTCCTTTGCTTTTTATAACTAACCAAAGTAGACACATAATGTCATGTTGTTTGTGTCAATTTCTTAATGTTATTTTGTACTTTTATTTTGAATACACATTCTTCATCAGAAAGTGTTTACCTAATTATTAATCGCCCTTTTTCAACGACTTGATCCCAAAATTGAATCAATTATTACTTAGTGGTAGTCCAAGATTTTTACAAAGTTTGGTTAAAAAATCCGCATTCCTTGGTGTTGCAATTTCCATGACACTAAGTTTACATTGAGCGTGTTGTGTGCAAAACCAAAGGGTGGCCTTTTCTATGGATAACTAAATATTTTAGAGAAGGCTTTAGACATTAACTCAAGGGATTCATCACATGGTTTACTCCCAACATATGTGCAGAAGTCATCCACATATTGTGCAATCTTAGATAATTTGCTTTTGTGGATATGAAGGTAGATAAATTAAAAAGAAAAGTAGGCTCAAAGTTTTCAACACATTATATGGATTTGACAACAATAAAAGGGGAACTGTTGGTCATTCTATCTAGCAAAATCTCTAAGTCCATAAGGTCATATACACTTGATATGCCCAAAAATAGAAATAATTTTTTAAAATAGAAATTGCTGAATTAACAGAAGCTTTGTTTTAGGTGTTAATAGAAAAATAAAATTAAATTGTAGTGTAAGCTGTTAAAGGACATCATATTGCGTTTTCACCAGACAAAATTTCAGCATTGCGGAATTTCTGATCGTCACTATTAAATTGACGTATCTTATTTTTAAAATTCCAGCAAAATGAATTCTTTTAAATAGGATACCAGAAATATTTAGAGTTAAATATAAATTGGTAGTTAGAAATTAAGTTCATAGTTGATATTTAATAGTTAGAGTTCTTAAGTTGACAATAACAGCTGATCATTCAGTTTGAGTAGTGCTCATTTTGTTTTTTCAGAATAAAATTTTTAATTTGGCATCACGAGTATTTTTTATTAAACAAGTAGGGTGGAAACTCCAGTCATTTTAAAGGGTCAATCTGAACCTGAAACTGAAGACAGAATTTTTGGAAGGTTCCAATACCAAGCAATGGCAAGCTAAGCGTTTAATATTACAAATTCTTTGTTATATTATCTTAATTGCAGTATAAATCTTATTTTGTAAAAGTTAATGATCTAGTCAACAAATCAATTACTTAGTCGACCATTTACACGCCTGACATGAGAGAGTCGAAATTAAAACGTCAAAATTTTTATTTTTAAGATATCACCGCAATATATTACTTAAAACACCAGTGGAAAACAAACTCTAGTCTATTTAGAGAAATTATCGGACGATCTAGTCACCCTAGACATTCCATTAAAAATTAACCAAATCATAATGTGGCGTGTCGCATTAGATAAGAAACCTTGTCAAGTTATAATTATTCAGAAAATTACTGGAGAGAAACAAACTAGGTAGTTAGCTAAATCTCGAACTGACAAAGATTCAACAGAGTATCAAGAAAATTACCCAAAGAGTCTCTTTGCAAAAATCAAAGATTGAGTCAGTTGAAACAAACTAAGCCAATAAAAAATTAGACAAAAATAATTAATAACGGCCACTGTCTTTACCGAACATATGTCTACTGCATTCCAATCGTTTGACCTCGTAACTCCTCTACAAAAACGCACGAAACCAAAAGCTAGCTAGACATAACATACATGTATATATCAGAAGAAAACTACTAGCTGTGATCTAGCCAGTCATCCAATCTTTGAGCGCTAGACCTAATCTAGCAAGTCGTTCTTTTTCTTCCGTGAGAGCCACCGTCTTTGAGTAAAATCGAATTATGGTGAAATTTAAAATATCAATATTCATTGTTACAATTCCTTGTTTTTCCAATATCTGGAAAATAGCACATGATATTGAAGTAGAATATCCTGCATATCCTCTATCTTAAAGATGTCGTATTCTATATCCCCTTAAAAATTGTACAATATCACGCGTTATTTTTGAGTAACTTGCTTTCTCAAAATCTTATTTTGATTACATCAAAATGAAGAACTTTATTTTAGAACTCTTTACATATTTAGGTATTTAGCTACTAGTTGTAAATAAAAAAATTGCTGTGACATACAACGTAATTAAAATAAAATAAAATCTTACTCTAAAACAACGCATCTTGCGAGAAACATACAACATACACAAAACAACAAAAATATTCATTTCTCTTCTGATATAACATAAGTTTCTTGAAGAAGTGTATCTGTTTCATATCAATCTCTGGTAAACAGTACTGACTGTAAAACACATGGAGAACAGAAGGTTGTTTATGGTAATAACGGAGAAGGCAGCTGCTTATGAATTTTTTTTCACGTTGTTTTGGAAATATTAAGAACAAAAGACGTAGAATAATTTGGTTTTACTGAAAAGTGCCAAAACTTACACTATTTGAGTTATGCAACAAAGATATCTAAATCAGTTAAGAACTACAGTTACCATTTGGTGTAACTTCCTTCATTATATCGACAACGTCGAAGATCACTGCGTCAGAGTTTCTAGTTCAGAGGAGTTCATAAATTGATCAATACTTAAAAATTATTTTATTTTTGTGCGAATAAGTTTTCTAACTAGAATGTCCTGTAGGTTCTCAATCAGTTTCAAGTTTGTGACGTGAGA
>VTPC01090991.1:35542-87315 GCA_011009095.1 Ignelater luminosus
TGAGATCCATGCGTATTTATTTTATAAAACATAATAACGCATTAGTGCAGAGAAATCAAAATGACAATTCTGATAAACGGAAACTTTCTGCGCAAAGGCACAGAATAACACTATCCATTGAACAGCTGGACTAAACAATGGAGTATACTCTACTGTAATAAAAAAGTATAGCTAATTCAAGTTACCTATTTGTATCGAGCGTACGGTATTGCATATGCGGGAATTTTCTGACTTCAAAGATTGTAATGGTGAGGAGTACACAATATGACACAAACAATGTGCGATCGTCCACGTTCGTTATGTACTTATCATAGAAAACTTGCTACAAGTGCTTTTTTTTCAAATAAAAATGGATTTACAGAAATTCTCTGGAAATTACAAGCATTTTTAACTAGCGGTATAATGACAACAAAATTTTTATCGGAAAAACTTTGTTTCTAATACACGAATTAAATTACAGAGGGTGCATATTGTAAAAATCTTGGACGCTGTGTAAAATAAACATCCAGATTGCTGCACACCAGTGCCGTGAATTGTGCAGATTAGTGAAGACCTGCCTTCACTATTTTGCAATTTATTATTATAGAGCTGATCTGCCACCATGAGAGGAGTTTGGGATCTCTGGTCGGAGGTCGCTTGCAGTACCACCTCTTCAGGCTTTCATTCTATGGGTCAGGAGCCCCAGACCGTCTAAACAGGATAGTTTTACAAAAGCTTTTATCCGACTGTTCGATACCGCATTACACCAACGCGGGGTGGTGATTTGAAAAGTAACAACCATTCTTATTATCATCATTGTCCAAAGCATTCAAGATTATCCATCTCTTCGCGAAACGACTTTACGGTTTTCAAAATTATTAACATAAACTCGTCCCTGAATCGATGCTGCGTTACCACTGCAGATACCACTAGAATCAGAGGGTTCTGAGCTTGTTTTGATCTCCATCGCTGTTGAACCTCACCTTGTGCCACTTCAACGATTTCTACTACTAGCCAACGAAGATAGCAAAATGCATATTTACCGCGCGGGCCAAAACAAACAGCGTTACACTCACAATACGTGTTCTGCGGATGGAGAAAAGCCCTGGTTGGTGTTTCACTTTAAATCATCACCGGTTCAACCCACTTCCTGACTGAAGTCTTGAGGTCTCTGATCTTGTGAGCACTACCTGCTCAACCTCAAGTTCGTTGAGAAGCTATGGAAAAAAACCGTTTACAACTGCCGGCGCCAGGATGCAAATCACTATATTCCACCACCGCTCGAAATGCAATCTGAGCTCTGCAGTTTGAGGCTGCCCGTGATTACATTGTCGATCAACCGCACCTTTCACCAACTGATGGAGATGGTGGGAAATTTGACTCTTTCGAGTCATTCCATCTTAACTACATTCATCAGGGTTTGATTCTCCATTACACCACAAAATCTCATTCTACTGCCTGAAGAAGAAGAGACTTCTAAACCAACGGGTCATCTTGAATGACTAAATGACTATTTTTTGTGGTAGTAAAAAGAATGGCCACCACTGTTGATTTAATTCTAGAAACAATGCTTCGAGTCACGCTCATTGTCTTTGTAACTTTTTGAGCGAGAATTTAGCACAGTCTCACGGTGATGTTATGGAAGATAGTCACAAACTATCGGCGAGGTTGTTTAGAATCACACGGTGCCTTTAAATTAGCTTGATGGTAAATGAAGACAGCTACAGGAAAGTCTTTATGTGCCTTTCAGGTTGCTAAAATAGCCTGTTTCTGCTTGAAATCAGTTGGTTCCTGATTCCACATGGTCCTCTTCAGCTTCTTACAAAAAAACTAGAAAGAGGAGTATCCCACAATGACGATTCAATGAGTGCTGTTCACTTTATATCTGACATTTACATGAATAAATTCAATGTAGTTTTCAGCATTTAAATTGGTCCTCAAAAGTTCAAGTTTTACTATAATCGAGTTTGTGTATTCGTCTATTTAAACTGCGGCGATGTTCCATAATTTAATAATTTTCTAACATGAATTTTCGATTATTATTTCAGAAATTCTACGTTTTCTGCCAACGTCATAAACACAAATCGTAAAAAAATAAAATACGATCTTAGCTCCCTTTTATACTAATTTGTTTGCTGTCTTTTATAGTGAAGGTCTCTAATTGCGGAAGAACCACTTCTATTAAATTTTTACGATCTGTATCGCAAAATCTAAATCAGTAATCAGAGGAAACATCTCAATAGTCGATGACGGGGTAAAAAGCGTAAACCGGAAAGGGTATATAAGTTTTCGTTTAAGAAAATTATCAAACAAACAGAAAAAAAAGCGCGCGTATATAAAACAAATCATTTTGAATCTGAAATGGTGAAATACAATCTGATCAATCTGTTCTATCGCTGTCACAACAGTCGACGCCATCAATTACTTTAATGAGACTAGATGGCGGGTGTTTGCTGATGTTTAAAGGGGGTGGTGGAAGGTGAGGGCATATAATGTGACATGGGGTAGCGCACATAGTGTCAGAATTCATTTCCGATAACATCTAAAGACGGTTCAAATGATATAGATTTGATTTTTCAATAGGTAGGTTCGCATGGAGGAAAACAGTTTTGTGCGTTTTTTGGAAAAATTAAAAAATGTTTTCCTTATAACCCGCAGGAAACATATTAAAGGATTACTTTCCGTAAATGTATATTAAAATGTTATCAATATTTTTATATCTGGAGCAGAATGAAAGAGCTTAAGGGTTTTTTCAATACAAATTAAATTTGGCAAAATGTTAAAATTCAAAATAGCTCATGAATAAAATAATAATACGCCATGTTAATTTTCAACATGTCCTCTCGCATATTATTGCTGTTCGATTTCACTCCCTTTTCATACAGCCCTGACTCATATAAATTCACACCTTTTCATATTAAAAAAACAGTCCCCTTAAGTTCACCCTCGTTATGGATCATTCTTCTATGCAGCTTGAAATCACACATGACGTATTACGTTATATGCACCTTGAGTTTGCAATCTGCTCTGTTTTTTCATTGGTGCTCATAAATTAGAAAGATGTACGGGATTGGACAAAATACGAGCTTTTAATTTATATCCTAATGTTAAAAAGATGTGAATTATAATATGCAGTATCTCATTTTAAAATTGACGCTTTTATAATACGAGAAAGATGAGGATTTGTTTGGATTACCAGCTATAGAGAAACAAAAAAACTTAACTTGTTTTTAATTTTGTACACTCCGCGTTAAAAGCGTGCTTATTCAAACTAAATGCGACTAATAATTCTCAAGATATTTAAATAAATGGACTGACTATGTAACAAAAAATGTCAAACGTGACAAAGATACATCTTTAGGTGGTTTAAAAACAGAAAATGTTTTAAAGGATGATGTTCGCATTCGCGATCATTAAATTAACGAATCCTAAACGTGCTGGAAATTGTAAAAACTCCCATCTCGCTTAAAAAAATGTATATCTATAATCTGTTCAGGCGTGGTTTCTAACAGTTACCTCGCGAGATAACAAGCCTACCGCGATTCTGACACGATCCAAGTTGATTTCCGAAACAAATGATTGTAATTTAATATCCAGAGTCGAGATGATCAAGGAAATAAGTGGAATTTCTGATCAACCGTATCTAACACGTCGTTATACTCGTTAGAAAACGATTTCGACACGTTTTATTACGACTGTAAAACAATTTTGTTAACAATAATTGGAGAGTTATGCTGCGAGTATTTTAATCTATTTTTGTGATCGAAAAACCTCGAAATTACATAACATTTTGGTGATCGAATTAATTTTGTATTTTCACTTTTTAATGTTTTTGAATGATATGAATTTCAAGGACGTAACGCAACTTCTTTAGTTTTATTTTATACAACTTCCATTAAAAAAACTTAGGCATACATAAGTAGGACAATTAAACCAATTCTTGCAAAAGAAAAAGAACACCACAACGAATGAAACCTACCTTGAAACCAAAACCACTTTAGCGAGTTCCACGTTAACATACTGTGACACTTTAGTGTGGTGGCCGGCTTTCAAGTAAAGCAACTAGACCAAAATCCGCCTTAAACACATTAAACGAATTAAGTTAAATTACCGCGGTCTGTTATAAAAACAAAATTGTGGGATGCTGAAAACTATACCGAGTCCTTTCATCATATTCTCTTCAAGGAAATTTCGATGTAAGTTTATAGATTTTTCCAATTGTAGAGAATTTCTTTGAAGAACTAAACTCTATTAATTTGTATACTCTCAAATGCAATCAAACGCATTTTCAAGAAAAACCTTTTGACGATGAAATTGGCAAACATTGTGCTTTAGTTGACCAATTCATGTAAGTACAACTAGCACTTTCATCCGTCTACGCTTGACTACGTAGGCAACCTAATAAAGGACTGTTGTAGAAAATGCGGTCCAGAAGAGGTTTCATCACTTACACTGCAAGTGGTCAACGTTGGGCTAACACACATTATAAAGTGCATCCTGCATTTAGATTTTACTTCACGTCACAACAAACAAAAGGGATTGATAGTTTGTTAGCGTGAATGACTCTCAGTAAATCAACAACATAAATTAGAAAATGAAGTTACATAAGTCAGAATGTAGAACAATAAAGCTTATTTATTTAGCAAATACAAATTTTTCAGAAAAGCTGTGATTTGTCTGTTAATAAGTAAACAGTGAACTACCACTCAAAAGCTGGCTTTTGTATCGTAAGTGGCAGTCTTCTCTCCCTTACTGAGTTTAGTTTCCCAGAAACAGAAAAAAAATAAAAGAAACTGAAGTTTACAGTCAAGGGCTCCCGACCGAGTCAGAATTCTTGTTCTGATAGTTATAACTTTCGTTTACATTTCTTCAACTTTCTAGCAACCTTAACATAATATACAGCCCTAGATGAAAAATTTCCCAGAAATGTAACAATGGAATTGTGGTAATAGAGACCCGCAAAAGGTCTCCTCTGCTAGCTGATAAGACGTTGAGTTTATGGTGTCGTTTAAATCTGAAAGCCTTAATTCAGTAATAAAGTTTGATCTGATTTTATTAGCATGAAACTGAGTTTCACGTGTTCTGTGTAGAATTTCCAGCTTATGAGCTAAAGGACTGGTGCTTTTTGATGAAGCTGATGCCTGACGTTAAGCTGTAAGTGCCCAAGCAATTGAAAAGACTTATTTCTGAGATATAAAATTCAGAACACAAGAGAAATTGAACTTTTTGAATTCAGCTCGCTCACAAGGACCACTAGGCTCTTGAGAAAAATCTGATTCCCTCCCTAATATGTAGATCATTGCAATTTTTGCAATCTACTTCTGAACTAACTTATTTTATTTACAGAAAATTGCAGCATAGTACTGAATAAATGTTGCTCTCTGTTAAAGGTTGAGAAACATGCACATTTTAAGTCAAGTATTCTTCGTTCGTTCTTGTACAAAAAGGCTAGCATGCCCTGGTTTTTGTCTTGATAATATTTTCTGGACAGATCAGTTTTGATTAGTAATGAGTGATGAGGCAAAACTAGATTTCTACGCTTTTCTATTCCATACAAAATGAAGGGCAAAAAATACTAACTTTTGAACTGATTTTGTGCTTCTAATAATGGTGTGCTCTGAGGCAGTCGTCTTATTAACTTAACGTCTAAAGCCGACCCTGATCGGTTTGATCAGTATTTTGAGTTTTGAGTCTAGACAGACTATGGAAAATACCAACAAGATTCAGAATTCAAAAGAGGTAGTTAAAGTTAGATTTACCATTAGGGTTCTTGATCTTTAGACTGCTTTGATGATATACCTCAGGTATACTAGAGAAACAAATTTGTCTAGGTTATAACTATCAGGGTTTGTCGTGGTCAGGCATTGTAACTTCCTTTTTTACCATTGATAAATTAGCAAAAATTTGAATGTATGGAATAAAAAATGAAACGAAACACTAATAAAAATTGATCTGGAACAACTGTAACTTAAGTGTATAAAAAACAAAGAATTCTTTACCCTCTTGAGTATGTACCGGCGCTTGAAGTCAGTTTCAATTGGTAATTATGGCAAGTTACATGTCGGTTGCGCCGGCTCTGGTTATATGGCTGCTTCGAGCAGACACAGGGATGTCCGATCGTATTCTATATTACCTTAGTTATTAAAAAATGTTATCATAGAGAAAAATGCTAGATTTGGTAATCTTACTGTAAGCTAACAGTAGTAATACAATAAAAAAGGGAAGCAAGACGGCAAAATTTACAAAACACGCACTGGCAATTTATTAAAATATCAAAGCGCATAAAATGGGTGCCGCTAGATTCTAGTCTACAGTCATGACTAGAAATCTCCTTTCTAGAAAAGAACGGGAGTCTCAAGAAAGGGCAACGATAAGTATAGGTTAAGAGGCAAAGTTACTGTTGCAGTTGGTATTCACCTGCACCAGTAAAAAAGGAAAAGAAAAACATACAACTAAATATCTTGCACCCCTTCTGCAAAAAAATCCTACCAGTGTCTATGACAATGCTCTTGCGATCTTTAGACTTTAGTGAATTCATCAAAATTGATTTACTTTAGCTTATGGTGTAGAAGCAACTAAACCATTGACTTTTATGTGATACGTTTTTTCCGCTTGCAATATAAATTGACTATCTCCTGTTTTTATGTCCGTAAAATGATTCACAGATCAGAAATCCTGTGGTACATGAATGTGATTTTTATGCCTAAATAAAAAGAGCCTTTGTAGTAATTTGTATTAATGTATAGTTAAAAGTCTAGTTAAAAAGGTTTTAACATGTTTTTAGATCAAAGACATAAGCAGAATATTTGCAAAAATAAGACACCGATAAAAAGTTTCAAGTTGAACTTCAGCTTTTTTTGGGGCCATACCGAGCTCTTATCGGTTTCTTCCAATTAGATCTATTAATTTTTCTTTCCGGACTGGTCTAGGGTTTAGAGCTGATTGGATTTTTATTGATTATTACGTTTTTCCGAACGCGACAACCTGATCGTTTGGTCTTTAAACGTTAAGTTAATGAGGCGATGGCTTCAAGGTGCACAAACTTTAGCAAAGTGAGATGTAAACTTTTATCTGAAAAACAAATGCCAATAAATGGTTTAGATGCGCTAGTTACATGTGTCATTATTTAACTCAAACTTCAAAAAAGAACGGATTCAAAATAAGATTTTCTGCAACAAAAGTGAATTAGCTTTCGATTTTTTGACATATTCTTATGGCATTTATTTACTCCTGAATTGCATAAAATTTTTAAGTGACGTCTATATTGTTGCTATTGAACGCTACTGCCGATTGCTAAAAATATCTTTTTTCAATCATTTTTGTAATGGACAGGCTAATTCTGAATTGGGCACGCATTTTGGTCTCCTCGACATTTATAACCTTTCTCTTTTTTGCTTTAAATAATTTAAGTAAAATTGCAATGAAAGCTCTCGATCTTAAATAATATCAGCAGGTGCTTGGGAAAAACTCATCTTCAGCTTCAAAGCAGAAAGCAAATCGTCTGTATATTTTTCTATCTCTCAAGGTCCTGTCTATCCAGTCTTGGTCCAAGGGCTAAATTCATACAGGCAATAACATATTTTTGTTTGTCTAGATTTCTGGACCTGCCTAAACCACTGCATATCCATTAAGCTGTTCGAACTACCTGCTTAGATTTTTTTGATTGACCGAATTTTCCGGTTTGATTTGACTTTTAGCAACCAGTTGGGCTTGTTGGATTAGTTAACTAATGAAGTTTTTATCGCTAACAGTTGCTTTTACTTTTAGTCTTCTAGGTCAGAAGAATCTAAAACTGGCTCAGAGTGCGCTAAATCCTGATGATGCCCTTGCAAGCCCTGGTGAGTTTTTTGAGCCTGTTACAATATTTTCTGGATCTTATCAAGAATGACGTTAAGCTTTTTAGGACCTAAACATGTAGCTTAGTGTATGCTTTAAAGTATCACTAAGCAAGTAACAAGATTTGCTGTTGAAGGTTTCTAGAAGTTTTATATTTTGCCTTTTCTTCTGAAATACAAAAACATGCTGGTTATGCCTATCTAATGTTTTTTACTTTCTGACAGAATCTTATAAATGCTTTTGATGATAAACTGCTTTATAAGGGTTTGTGTTTCCTAATTGCAGGTTCAAATACATATCGTGATCCAAAAAGAAAGCACGAGCTTGGCCCTGCTGTAATTAATTTGAAGAAACATCCAGATCTTTCTAATGCAAGTTTTTTAGAAGAGGTTTATTGAAAACAGAACATATTAAATGCTTTGTCTGGAAACGCAGCAAACGCAGAAATGAGAGTAACTTTGAGATATACGTCAGAAATTAGAATTGATCATTTCCGTTTATTTGATATTACATAAAGATGACTTTTTGAAGAATGGAGAATATGACACAAAGCTTCAATGTTATCTGAAATCGACATTTTCACGATGATTAAATTTAAGTTTGCCTTCTACCTGACCAGGTTCTTGTGTCAGTCTAAATTCATTACTAATTTAAATATATTGATTAATTAATGTAAGGAAGATTCTCAGAATATTTATAAATCAACGGTTGTTGTTCGACGTTATATTAGTCCAAGAGCCGAGTTAGATACAACTCTTTCCAACCACAAGAGTTAATAAGAAATCATTTAAGCTTGGTCGAAAAAAGTCACACAAGAAGTTAGAACTAGAAGACAGAAATGGTATAATGTAAGGCAAGAAAGAAATTCCAAATGAGTCTACACAATGTAAACAAAGAAAGAAGAAAAGAATTAATTCAAACAAAATTTGCACACTAACTACCGGATATATGTAGTGCAGGAATTCTAGAGACCGAAAAGCTACCAAATCCGGAATTAATTGTTGCAATCCAGGATTTTGCACATGTGTACCTAACAGCATACTAAAGGTTCTCAACTCTACCATATCGACTTTTTGGAATCCCAGGCGTTTGAACACCTGTGATCCTAAAAAAGAGCAAGTAATTGATGCTCCGAAAGCATAGTTGAACTCAAATGAAAAAAGAGAGCCTGGACTAATCTGAGTCTTTACTGACTACACAACGCGACGGTTCAAGAGAAGGGGTCAGAAATTCTGCAAAATTTAAGAATGGATGGTTTTCTATAAAAGATATCAAAAATATGACCAGAAATTTTTGGCGTAAAGTAAACTTTCTAATAGTAATTTGAGTTATGTGTGTGGCCAATAAAAGCAGAGTTACAGAAGATGAAATAATTGCGCTTGTTGGTTGTAGGAAGGCGTGACAATACCGCATACGGGCGTCGTAACGTTGTTCTTAGGGACTCTCGACGAAAACCTGATAAACGGAAATGTCAATACTTTCAAAGCATTAATGGAAAATCACTATCCGTGGACCGCAGAATCAAATCATTAATGTACAAACTGAGACCATGCCAAGCCGCTGGTGAAACAGTCGTTAACACTGTATGGCTGTGTTTTTGTTTGATGGCGTCAGATTTACCAAAAACATCGAGTTGCTCTTGCTTATGTTGTAGTTCAGGACGAAATCATTCCTGTGAATCCACAGCAGCTTTTCAAGCGGATTGCTCACGTTATGAAACCTGAAGGGGTCTAAAAGAGTATCTAAGATTCTTCGACAAGTTTTTGATGCTAAATACAGAAGCGGCAATACTTTAAAAGTCTTTTCCAGCAGTACTCTTGAAGAGATGTTTTCAGCCAAACTTGCTGCACGCGTTTGTTTGTTTGTTTGGCCGCATCCGTCCAGTTTTGGACAAGCAGTCAATAGTATGTTCGCAAGCGATTTGGTTTATCTGTCAGTGTGGTATTCGAGAACAGCATCGCCAAGATTTAATGCTGACGCTCATAGAGATAGTGTTCGTTAAGACATTCCAGTCAGACTGCTCAAATCATTCGAAAAACAAGACACGACTTGTAGACCTATTGTCTTTCTGGTTCTCATTTCCATATGACTGCAGGTATTTCGATCTGAACTGCAGCATGATGTGCCAAAAATGATCTTACGTATCATGAGCTCTAGTTGCTTAAATATCGTGTTACCTTGTCAAAGAATCTTGATCTATCCTGTATTTATATAAACTAAACTTGAGAACGTATCTGGATAAAACTCACAGAAATCTGTTCTTTCTTGAAAACCTAAACTTTTGTAATCAGCGCCTTCTAGAACGAATGCTGTTATTGCTTCTCCTACGCCCAGGTTGTCGATTTGCACACATAGTACCTAAGCCTCGGTAATTGAAAAAAAATTGAAGAAACATAGAGGAATTTGATAGTGAGAGCAGGAACTTTTAAAGCTTTGATTAAATTCTCATGTTTACAATAATTTTGTTAATATTTGTGAATGGGAAAATATTAATGAGATTACATGTGTGGTATATGAATGTGGAGAAAGTAATGAGGATAATTAGAAACATTTACCTATTCCTATTCAATAGATAGATCTATAGTAGATTTATCAGGAAAAAATACCTGACTTCTAACATTCAAAGAAATTAAAATGGATATAGGAGCTTAAAAGATTCTCCTCGACTATTTTATAGGCCTAATAGTGAACATCCAAATTAAGGTAGTAAACATAATTTTTCTATTTGAAGCAAAAATTGTTCCTAGACCAAACTAAATCAGGAATAGGGAATGTGAATAATCAAAATATCTAGAAAGGATTGGAACGTTTACTACTAATCATGTATTCTTGACAGATGAGCTCGTAAGCTATTTTCTATCTTACCGACAAAGTAAGGGAAACATTTTATGTAACTACGAGAACTTCAGTTGTAAGAATATTTCCACAATGGCTCAAATTATCAATTTTACATTTTTTGCTTTCGTTCCTTCTTTTATCTTGTTTACATTAAATTATTTCTTTGAAGTTTCTTCAAATGATTCTTTAAAGTTAAAAATGCTTTACAATAACTTAAGTACTCATACAACAGATGCCATAATGCTATAATTATAACTGTATAAGAAGTTATCCTGAAGACACAAAGACCATTAACTGAATAAGACATTCGATATCCTTAAAAAATAATGAATTTCGCCAAAGAATCTTCTAAGGGTAGAAAAATTTAATACAAGATCAAAAGGAATATATTATACCTCATTACGTGTATAATACTTTTAAACGAGTTCAGAAAAAAGTTCCGAAGGTTTCCTTTCAAGTTGGCTATGATTTAAAAGTGAAAATTAAATTCAAATCTGAAAGAACCTTTTTCGTTTGTTGCAAATTAAAAATATTTTGAAAACATCAATAAAATCTAAAGCAAAATTTGATTATCTTAAAATGATATAAAAAAAATGATCCTCTATATTTTCTACCGATTAATGCTGAATTTATGAAATTACATGTCATGATTATTCATCTCCCTGAAACAGCAAAAGTGAATAGTACTTATCTCTCGCTGAATCGGTTTATGTGTGTATGTAACATCAAGTATTCAATAAAATTATAATTTAAGCGTAAAAATCTGTGTTAAAAAAGGGAAAAAATAAATGAATACCCTTAACTCTCCCATGATAAAAAAGAAAATGTTTCAGTCTCTCTTATTTTATCACAAAATTATATCGAGAGTCGTAATTGACGTAACGACTACAAAAAATTATATACAGATAATTCGCCCCTTTAGACACGAAATCGTGACATTTTGGAACAAGTAACACGAATCAGGGGTGCGCGTACGGGCGTCAGGACACATCAGGACGCGTGTTGTGCTGCCATCATCCTCCCTGATAATCGTTTATTAACTTTGTTACATTGTTAGTTTCGCTACTTGTTCACAAATTACCGAAGCCTGCTTGCACAGGCACGTATTCTTACCGCACGCAAAAGGGAAACTTACATTTGAAATGTCATATTTTCAAAATAGATCCTATTTAAATTCATAATTGGATAAAAAAATACTCATCTTTTTTTTAATTTTCGTGTGTTGAAAATTTTTGAAAATAAAAAAAAATAATTCTTAAGAAGGCCGTGTACAGAACAAAACCACGATTATTTTTTTGTTTCGTCTTGAAATTTGTCTCATGACCTGTTCTTCTAAATGTAACTAGAAAACATTAATTATTTGCTTTACTTATCCTCTACCTTTAAACAATAAAAACTTTTTTTATATTTTGTTTGTACAATCTTGATTCGATATACTGCTTCAAATCCACATATAAATCTAACAAGAAAGAATTAAACGAAATAAATCAGCCTTAAACGGTCCACGCATCTCAGCCATCCGTCGGTTCGTGCCGAGATTGATTATACGGTAAAGAAGGCAAATACAATTTTAAAAAGACCCCATTTTCTTATGTAATTTTATAGTATATTTAACGTTACAGTAAGTGTTTAGATCTTAGATACCATATTTATACAGGATGTTTCAATAATTAGGAAACAATAAAGAAGGTAATAATGTATCTTACAAAATAAAAAATAAATTCCTAAACTTGTTAATTCAATAGCCGATTGTATTAAAAGCTAACATTTTATTTTCAAATATGGCGAGGAAATCGATTTTGAAAGTTTTGCTGCGTTCTTCTCAGTATAGGTACTGTCTGAAAAGTCTATTCTAATAATGTTTAAATTAAATAATGGCTACCCAAAAGCAAAACCGAAATTAAGCTGAAGTTGGTAACTCTGTAAATTATAATCAAGTTGAAAATCTCGACGGAGTTACATTTGGAAGACATTTCTCCAAGTTTTCTATATGAAAAACAGGAGTGAAAGAAACTTCGTCTGAGCGAATTCTCACTATAGTTTGCTTTAAGTGAAACTCTCATTCTACAGGATGTTTTAGAAAAACTTGTAAACTATTCCTTCAGTACAATAATGAATCAGCCGTTGTTAAGATTTGCCACAATTCCTTTCTGCTCCGTTGCGCCACCTTTAGGTGGTTTCGGTTGATAACCGATCGGGGTCCTGATTGCTTGGAAACGTGTCAGGCTACGTCATCCAACGGATCTCCTGCGATGACCCAAACTCAGTCTTTCCCGCGGTTAATCTTCTTAACGAACCTAGATTTCGTTGTTGATTTAGTTATATTAATGTTTTCTTTCTTATATTCATATAGTTTTTTAAATTTTTCTGTAATTATTGGAAAATTGTTGGAAAATAAACTAAAGAAAATTCAAATTAAATAAAATACGAACACGGGTGGGCAACGACATGCAACGAGCCACCTGCAGCGACTCAAAGTTAAGCTTCTTCCTTCAATATCCATCTTAAGACAGTTAAAAAGAACACGGAACCGACTGGTGCGTCCTCTCTATTCACTTTCCTAACGGATATAAATACGAACATCGATGGGTAATAGCTCAGGGTTGGATTCTTACATTCAATAATCATCTTAGCAGAGCAAAACGGAATATGGATTGGGCTCAATTTACAAATGGGTCTTTTGCGGTGGCCCAAATTGCCCCATCCTTTTTAATAACCATCTTTACGGATCTAAATACAAACTTGGATAGACTCAGCGAGCTACTTGCAATAGCAAGGTTGGGTCAGACGGTTCCATAAATATAGATGAATGTTGGCAAATGCATTTGTGATTAATGTTTGTAGGAAATTCTTTACTCAGAATCTTCTTTAACTTAACCCTAGAGCGAACATCAATATTCTTTTTGAATGATTTGAATAAATGAAAGTACTTTTTTAAGTTTTAATTTAATTTTCTTGACCGGTTTCGTTCGTATGAAGGAGAAAAATTGTGGATGTTCATATGAACGAAACCGGCCAAGAAAATTAAATAAAAAAAATAATAAAAACACTTAAGGAAGTACTTTCATTCATTGAAATCATCCAATACGTACCTTAAGCCATGGATCTCCAATACACAAATATTCTCTTTAGTTAGCTGTTCGTTTTCCGCAAAGACGATGTGATAAACTAGGCATTCGTTAACATTTGTGTGTATTTGTCGAACCGAGTGGCTAGTGTTTAAGAGAACTATACACGAACACAGATCCGACTGAGTCCTTAAACCACCTAACTGATCCAAATTGGGACGTCCCTCAATTATAGATCAAAATGCAAACACGGGTAGGCAATACTCTTCAAGGGGTCACTTGCTGTGGTGGCAAGAGGTTGGGTTCTTCCTTCGCTAAACAAAGCGGATGCGGCTGAGCACAAAAACATCCCCTCTATTAACCTTCTTCATCAATCTAAATAAGAATAAGGTGGGCAACGACATTCAACAAGTTATATTTCTTCCTAAGCATGCAAACAGGCAATCTGCGCTGGCTCAAACTTAAACTTCTTCTTGATTAATCTTCTTAATGAATTTAAATAAGAGTACAGGTGAGCCAGGTTGAGCTTTTTTCTTCAATAACCAACTTAGGAAAGCTAAATAAAACACGGAGCCGGCTGAGGGCGCAAACGGGCTTTCAGCAGTGAGCTAAATTGAAAAGCCCTCTCTATTAACATTCTTAACGGTTCCAAATATAAACATGGGTGGGTAACAATACTCAACCAGTCACCTGTGGAGGCCCAAGGTGAGGTTTCTTTCTTCAATGACTATCTTAAGAGAACAAAACCGAATTCGGCTGCATCTAAGATGGCTCAAGTCTGGGCTTTTCCTCGTAACCGATTTACTGGTGGACAACAACACTCAACGAGTCCCAACCCAAGTTTAGTTTTCCTCCTTCATTAACAATCTTAAAAGAGCTAAACAAAATATGAGGCTGAGCCTGCACACGAGTCTCTTGCGGTGGTCTAAATAGGATTTTCCTTTTATTAACTTTTTTTACGGATCTAAATAGGAATACAGGAGGGTAATAACATCCAACGATTGGGCTTCTTCCTTCAATAACCATTTTAAAGCGTTAAACATAAACACGGATGCGACTAAGCACGCAAAATTTGGGTTTTCCTATTAACCTTCTTAACGGCTCTAAATATGAACACCGGTTAGCAATGTCCTGCAGCAAGGTACTTGCGGTAGCCTCAAATTGGGCTTCTTCCTTTAATAACCATCTTAAGAGAGCTACGCACGCACACGAATTCGGCTTATTGGAGCTTCCTCTATACTAATTTTCTTAACGGATCTAAAGAAATATACAAGTGGACGACGACATTCAACGAGCCGCCTATGGTCACCTAAGAATGCGGCTAAGCAGGCTGATTCTGACTTCCTCCTTTTATTAGTACTTATGGTATTAATTATACAATCTTTTATTTCGTGTTTTCAAATGAGTCACAGAATTGTTTTTTTTTTACTGGCGAAAAGCTTCGAAAGTTCAGGCGAAGACTTTAATTTCTATTTTGATAAAAAATTATTAAAGATATTAAGTCCCAATAAATATTAGTGCTGTTTGCAGTATGCTGAATGAGGATATTGGATCAAATTCACAGAGATTAGTTGTTACTATAAAGCGAATGGTCAAAGGTGAACTGTGGATCATTAAAGGAAAGAAAAGAACGAATGCTGAATTAAGCCAAAAGTTCTGAACATACATCAGCAAACAACAACAACAACATCTTAAGTTAGCTACTGCACAGATCGGGCTAAAACTGTGTTAAGCTCTATTGAGTCTCTACTTCTTTCAAGAGAATGAGAAACGAGAGACTTAGAAGAAGATCGGAAGTAATGGCAGAGGGAATGTGCATCACTCTGTTCCACCTAGACAGACTAATCTCGTATACATAAAGAATAAAGGAACGTTAAATAACCATAGTACGAAACAAAAAAAAACCTGAACATCTTCATCTTCATTTTTCCAATTAACTGGCTTTTCATAATTGGTTAATATTACACATATTTAATGCGAAATTCTACCAAAACCAGTCCGATCCTGCTCTTAAACAATCAAATCTTGAATTATACAGAGCGTAGGTAGTATTTGTACTCTAAAACTGCTTACGCGTTTTCCGGTTTTTTATTATATAAAGCACTAGTAAAAAAATAAATTAACGAATAAAATTTCACTTCTTATAACTGTAACTAGATAAGACCTCTTTACTCTGTAGGCATTTATCTAGTCTAAAATAAAGGCTAATTCTGCTTTACTTCATTCTCTACAATGTTGGTAAACGCACAGATTGGCACAACCTTTTCTTAATATCAATCAATCAAAATAGAAGTCCGTGCTTTAAAGTTACTATTAGTATTTTTATTGTTTGTAATTTTTCACTTTCTTAAAACCAGTTTTCCTTTTTTTAGAGCAGTTATAATATGTAATGTAACTTAATCAAGGCAATGTTTGTTTTTTTTTTCTTAACATTAAAGAACACACTTATTTCTTAAGAGATCAGGAGATAAAGTCAACATTAGCTTATTTTAGATACAAGTGAGTAAACCGTAAGCTACAATTTAAAAGTAATTTTAAAAATCATTCCTAATCTTGATAAACGGTTACATTACTTTTTCTATTGTAGCAAATATTTATTCATATGTAAAAACCTATTTTTGAAGTAATGTGTCATTAGTCCATCTGAATAAAAAACTTGCGATTTAGGTAGTTTATCTTTTAATAAAAGTGTTGATGTTTTCAATTTTTCAGCAATTTTCCTTTTTTCTTAAACAGATTGCATTTTAGATGGCATCGAAGAAGAAAAAAGTGCAATGTCAGAAAACGCGTGTCACGTTGGGGGAATAGCATAAGGACGTTATAACTTGTTTGTTCGTTTCCAGATATTATTAGCTTAACTTGTGATATCAACGGCTACACTCTTCGATTTAAGTTGACGATTTTAGAATTTTATTTTTAGTACCCACCTTGATGCAGAGCAAATTTGAAGTTGCAATGTCTACAAGCAGTACAGTAACACGTTAGTACTTGAATGGAACAATAATTAATATCAATGTTCAATTATTTTAGTTGCACATTTAGAGGCTATTTGAAGCAATTATGTTATGTTGTTTGTGGCTAGATTACATGTGCAGGTGCACATTATGCAAACCTCCTATGAATACACTTGTGTTTGTAATATTGTTGTATAATGCTTCAATTGGAGAGCTTCAAAGAATGTACTTGAATTCATTTCTTTCTAAAAAATATAAACTTGTGCCTGAAAAAATAACCTTGGTGGGTACAACTACGTTTACTATCTTAATGGTAAACTAATCAAATTCTTCTGAGATTGTCTTTAATTAGAAATTGGTAGATATATCTGTAGCATTAATGTGATACATTACATCGCAAATCTTTTGTTTTATCTTGTACGTTTTTAAGTTACTCAAACAATATCATGGATTGGTGTGCAATATATCTTAGGCGATACATCTAAATTAAACGTTAGAGTAAGTCTATCTAGTTCATCTAAAGTAGGGCTCTCCAACTGCAACTTACGCAAAAACTATTTTTACTTCCAAAACATGAAAGGGGGCTGCAAATTACTACCAAAGGTACATTTACTAAAAAACTTGTATAACCAAGACAACGCAAAATTCAAAACACTAAATACACTAAATTCTGAATCATTTAAGTTTCAAAAGTTAGCAAGTGAAATGAAAAATGAGAATATGTGAAGTCCAAAGAATTCAGTGGGCAACACTGTGGACGGTTTGCATTTCTGGCTAAGGCTTCGATGTTTACCTTGACGTTGATGATAGCTGAGTTAGTCTATACAGAGAGAGAGAGAGAGAGAGAGAGAGAGAGAGAGAGAGAATTCGTAGTCAGATTTGATGAACTTCATGTTGAAAAAGGCACCTGTACACAGATACATACACTGATACTTTGACGACACATTCAAATTGTAGAGTTTTGTATTCCTTTTCTCCTCTCGTTCTCAGAAAGAATCTGCTTAAACGCCACAGAGTTCTAGCTGCAGGCTTGAAGGTTGATCTTCAATTTTTACTGCAAGCCGGTCGTTAAATAACATTACTTGACATTTGGTCAAACTCCTAAAAATATCTGCCACATTAGAAATAAATTAAAAAAATCAAACCCATCATGATTTTGAATGGAGGAGAGTAAACCAGGCTGTTCTTTTATAACGTGACTTCAAACAATTTCAGCCTGTTGAGAATTAAAAAAACTAACAGAGTATCACTTTTTTTTGGTTTCTACACGTATTTCTACCAGTTTGGCAATGCATTGCATAAGAGCCGCACAGTAAGCCTCTCGTTGGACAGTTGTAATCTAAAGTAATGTTTCGTAACTTTTTCCAATGGCGGCACACTCGACTTCAAAATCCTTTTCTTGTTATTGAAAGAGGGACAATTAGAAATTTTCATGACTACACCAAAGTTATAGAACTGACAAATTGCAATACCTTTTTGTCTTGGATCTAGAACACCAAATGCTTTGAACACTTAGCTTACTGAAGTTTTGGAATTCTGGCCTTCCTCTTGCATCATAGTTAGTATAGTAAAATTTTGTCTAGGTTTCCTTATCCGCTTAAAAATCATCAGCCCAAGCTAGGTATCAAATCTGCCACCTTTGAGCTTACAGTAAGAATATCCAAAACCCTAGACAACATGTGCTGATCCAAAAAGAAAAATATTTAGTTTTCGTAATCATTAAAATGGATTTTATCAGAATTAAGTTAGGTATTCTTGAGATGTCTCTAAAGATACACATATTCCTTTCCATTTAACACCTAACTCGTTCTTTTATAGTATTTAGATCAAAACCTTGCACACCCATGAGAGTACGTCTTTTACTAAGAATTTCTTCTCCAAAACAGACGTACTTGTATTCATGGATCCCGCACAAGAGGTGCAAAGGGGTGTATTTGAAATCCTCTGGGTAGAAAATGTCAGTAGAATTTTGGCAAAATAAGCAAGAGCCTTTTTTTCTTGACTAGAACCGGTTGGAGGAATGAGAAACTAAAATAAAGACTATAGAAGAGACAAAACGTCCGTTCATGTTTTTGTTTCATTTTTATTACAATCTAACTACTGATATACTTATACTTTTATACTAACCAGTAAAATGTTGAATTTACGGTAAAATTTAGATCTGAAAATCTTTGTTCAATTATAAAATTTGACCTACTTACTGTCTTTATCTCGTGCTAAAAACAGTTCCGTTCGCTGTTTCATATAGAACTTTCAGATCAAGAGGTTAAAGTAAACTAGCAATAAGTCCCGATGTATCTATCATGATAGCAGTTTATTTATTCCACACGCTTGTTGAACCCAGGACTACTCAGCTCTTGAGAGAATTCCCATCTTCTGATAACTTAATTTACCTTTGTATATATCCTTACTATCTGCATCCTGCTTCCGTCAATTCTGAACTAACTTATTTTATCTGGTAATAGTGTAAGAAAGGATAATTTAAGGCAAACAATCACCAATTGAAGATAGTTCTTTCAGTAAAAATGATCATACAAAATATACCTTCCAACGTTTCGGTCCTTGCACAAAATGTTTTTTTGTTAAAAGCTAGCAAAAGTATGTTTGTTTGTCTTATAAATATCTTCTTCGATTTTTAGTTTGATCAGTGTCTTACGTTCCGAATCTAGACAGCAGCTGCAAAAAACAGAACTGTAGAAAAATACCAACAAGAATCAAAATTCAGAACAGGTGCTTAAAGTTGCATTAACCGTTAAAGTTCTTCATCTTTCGACTACTTCAGTAGCTCCGAGCTCCTGCGTATAGAAGAGCGAGAATCTTTGGGCAGAGAAGTAAGTATGGAATAAGAGGTGATCAGATCCGTAGAAGCTACTGAAGCGGTGTTCACCTCGACTGCTAAGGAAAACCACTGAAAACTTAAAAATCAGATTTCCGGGCGTCGCAAATACGAACCTAGAGTTATAGTTATAATTACAAGAGTAAAGACGGCTCAGTTTATTGAATAAACCCGAACAATGATTTTAAGTTCAGTTAGTTTCTAAAATAATAAAGTTAGAAGCTTCCACAGTTATGACGTGTTATCTTTTACTATTTTGATATCTTTCGTTATCATCAAATGTCATTTTTCAAATTTACGCTGTGTAACTTTTGTCCACATCTCACTGCCTTTAGAGATCAGCACTAATCAAAAACTCACAATTTATCTTCTTAGCAGTAGAAGCATTACACCCCGACCTGTTGATATTATCCATAATTTATTCCTCAGGTCTTGTAAGTCAATTAAATTCTAAAATCGTCTCAATAAAAAAACTGGATTCGAAGAGAGGTTGCTTTCAATCTACCGTGAAATCAAAAATGTTATGGAAATTTCTTCAAACGTTGCAACTTCTAATATGCAAACCATCAAATTTTTTCAAGAGAGTAACTAAAAGAGTAAACTCAAAAAGCTGTAAAATCATACAATGATTATACCGCAACGAAAATAAAACGATGTGCAAAGACAAGAATAGAAAACATGAGAATCACGTCAGAAACAAGCATTTCTGGTTCTCTTATTCTATAATAAAGTCAAGAAAATGCATAAAGAATGCACGACTCTTTGTAAGCAAGGCGCAAACAATGAAATCGTATATGAAAATCTAGCAGATTTACTACAAAACTTTCTTTAACAAATTACAGACTCATAGATAACTGAGAAAAAGTAAAATGAATATATCACGCAAGAAATTGCGAGAAAAATTTGAGACTGAACGCTTTCGGACAATGACAAGTTTTTTAAACTTAAAGAGAGTGTGACAAAAAGTTACAGAGAAGTTCAGGTCGTGTAGATATAAAATGCAATCTGTTCTTCCACCTAACCTAGTTTATCGATAATAATTAAAATTAAAGGTATGGTACAGCATATCAAAACGCAATAATACTAAATTACCCGATGTAGGCAAGGTGTAAGGTAGTGCATCCATTGAGTGGAAGATGTTCTCAGTAGAATTTTGACAAAAAAGTAAACACGTTCAGTATTACTTAGCCCATCTGAAAGCTTTCTATCAATATAATTGGATAACGCCTACAAATTTAATTCGTGTGCAATAGCCTTTGTTTTCTGTCTAGTCATCGATCGGATGAAAACATCTCTTACGTTAGTCGGTAAAGTTTAAATTTGGAAAACTTTACACAATCATGAAGTCTGACCTTATCTCATACGGAAAACGTGTTATTTAGTTCATAGCACAAATCTTGATAGCATGGAATTAAGTTCCACGTAATGTTGTACATAGAATCTTTAGATAAATTATGCGTGCTTTTTGCCAAAACCGAAGACTGCACTTGTTTGAACCCAGATCAGCCCCAAGGACAACAGAGTTCTTGAACGAATTCTACATCACCTGTTTATTAAAGAATGCCATCTTTGAAAAACCTGTTAATTTTGGTAACCTGGTAGTAGTGATAAGATAGACAAGATAAACAAGACATCGAAACCAATAAAGCAGTCTGAGTTGCATTGGCAATTTATTAAAACATTCCAGCATATAAAGAGATAGAAACCAGATTAGAATCTGCGACTGTGAAAAATTTTTGTACGGCATTGAAAGATAGGGAAGACTCCCCTATTTAGGATCAAGCCACTTTCGAGAGAAGATAAGTTTGGGAGTTCATCAAATTCGTGGATTTTACTTTCTGGTATTCATCTGCAACACTAAGGAGAATCTGGAGAAGTTAAAAATAAAAACAGCTGAGTATTAAAAAACTGCGGTGCTTTTAAAAAGACATTTTGCACCCCCTAAAAAAAATCCTGATAGCACACATGAGCACTCTATAAATGTCTATGAACCACTACATTTCACTCTTCCTGGAGGTTTTAATTAATGTAATTTGAATTAATCTAAGATTTTTTTAATTTCTAATGATCAAAAACTAAGAATCAAGCAAATTAGCATGCAAGACAGAATTAGTTTTCAGTTCTTCAGCATACGACGTACGAGATGGTGTGGAGAGTAATGACAAGTAAAATTCCTATTGGTTTTATCAGGCTGTGATTTTGGATTTTCTTTTCTACCGACAACCACAGTAACTTATTTAGTTAGTTCGTTATCAAGCTAGAACAGTGTCTTTACCGTACTAACAACATTGAGATTTTGATCACGATATTTTGTCAGCACTAGTTTCTGAGAAAAAAATCTGTTTGGAAAACAATCTGGACGTAGAAAAATAATGCTTTGTAGTCAGTTCAATCAAATTGAATATTATCAGCTAACATTAATCGCTTCCAATGGTCTTTTTTTTGGCAAAAACTTACTAAAACTTGGAAAAATTAACTTGCCTTAGTAGATACTATATCAAGTTACCTATTAATTTAGTTTAAGCTTAATATGTCTGGAATTTACCTGCCTTATAGGATCGTCTTCATTCTAATGATTTTAATGCAATAAATAACATTAGCAGCTGCAATTATTAAAATGTATTTAATACAGAAAAATGAAAAAAGGCACTGTATATATTCAGGAAGATTAGAAATCAAAGTAAACAGTTGTGAAATTATGTTATTAAATGTTTAACTCTTAGCTATACATCCAACCTTATGACCAGAAAATCTGAATGAATCAACTATAGGTGAACCTTACGATCGATAAACGAATCATATCAAGTATTGTTTTTATTCTTATCATGGAGAATTACGAATGTGTATAATATTTACATTCTAGAAATTAAAACCATTTAAGAAAACGTTTGGTTTATTGCTTAATATCCTGTCAAGTACTAATCTTTCATTAATTTTAAATTTAACCAGCCGTTAAAGTTTAGAAATTGTCTTACAATTGAATAAACCGCTTTTACGTACGTAATAAGTGACTACTATCAATGTAATAGTTTATATTATGTTTTCACAAGTATATTAACCATCATCCGAGATTATTTATTTATTATTATTACATACGAAGTGTAGTAAAGTCGCAGGTAATTTCACGTCGATAATTATTTGTTAGCTGTGATGTTACAACAAGTAAATTAATAAATATCACAGAATTTTCTATATGATTTTACAATCAATAATAATTTACCAGTTAAAATTATATTAAATATTAATTTCTTATAAATTATTTTATTTTTTATTATTTGCATTTTAAAGAAATTTAAATTGCCCGCCTAAATTATTCAATAACCAAACCATTCTAGGCAGAATAATGAATTCAATTCAGCTACCCTCCGTAAAGGCGCGGATTATGCAATATCCCTAGTTGAATTTAGAGGAAAAATCGGTCATTGAAGTACCACATTTACCGACAAACCTATTTTTCTCTGTTTCTTTTCTTAAATTCAATCTAAAACATTATGCAAAGAATCATTTTGAAATACACTATATGATAATCATATTAAATAGTCACCGAAAAAGTTTTTTTATAATAATTGTTGTTAATACCCATTTTAAAATTAAAAGTTTCTGTCTTGATAAAATTTTTTAGTAATTAGTTAATTATTATTTTTTATGTCTCAGTAGCAATTATTAAGATATATTATATAATTATTCCAAAATAACATTCTAGCCATTAACTATTATTAAAATAAATCTAAATAACCGCCAGCGTTTGGTAAGCAGAAGAAAATTCATTTAGTATAGATTTATAAAACCCCTTTAGCTCATTTTCTTAATAAATAAATCCAAGAGTCCTTTGAAATATGAACTCAAAGGAACGAACCGAGATTAAATCTTGAAGGGTATGAAACATAAATACAAATTATTAACGAGAAAGAAAATGTAGTAACTCAGCAAATTTATAAGAGTAGGTATCCGGTAAATTCAAATTAATTTTCCATTTTTCCAGATTAGATTCTAAAGATTTCCTTCTAATGGAACGTTTTGATTCATGTTCAACATCTACGTAGTATTATATATGAATCCGAAGATTATTAACAAGAAAATACATAAATGAAATTCCTCAATCAGCAATTTATTTCCTTATTTTGCTTATACCCAACATCTCGGGCAATTTCTTTGATTAAATAAAGTAATCGTGTTAACTTTTAAAATTAAACTCTGCCCGAATTTATTCTAATGAAAATTCTACTCAGCATGCATCTAGTTCTCATTTACTAATAGAAATATGCTTCTGTGGAAGATGCGAGTTTGATTTTTAAAATAAAACGAACAGAAAAAATATAGTACTTACCAAAGAAAAGAGAAATGAAAAAATCTCCAATGGAATCGTAGCCACAGCCTACTCCGTGAGAATTTTTAATTATCCCAACCCACAACTCTTTGTTTTTGTTTTCTGATTTGAAAAGTGCTCCTTATTTGAACACGCCTGAAAGTTGAAGTGTTTTAAATATGGTTTGGATTGCGTTTCGTTTATGTGAATGAGAATTTTAATGAACACGGACAACTGCAAAAAACTAAAACGAGAACAATTCGAATAAGAGAAGTCTATTACAAGATTACGTAACGAAACTTGTCCACCGTGAAATCGGATAAATTAAATGATATATTTTACATTTACGAATTGTCTAAACCTGCATTAAGATGGGAACAAATTAACATTATTTTAACAGTTTGTTAAGCAGTTGTAATAGTTTTCTGCTTGATTAATTTTGAAATTTCTTCAAGTGCTTTCAACTTAAAATTAACGAGGAGGTGAGTCTATTTCAATTTGTTTTTTATAGCTAATATTGGAAAATTAGTAGATGATAATAACAATAAATCTTGAGATCTCACAGTGATTTAGATTGTCTACGTACACGTAGAATTAGCTCCTTTTTTTGTAGAACTACTACTAATTATTTTACTAAATTTTTTTCGTACGCTAAACTGCTTCCTTTTCATATACATATTGCTGTGGATATTGATTCAATAAAGAATGAATGATTAATAGTAAACTAAAATAAGTCTAATAATTATAACAAACAGCAGGTCAAAACTAAGTAAATCTAATTGAGGATTTCGCGGAGAATCACACTAATTTTCGGCTTATAAAAATTGCTACTTATATATATATATATAAAAGCGTCTTACTTGTTTTATTAATACTTTTCTAATCTATTTTAGTAAATTCCGCGGACTTAATGTGTTTCAATTATTTAGAATTTTTTCTCTAGTTGGAATTGTTTATGTTATACTGCCTATTACACGATAATCTCAATAAATCGACGTTTGAAATAGCTCTGGTATACTGCATTTCACGATATTTCGGACAAATTCTTTAAGTAGCAATAAATGTCTTCTTAAATCCTATTACTAAAGCTCTGTAATCGTTTTAAAGTGAATGTAGGTAGATCTGCATACGGAGAATTTTGCAGGGTTACTGTAGTTCGAAGTGAAGTTTAAATTTATACACCTCGTAAAGCATGGTTTGAAGCGTTCTATACAACTACGAGTAAACTTGTGAATATAATGACAAAATTTTGTTTTCTTCAAAAATATTAAATTATTCAAACATTGCTCATCATACCTCCAGACGATCGTCCTTGTTTGGACTTCTGGAAGATAATGACGATAAACTTCATGTTGGTTACATAGAAACACTAATATAACATTAGCAGCATAAGCCAAGTACCAATATCGGAAATAATGTATGAATCATGAATGGTGCGTCGAGTCGTTTGTTTTTTATACAAATTGGCACTTGGAGTTTCTATTAAACCTTCTCATGCTGCTAATGTTGTATTAGTGTTTCTAGATAATTATCATGAAGCTTACATATTATGCAAGCATTGACCGTCATATTTTGTCTTTATATTCATAGATATATTAATTCCCACAAAAGTTAGGATATTCATATTTCCAATATCGGAAATAAATTTTGACATACTACACCTTCTGCTGCTACACCAACACAATGTTTGTTGTAAAGCAAGTAGAAAAACCGCCTCGAGGCAAAGAAAAGTGGAAGCACGAATATTACTATTAGTAAGAGCTCTATGTAGGTATTTCGATATAACTCCAAATCTCAGATTCACTCAGTATTCGACATCTAAATGGGTTTTTGGGTTTTCTTGCCATTCGCAATTACACTCGCTTTTCTTGGAGCTACTATTTAAAAATGCTACCTGTTTGGGTTCAATCAGCTTGAACTATAATGTTAATCTTTACTACTTGTTTACAAACAAACACAAATGGTAAGTAGAATCAAAAACAAAAATCTATCAAAGAAAATTATTCATTTCAGTGATGACGTTCCCAAAAACCCTAAAGCTATTTTATGTAATTAGGGAAAGCCTGATAATTTATCCAGATTCACAAATAGTTTTCCAACAATGCTAAATATGTCAAACACAACGAATCGTCTGTTCACGAGATGCCCAAAGAAATGAAACTCTTGAAACGTTTTCACAACCGAAAACAATCCGTCCGTGCGTAAACGTTTCAAGATCTGACGCGGATTTAATCCCGAGCAGAAATAATATCGTGCGGTAAAGAACCGTTCGTCTAAAACCGCACTTATTATTGAATTTGAATTTAAACTGAAAACAATTAAAACAGAATTATGTTGAATGCTTATTTCAAAAGAGTTCACGACAGTGCCATTTCTTAAAATGTTCTCGTTTTGAAAGCTTGAATCTTAGGGAGCGTCTTTGTTACAATCAGCTGCAGAATTTTCAGTAAAAGTCTGATCTAGTTATACAATAACTGAAAATTTCAAAAATTATCTTAAAAATGAACTCTCTAAATTATAAGGTAAAGAAAGGCTAATACACAAATATTTTGCCTAAATCAAAAACGTTCACCACACGAAACCTGAATCTTTCATGCAATTGAGTGCGTTCAGAATGGATCTAAAGTGTTGTTTTCTATGGTTGAAACGACAAAAAGGTTTTTCTGGAAAGGATCTCTGATGAACTTAAAAAAGCAGAAATCTCCTAGAGAATCCTTCCGGAAGATTTTGTCTCAATTCCATTAACTTCACGTTGGATTCACCATCGCTGACAAAAGTATTAAAAATCTTCCCAAACTACTCGTTTCTTATAAAACTGAAAACTGAGTATAAAAAACCAAATGCTATACATACATATTTGGGCACATGGACAGGCAAAATCTAAAAGCAGAAATAATGTGATTCTTTATATTTGAGCACTTTAGGCGTTGCGTATATTAAGTGTTCAAGCAACTAATAAACCCAATTACTATCAACGTGAATTTCCAAAAACTAGCAGCTTACCAATATGGAAATATTGTAAAACGATATCCCTGAGATGTCTAGATGCACGTGTTCATGATGTCCTTCGTGTTCGCTTTTTAAGCTTCTTAAGAGAAGCTACCTTGAGATGAATAATTGCGCTTTTTATACTCCTTTGAGGTTACACACACCGGTCGATGCAACTTTAGCTAAAGTTGTCATAAGATAAAGAGTAGTTCTTTGCAGTTTCAAAACAGGTCGACTATAGTGTCAACACTTGGGCTTTGACATTTCTTGTGATGCCGTTTGTGGAGAAGCAAACACATAATACTAGAATCGACCAAACAAGTTACTTATACCACATCATACGCAGAAATTGAAACAACCCATGTCTCAAAATCGAAAACTTATAAAACACCCGTTTGTGCTCAAACAAATGCATTTTTAAAATACAATTGGAATAATCAATTAGTTCGAAGTTGGTTTGGCCTAAAATCAGTTTTAGCGTTTGAAGATGTGGATCTATTTCGTATACTTAGTTGACTGCAGTTATTATTTGTGCAATGATACCATTAAGTAATGAAGCCTTGAAAACGTCAGATATGCCTCAGATTAGAAGTACTTAGGTAAGTATACCCCGGTCCTGCCGCTGTCAAGCATGAAGCGTCAAAGAATACGAGATTTGCAACTGGAAACTAATGCTGTTAATGAATTTATATTATTGAATTACTAAGTTATGTTCTCGGCAAATAAAGTTTCTTTTGGTTCGGGACATATTGTGAAAAACTCGATGACTCGACTGTAGGTTTTAACTCATCAGTGTTGAATCATTTTCTCAATTGCAGTTGCAATTATTGTAATTCTTCTTCAATACATTCCTGTACAGAAATTACCTGACAATTCACAGTTAATTTTTCTTTTGAAGGGAAAGACAACTACAAAGATATGAAAAATAGATGCATATAGAGATAAATAATCTCACAGAAAAAAGCTTAAAATATGTCTTTGTCGTTTTAAAACTGAAAAACACAACTTTTTTTGTTATCTACACATACACTCACTTTTGCAAAATGATTGACTTTTAACTAACATCTGGTATGATTAAGTGTGAAAATTTCATTTAATGCGACAGGTAGTATTATAGTTGAGATGTTAATCTGAGTACGAGGAAACACATTCTTAAATTACAAATCGTTAGAGATTTTATTCTCTGTAATTGTGGAATGTTGTGGAATGTTTCATTCACAAAACCTTAAAAAAGCTTTTTATAGCAAATTCTGCAGTTCATTCTTGAACATGAGCAATTGATTTTGCAGTTTTTCAACGAGAAGAATCTCGACCTCTTTTAAAACAGCTTAGAAAAAAGAGGACACTCCAATTAGTTTTTATTTTCACTTAAAATGTTCTAATGCTTTATAAATTCGTTAAAATTATTTTCTTGTGTTGCTGCTATACATAGTCAAAATTTGACAGCTTCTTTGTACATAATATTAAGCACAAAATAGACTTTGCATAACTAATGAGTAATGACAATTGTATTTTCAAACATTATTGTTTGTTCTGTTTAGTGTATGAAAGCACTAATAATAGAATAAAAGGATGACGATGTTTATAACTTACATAGCACGAGAAACTAATTAATTTAAACAATTTGGCTAAAACACTTCAGTTTTAGAACATTGCAGTTGTTCTTCTAAAAGTATCTCCCTATTTCTAACAAACAAAAACTTCTTTTGGAAGAAAAGATTACGCATTAGTTCTCTTCAAAAGAGTTTGTGGTATGTACTTAGTACACACTTTTTGTATCAATCAGAAAGGCATGATATGTAAATTTTAAGCGATTGGTACTACACGTTACATTGAAGAATTTGCTTTATTTGATATTGTCGCTAAGAACTGGTATATTCTCTCTTTGAATATAAAGAACCAAAACTGTTATCGAAAAATTGAAAATAAACATATCTGTATATAACTTCAATATATTCATATTATTATTAAATTAAATCGTTTGAAAGGGTTTCGATATATGTTTTGCACACTCTTAAATAGGTATTTGTCGCAAGCAATAGTTTTATCAACAAATTTCTTCATTCGATTGGATTAACTATTATGTAATTTAGATAATAAGACTAAACAACTTTCTTGCGTTTAGATACCTCCATCCTGCAAGATAGCCCTAAAATACTTTCTTTCTGAAAAAGATCACTAACTAGAAAAAGTCCTTGAGTTCTGAGTAAAGTGTCTTTCTTTTGATAGAGTTTAGAAATTTTCTTACCTTTCCTAACGTTAGTTTCTTCAAGCTCATTCGGTCGCATTACCTCATGAGCTGCGAGATATGACTAGTCATGTAATCTAGATGATCTTTTTAATTACTAGAAGTCTTAACTCTTCTTTTTTGCCTAATCTGACTTGAAAATACTAACTCAAATTTTGAAGAATCAGCAATAATCGCTGTTTGGTAAAAGTGTTGCGCAAGGCTATTTTATAAGTACAATGATAACAGGTCACTTCTATGTATCGACCACAAACCGTTGTAAAACCATGAAAACACGCAGAGCAGGAGATTGAACTTGATAGGCTAAGTATAGCGTTGATACTAGACAAAATATTAAACCGTACATACATACAATTGCCTAGAAGTCGCAAAGAGAATTATAGCAGTTTGAATGAGTAACTCGTATTTTCTTAAAACTCGATAAAAGACGTTTAAGAATTACAATTACCAAACGCTTGTGATGGAATTCTATCAATATTATGATCGTAGTCTCAAAGGCACACTAGAAATTGTTGATAAGGGATGACATTTAGTTTATCAAAACAAAGTAAAACTGCAAACGAAACTATAAAAGACATAACTAAAATTTTTGGAATTTGTTAAGAAGGGGAGAAGAATCTTAAGCTGAATAAAGAAAAAGTTTCCTATTTATCAAGCTATGATTTGCGCACGCTATGTATTATAAACAGTTAAACTGCAATAACTTGGATGATGCAAACCACTAGAAATTCAATTCAAGTCTTTTACGTTTAATTATGCCTCTGAGAAATTCGTGCCTACTTTAAGAATGCGAGCAGTATTACTACGAAAGCACGCAAACCCAGTTGACAAAAGCCTAACTGGGGTTTTTTGGGCCCGTAGCAAAATTTAGCCTTGGCATTAGTTTTCCCTAACCGATGTTTTGAGTGCGTCAGTTTGTACCAAGGGGACAGGCGTTTTCTCACTAAGTCAGCATCTATGCTGCTTTCAATATATTTTACAATATTCTATGTATTCTTGATACTTCCTAGTTACGATTCTACCATTTGAGGACTTCAAACAGAAATTACAAGTATAGTGGGTTTGCATCACCAATATAAAGATTTTATAATATAAAGCAACTATTGAAGATACAAGCAAATGCTTTATGGTACGTGTGGACAATCAGCAAAAAATAAAAGAGCAGTAGATTTTATTACTTACCCCTAAATTACAATTTGGTGAAAGTTAGTACGCATGGGAAATATGCAATGAAATACTGTGACATTATTCCTCTTTAAAATCTTCAACTGGGCACAAATGAAGCTTTGTTTTCCCAGCGCTGCTTTATAACATGCTTACTATGGAATGTGTATTGCTTCAAAAAGTTGCTGAGGTTATATGCATAAAATTTCTGCCTGTATTTTTGTATTACCGAAACAATTGATTATTTTTGCTAATCCACGTTATAATCACATCTTCACCGTAGATGTAGCTTATCCGGGGTAGAAGAAAATTAACAGTTGCTTTTTGTAAATTATCAAGCTGAACTTTTGCAGTCTTTTTAATATTTCTCAGTAGAATCAATCATGCCATCAGTAACACTGAATCTATAGGCCCAAGACTGACAAAAAAAGTTAAATAAACCTTGATTTTAAAATGTTTCCAGTATAGTGAGATTTTAGTTTTGTTTTCGCTTCTCAAAACAACAGTATTAAGCAGCTATCTTGCCACAGATTAATTCAAAACATCTTTTTAAGCTTGGACAACTAAAAATCTTCTGTTTATTTGGGTATTTTAAGGTACGTACAAAACAGCGTTCCACAGTTTATTGATTTTTCACAACATGCATGGTCCTACATGCAACTAATTTCTTATTCATTTTCTCAGTGCTGATGATACATGAAAAATGGAATGAACAGAGCCAAACACATTGAATTTAATGACTAATACTACACACATCAAATATTGTTGTGAGATACAAGAAAGTCAAATACGATGGGTACTAATAATGAAAGGTCAGAATTGATAGTAAGAATCGTAGAGCAAGACCAAGCAAACCTGAACCGGCAGCATTACATAGATAAATTCTAGAGATAAAAGAAAAGACCTGAGCAATTGGCGAAAGACCAAACTAGTTATCTGGTTGTGATTAATGATATTAGGTTTAAGTATAAACTAAAAAGTACTGCCCTAAATCAAAAACATTTCTGACAGCTGTGATCTTTATTATTGACTCACTTATTATTAAAAATGATATAACTATAAGTACTTTATGTATTCAAACAGTGAACGTTTTCTTTTGTTCTTTACTACTATTTTTGTCTTTGGGAGTTGACTAGAGAAAGGCAAGCAAGTTTCATTCTTGATTCTTGTTCCCAAATTATTGTCGTTAAAGCAGGTTTTATAATTTATTGTTATTTGCTTTTGAAAAAGATAACGCTTCGATCTTTCTTAAAAGAAAATATTGGAAGATTCTTTTAATAGAATTTTGGTGAGCTCTAGAAAGAAGTGCAACGATTTATTTTCCTTGATTACTACAAACTTAAAAACACCGAATAAATTTTTAAAGAACAAATTATTGATGTGTTCTAATTATGTGCACTACCAGTAAACCTTTTTAAATGTCTTGCAGTATAATGAAGATTTCAATTCAAAATTATTTAGTAATAGAAAATTTCTTATTTTTGTTTCCTTTTCGATTATAGCTAAAATAAACACGATAGCAAATTTTTCTCATTAAATTCTTTTAATTTGTTTTTCTATATGAAACCTGTATCAGAGATATTTACAACTAATGAAATAGAATATGCGGCTGATTTTCATTATCTGTGTATGGCTAAGCACGAAAGCCTTTACTATCTACTTAAAATATCTTCTTACAATTTGTTCATTCTCGATTAATTCTTACTGTTGTTCATTTCAAATCTTATGGTAAAATAGTGTTCATCACGACACCACTACCATTTTTTGCAATATTAGTTTGGGTGTCTACCTACTATTATATTAAAGGGGTCATAGATCAAGGCTTAATTTGCAAATACAAAAGTTAGCAGAAAAAATGCTACCCATGAGCTTACAAAGTTAAACATAGAAATGAAATGTAGAAGACGACAGTGAAATTTGATGGCAATAAACAGAAGGGATATATGGACTTGGATCAAAACAAGCGGGAAAATGGGTGGGCATACATGAAGAGGGAGACTATGAGTTGCATGACTAGAATTAAAAAAGCAAAACAAGGAAGAAATGCGAAAAAACCACAGATAAGGAAAAAGGCCTCATTTGGAAAAACTGTTGTCTAAAAATGACTATAAATGTTTACCGTCTGTGTAATAGCAGGAAATCAAAGCTGACTATAGTCTAGAAATCACGTGGTAGACCCCATGCATTATCTGATAGGAAGTGGTAGGTACCTATATATTAAAACTAAGCGAAAGATTGATGGATTTAACTCAGATAAAAAAGAAAAAAAAACAGAGAAAAGCTTCTAGATCAACGTCAAAACTAAGACGTGTTATGAAAAGTCTTCAAAATCTCTAAAACTTTGAAACACTACATTAGAGGAAACGATGAGAGATGCAAATGTAACAATCATCTGATAAGATGATGATAACTGATAAAATCTAAGACGATCTTTCCGCATATGTTACAGTGTTTTACTGGTTTTACTTAGTTATTATGGTTGTGGCTGTGGGCAGGGGCAGATAGTATCAGACGTGTTAATGCTTATTATCTTTTCAATGGATCTGAGTGCATTTACCATAGCATTTGTGTTCTGAGAAGTGCAATATAATTGGGCTATATCCAGTCTGTCTTCAAAAATAGGACCTGGGCAGTTGAAAAATGAAAAGAATTGAAGATTGCCTAGAAACAAATCATGGGAAATGAAGAAAAAGGAATCGTCGCATGAGTTGCTCTAATTTCTTATTACCACAGCTGACCTTACTTTTAGCTATATGTTGAC
The DNA here is from genome assembly GCA_011009095.1 of Ignelater luminosus. NCBI lineage: Eukaryota > Metazoa > Arthropoda > Insecta > Coleoptera > Elateridae > Ignelater > Ignelater luminosus. The sequence continues at coordinate 68,521 of VTPC01090991.1, forward strand.
GTTTGTAAAAGTGCAAGATCAGATACGACACCTGTAATATCTGTATCGTTAGTTAAAATTTTGTTTACCTATTTAGTGACATATTATTATGATATTGCTAAAATATGGAAGGCCTAGAATCCACAGTATAATTTGATTTTAAAATGGTGTCATCATTTAGCAGCGTTTACTGGCAGCTCAAGAAGCTCAAAAAAAATCTGGATACCTACCTTATATTTATCTCAATTTTTATCAGTCTTGAGTAAAATTAATTTTAATTCCACATGGACTAGATAACTAAGTATTAATATAAAAAAATAAGAATCGAGTTTGAAATGGCATTGCGTTAATTATTGCCCGAATAATTTGCGTAATGTAATGTTTTAACTCCTTTCTGGTTAGTGTTCGAAGTTCAAACTCTAAATAGTTTAATCGAGATACCCATGCCTAAAACTTTTGTAAGTGTTCGAGTGCGCTGAAAACTATGGATTTCGGTTTTTAGAAATGTTTGTTGTGGTTACGTAGGTATCAAAAACCTAGACTGATGTCACTAATGTTTTAGTTTCGTTTTTTTATTTTTCCAAACATGATTGTTGGCTTGCTGAAAATTTATTTTTTTAAATTTTTGAAATTTCAAGAATTCAATTTTAGGCTCATTTTTGTGGTCTAATGCAATAAGTAACATCGAACAAAATCTTTATTTTGTCAAGTTGCCATAAAGGGTTTATAAAAATATAAAAATTACAATAAGTTTTAGAGCCAAGAGAAACATTTTAAAAAATCGTTAGTTATAATTTCAGAAGTTATAGAATCAGCAATTATTTCAGTAAAAAATTGATAAAGTTGATTTATCAAAATTTAAAAAAAATCTAGAACTCAAGCAGTTTTGTAAATTACTTTAACATAATTATGTATAATTATGAATTAACAAATTTATGCTAATTTATAGCAGATGTTTCTTTAGTCCTGCTTATATTTTATTTACGCCATTGAAATAGCAAAATAACATTTCAAAATATTACCATTCAAAACTACAATTTAGATCTCATCTAGAAAATTTGTAATTTTTCCATCACTAATTAAATCTATCAACACCGCTACAGGACACTAATTAGTAACAGCCAATTAATTAGTACCAATTATCATAATTGATTACATCGTTTCCAATTAACCGTGTAAACTATTTGACAGTAATTGTGTAATTTGACAAGCGATTTCCTTCTTTAGATTGTCTATCCATAAGGCATGGCATGCATGTGGAGACACTCGATTATCGCACGCCTACAAACATCATCTTGCCAAGGGAATAGCATCCAAAAGCAAAACCTACATTAGAGTGAATTTGGATGGAGATCGTCAAGCCAATGAGGACTTGGCTTTGGTAGACGTTATTGGTCCATTTACGGCTCCGCCTATTTTAAGGGGCTCTTTTAGATGAATATTAGGGGGTATCTTTGTTAGGGACATGCAGTACTCGTTTTTCAAATTGAAGTAGTCAGTTTATCCCTACAGCTGCTTACGACCGGTTCTTGTACACCCACTAAAGAAGCGATAACCTTTCAGTCATATTTTAATAAGTCGCGATCAAAAAGAAGCGCGGGCGGTAACTAATTTTTCGAAAAAGAATTGCTTTAGCAACGAGAATAATGACTTAGGCATAAGTGCACATATTGTTTTCAAAAGGAGACTTTAATAAGTTAAATAATAACAACGAACTCTGAATAAATTTATAAAAAGAGGTGAAAACTACATTTTTAACTTAAATCTAAACAGACTTTAAAATTTTCTCATACTGAATGTTAAGCAATTTTAGACATAGGTAATAACTAATATAAGAATAATTCGTGAGTTCCTATAGGAAGAATAATAAAGACATGCGTGTAAAGGTATCTAATAAATGTATTAGTTTAATAACTAAAATGTTCAATAAAAAAACGTGAAAGAAAACCCCAAGAAGAAAACGACCCCATCGAAAATGAACTACTGCACTTATCCGTCGCTAAGTGTCAAGTAAGTTTACGCCCAAACTGAAACACAACCAACAAAAAATGAACAATGAAGCATTAGAAAACACAATCCACGTAACAGCACCGAGTATCTTGAACAAACCATCTCAAACGATGCCTCAAAGATCTCCGTTTGCGATTCAAGAGCTCCTGGGCCTTGGCGATTCGCAGCATCGCTCGCCGACCGCCGCCGTTTCCGCAATCACTCCAAATGTTTACCCGCAAAGACACATTCAACCACAAACGTGTTTTCCTTCTGATCCAAGCTTTAATCATCACCACATGACGATGGCCGCCAGCCGTATGGCCTATTTTAACGCACAAGCCGCCGTCGCTGCCGCTTTTCTCCCGCATAATATTGCCGCGGCGGCGAGCATGAGTGCCGCCAACAATGGAACGGCATCCCCCGTTAGCGTCTTGGGTCTTGCAGGACCACAAGTTAGCGCTTCTTCTGGTAAGTCTATAGATTTATTCTATAACAGATATATACAGCAAATGTCAATTACTATATCAAAATAAATGGAAATTTATTAAGACATTAAATAACTTAAAACCGATTTGATGCACATTTATTAAGAATAAGAATAGAAGATTAAGCAACTACCGAGTTAAACTTTCTAGATATTCCAATAGAATTAAGGAGTTAAATGATCTTTTCATCCCAGATAAATCTAATAAGGAAGTTAGTAATTATTTTTGATCTAGTTAGTGCAGTAAATGATCGTTTCAACTTGATTGTTTCTTTTCTTACCTGGAAGGGAATCTTTGTATTAAAAAAAGGAAACTAAAGCTAAATACTGTGGAGACAGACACTCAAAACGTGGTTTCTTTTAACTCTCAAGAATTATTTATTTGATCTTTAGCATACAGAATGTTTGAGCTGAAATTAGGTTCCAAGTATGACAGAAGCATACAGCATGTACATCGTTGAGTCTTAAGGACTACAAAAAATTAATTACAGGTTTAGACATAAACGCTTTTTGATTAACTAAATTTTGTAAGTGTTCTTTAAACATAGATCTTACACAGCGACAAGCACACAATCTGTAAGATGTTGCTATTGTTTGTCTTTGTTCAAATCTCACATGTGACTTTCTTTTTTGATGTCAAAAACGTATAGAAAAGATGCACTGCATTTTTAATGCTTTTTTTTTACGTAAAGCTGCCAAGTCTTCTTCAGCAGTGGGCACAATTTGATTTTTATGTATTTAATTAAAACTAAAGCTATAAGTTTTGAGGTAATAGGTATATTCAAAATATTTATCTCAGTTTGGGAACTAAAGTTTGTTTCATCATCACGCTAACATTTTGAAGTTTAAGCCAGTCTCTTCAGTGTTTAACATTTTTGTACCCGATAAAGATAGAATAAAATACACACGTAGCTTTTCTATAGTTGGAAGTAAAGATAGAAGCTTTAGAAAAATCTGTAGCTTATTAAATTACAGAAATTGCCAAAATTGCCATAGGAATCTTTAAATAATTCTATAACTACTGTTTTGATTTTTAACTATTCTATCATTTAATTGCGTATTATTTGGAGATTTTTATCAGGTTTCTCACACTGTAGAAAAGTCTCATTTGAGCTTATCCCAATTGAAAGAGGTAATTTCGACTCTATTTTGCCAGTAATTCCGCCTATAAATACTGCGATCTCATTTGTACAATAACCTCTTTTGACCATGTAATCATTTTGTTTTCTTTTGTACAAAACTCACAGTACTGACAAACTCCAATAAACAAATTTGTGCAAATAAAACAGATAGATGAGATATACTTGAAAATTAACCAACCCTCTAGATTTATTAATATACTAACAATTGAAAAACACAGACCTTCCCATCGATTGAAAACTGTTTAATCAATGATCATTTTAAACTCGAATTTCGGGTTCATTAGCCCTCATCAGGAGGCGAGAACAATACCGGGTCCGTCTCACAATGGTATGAGTAACTTTACAAGTCTAATTTCTTATTAAAAAGCGTCCATTATTTCCAAAGTTACTAATTACGCAACATATTAATCCCAACTATAGTCAATATTTCAACAGTTACGGCAACTACTAATCCTCACAATTAAAAAACTAATACTAAAAATCGTCATTATATAATTTCCTCATGTGCTAATCAGGTTAAATTGCAGTTTACAAAAATAAAAGAATAACAAGCAAGAAAAACTAGTTCAATGCAATTAATTCTCTAAATATTTACAACTTCTCGATGTGAATTTGTCACTACACTTTTAAATTTGCGTCGCTTGCTGCAGAGCAAAATTCTATTCAAGCCAATTTCAAACCTTCAAGAATTTGCTTAGAATTTAGGTTTTTGAGATTTTTATATGACGAAATTTTAAACTATTGGGATTTTGATCATCGTTGATTGTTGGGATTTTACATGGACACGAATCATGCTACCTATGTAAATAATTGTTAATAATAATAATAAGAGATGTGAAGACAATATTAATTGTATCTCATTTGTCGTTCAAGATTTCTCATAAAAGTGAAATGTCGATCTTTGTCTAATTGCTAGAGCAATCAACGTTACACTATCTATCCCGTGGGATGTGTTGTTTTCGAGTAAAACAGAATATGCCAAAACTTTCAGACTTAAGAACTTTATAATTTAAAATCTCTTATTGTTTCAGTACATTATTGTTACAAATATCAAAGGTACACATTTAATAAGAAAGTTAAACCTTGGCCATCTAGGTATATCTATAAAACAATACTTCTGGAGGCATACAACTTATTTTCTTTGTGGTTCCCCATTATATAATACACATAGAGTTATAGAATTTTTATTAAAAGCTCTACTTAAAAAATTTTCCTTCGAACGACTTTGGTTTATACATAGATAAGATAATCAACAGGGAAAAAGTCTTTTTTATGTCCAACACTTGACAATGGTGCAAGGCGGGAATTCTATTTGAAATCTTTGAGCGCTATGATAGATCAGTCGCTAATTCTAGAAAAGAACTCTTAACATAGGATGCAAACGGGTGAACAAGAACGTCTTGCTAAAATTTGAAAATCATGCAGAAATAAGTCACTGATCTTTGAAGCATCACATCATTTCTTCAAATGACCAGAGATATTTCTATTGTAGATTCTTATTGCGCATGAAAATTTGGGGCTGAATGACCATTCAGTAACTATAGCAGACAAACAGATGGTGTCTCTTTAGCAATCTAAAGGTTTTGGACTAAGCGAAAACTTTTTCCAAAAAATATATCTTTTTGTCATATAACAGCAAACAAAAAATACCCCGTTTTATTAAGAGTTACTGACTGAGATCTGGAAATTTGTTGAAAATGCAATTTTTCTTAAAAAGGTTTTAAAATTTCTGATATCCAACTTTTGTTTAAAATTAATATAAATATTTCAAGTAGTCATTTGGGTTAATTTGTGGTTATTTACATTGTGTAACAATAGTTCGAAAAGCAATTGAATTATTAAAAAAAAAAAGATTTTTTGCGTAAACCAAAAAAATGATGTGATCCAATTTATTACAGGGTAAAAGAAAAATTCAAAAGAAGAGTTAAATTAATTAAAAGACTAAATAAATTGCTGTAAGTCCAGAATTCTATTATTATAAATGTCTAAGTTGAGTGTATTCTACGTATAACTAAAACAAAATCCAGTTGTAGTTAATTAATATTTAAAAAAGAAAAACAAATAGAAGAAACATCAGACTTATAAGTGAAGAGAAACTATGATACTAAATGTTTGAAAAATCGACATGAATAATGAACTTGACATAGAAATCTTAACAACAAGCAACTGGTGCTGAATCTTCTGTTTTGCCTGAGCTAATAGAATTTTCTAAACGTATCAAAAAAGTTCTGATTGTAGTTTTTATCTGGTATTCTAGAATAGTACAAACAATATGGATGTATGATACATGATTAAGAAATGCTACAAGGTAGCACTATATTAACATCTCTTTCCAGATATTATAGCATTTTAAAATTGGTTTAAAACCAAAGTTGAATTTTGACTATAGTTGCAGTAAAAATCTTTCAATATTCAATTTTCCCGATCGATATCACTGCAATATATACATGAAACATATAAGAATTGATATTTGCTACCTTCAACTGATAGTCTACAACAAGAACGATACGATCATCTGGAGGTAAGATGATCAACATTCATATAATTCTCTGATTTTTAGGGGAAGACCATAATCTCTTAATTCGTATTTTGAAGAATTAGTTTATTTCTTCTTTAAAATGTAATACATCATAATGCAAATCTAATTAATAACACCAACCAATAGTAAAAAAGCTTTTGCTAATAACGTAAAAAATAAAGTGAAGACTATTCGATAGCCTCTTTCATGATTTTAGTGTCAATGAACTAGTTCTATTCTAAAAATACATGGTTGGCGTTCTAAAACTTAAGTTATTATTTTGAGATGGTCTTGAAACGGCTTACATGCTGATTTAATCCTGATACTCAACTTCAACAAAGAAAGAAGCCAAACCAACTTCTAGCTTGAATAAAAATGTTTCATTTCTTGAGAAAATCAACATTTAAATAAATGTTGAAGAAGAAGAAGAAGAAGGAATCTTCTTTTCTAGTTTAATAAACTAGGTTGAAACGAAAAACAAAATAAAGCCGGAAACAAAAGATAATAAATATAATAAAAGCTCAAGTCGCTTTATTCGCTTATAAGTGACAAGATAAAGCAAACTCAACCTGCATAGTTTAGAGGTTTAGTATAGATTTGCTTTCAAACCGGAGGTTGCTGATTCGAGTTCAACTCAGGCTGAAAACTTCAAAACGGGAAAATTGTAAATAATGTCTTCGTTTTGGACAAGGAATGAAAATTATAAACTCTAAGTATACGACACATTAAAAATCCCTACTAAAATGATGTGCAAAGAAAAACTGTCGCGTGGTAATGTGATATGTATGTAGTTGGTACTTATAAACTAAAATAGAAAAAAAAGACCTATGAGAATTTAGCTTGCAATTATTACAATCTAGCTTCGTTTTGCTAATTATAAGAGAAGTTTTGCATTTGAGAGTATCTTTTACTATGTGGTCGTGATGCGTTATCAGTCATTGACCTGTCGAGTAGAAAATCTTAACATAAATAGAAATATATAGTAAAACTAGCAATTATACAAAGAAAATGATGTTGACAACATGAACCATGCAAAAAATAATTGTGTTCAGTTAGATCAAAAGCAAAATGTTCAAAGTGAATCCCTACAGGCAAAAGCATTTGGAATTGCAATCGTGGCAGTGAAAAAACGGAAACGGAACTTCACAAGCTAAGTATCTCAATTTTATCTCGCCGTTTTTTGGACCTCGTATCTATACCAAAAACGACAATTTTTTTTCTTCCATATGTCCATCAACTATGTTTTTGTCTAAAACATGAATAACATTGAAAACTAAAAACCAAAAGTTATGTGAAGTAAATGCTGACAATATGCCTTGCCCAAAAGGTGTTGATCAGCGAAGATTATTTGGAAAAAAATGTCTTTTGGGTATATAGAGGATTTGATGGAAAGACGTTGAGAAGAAAACAACTGACAGTTTTACAAAGCAAGGCACTTATAAGTACTGTATAGTATAGCTGATTGAATTTGTATCAAATGTTACAGCTTGCTGCTGGCGGTTAGTTTGGTGTTTTTCGATTCTTCTTTGAGTTGCAGGGCGTTCTTTTGAATGTATCTGCCTTCACGAGAATTTGAGACTTCATAGGCTTCGAATGCAGGGCGGAGGCGAGACGATTCTGTCTATTAGGGTTTTTATTAGGACTTTGAGAAAACCAAAGCATAAGATATGTTTTTGCTCTTGAGTCAATCTCTTATCACATTGACGAGTTGAATTTGAACAGTCTGAACTGTTTTGCTAAAACTTTGTCTCAGCAATAATGCTTCAATCTTTGCAAGCAAGGGTTGAGTTGAAGGTAGTATAGTTCTGAACTAGGCGTTAGTTAGTTTGACTTTGTCAATTTTTCCAAGGTCTTTTTCATCACCAATGGTTCAGATTAAACTGTAATAAAATCTTCTCGGAAGATAATATCCATAGAAAGCTAAAAAGCTCATCCTAAATTTGGTTGGTTCGAATTCAGCAATCGTGATAAAAAAAGTAAAGCTTCTCAAATAATGGTAGTAATTACTCATCCTTCCATTATTACAGTCATGAAAAAGGTGTACTGGTCTCGTACATATCTGTAAAATGAAGTAAAGAGTTCGAAGAAACTTTTTGGACAGTCCGAACGGGTTGTTTGGATCTGCTCGATTTTCTAGCTTACTAACAATTATCTTATCTCTTCAGATTTTACTGGACTGATCTCAACATTTAAACTTTCATGTTCCTCGAGACTATATGATAGGCCTTTTTAATCGATGTTGGGCTTTTCGAGTCAATCGATCTTTGAACCAATAAAATTTCCTGATCTCTGGCTAACTATTTAGAATCTCAGGTCATATCAAGCTTATTTTGGTCGACTTCAGCTACACATGCCTTAAAGATTTTTGACTCGTACTCGTATGTAATAGATGATTTGTAAAAACTCTGGAGATTTTAAGTTATAAGATGGGCGATACGTATATGTTAGATTCTACACTTTACGAATTGTTAAATTTGCATCATCGAATGGATACCAGGACACAATTACTTATTCATGTAACGCACCTCTTGCATCCCTGTACCTAAAACGATTAATGCAAACTTCGTTTGGGGAGCTTAAAATCTCAGCCAGGACAAAAATAGACTCAAAACATTAATAGAACCAAAATAGAACTGTGTAGCAGTCCATATCATGCATTAAATTCTCGATTACTAGATATTTGAAGACAATCCTATTTACTGCTAGCTATATACTTACATACAATTAAAATGTTTAATTTAGACTAATATTTTAATCAAAAACCCTTTCTCCAACTGTCGTTGTCGTTTGATGCTTTCAGATATTCATTCTTCTCCCTTATTGAAATATTCAAAGAGGTCGTAAAACTTAATGTATCTATATTGATACTATTTTAAGGTATCAATAAAGATTTAAATATGAAGACAAATGTAACCTGCAGTATTATAATTGGGCTCAAGTTAGAAAGTAATTATGTAATTTAATAAATTTTCCGACACAGTAATATCTTTCACTAAAACCCTAGCATATAACCAAGGTTATGTGGATCAATGGCTCATTACGCTGCGATCTGATCATCAATACTAATTGGTAATTTGATGTGGCTCTGATTAGATGCAGATAAGGGCATCGATAATTCGGTAATGAACCCAATACGCGGTTATGCTGTCTATATAGAATATTGATAATTTATTCACATTAATACGTAATTTCATACAATCGTAATTATGGGTTATTCTCTCAATAGAATAAAGTATTTTACTATAACTAAATTAGACAAATTATTTATAAACATTATTTACTGCAAAGTAAATAAATAAAAATGATCAATTTGATATTTAACCAATATTAAAATGTAAAATTAGTAAAATAGAATTTATTATGATGATTCATGCAATTTAATAATGTAATTTAAATATTAAATTCATAATTTGATGAAATTACAGCTTCTACAACGAAATCACATTTCCTTTCTGTACGTATAACTATATAATTATTATTATTCATATTAGTATGTTCTGTTAGCTCTTATGCAAATAAATATGCAGTGTCACTTTTGATGTAACTGATTAATTTTAATACTTATTCATTATGCAAAACTTGGGCTTACTGAATGTAATTTTTATTAGTTCTCGTGCTAAATTGTGGTTGTTGAATCAAAATTTGCCAATTTATTGTAATTTAAAATTCATTCAAAGAATTTGTGCAACTGTAGATAAACTTTAATTCACTATCGAGTTTTGAATAAAACGGTTTGTTCGTGACTTTAGATACCCTTTTCATATTTCTTTTTTTCTAATAAGTAGGTATATAAAATACGGTCAGACACTTTGCAACTTTACAAATGGAATTATTGAAACTGCCTGTTATGATTTTTATTTTCATGTTCTAAGAGACAATTTTGACATAAAACAGGATTATGAATCTTGAAAGCTCAATTTACACAAATAGACTACTCGAACAAAATCATGTGACACGAGAATTAAATTCGTATCAATAAAGATTGTTTTAAAAGTATTTTGATCTTTACAATTCAGTTTTAGATCAGAGAGCTAGGATATCACTCAACTAAATTGGGTATAAATTATGTCCAACGCAGTCAAATAAGCACGCCGGGATTGAGAAAAATCATCTGAGGTCAAGTTATTGAATACATCTTAAGAGTTCCGTGTAGTCATCTTTGATTAACAAAGTAAAAAAACACCATTAGACAGTTCATAATTATAATAGTATACACTACAATATGAACCACTAAGAGCAGGCCAAAATTCCAATAATTCGTACATTTTCTTCAGTTCAACTTGGGCAGACTTATTAATTTTATGTCAGAAATCAGCCAAAGATATATAGAATACAACATTGGGTTCTCGAATTTATTTCCAAAGAAGAAAAATTAAGGAGACAGCTACAGCATAATAAGAGATGATAGAATTCCTGATAATCAGTCTTGGTATTCGCTCTACACCACTATCCAGAAAAAGACCTTTACAAGCTAAACGATCTGATTGTCAAATACAATATTTGGGAAAAGTGGTATTTATAAAGAAACTCCAAACCAAAGATATTGACGTGTGTGACTCTAAAGACGTTCCCAAAATCTGATTCAACTAAATATCACGTTTAGTTTGATTAATTTCTGCTACGTACTTTATAAATCATAGGAAGTATCAGAAGATGCTTCTCGTTTTCAACCAAGGCAGTGGGTAAGAAAACGACAACTCCTCCAGTGGAAACGATGTTTGATAATGATATCAGAGATGAACAAACTCAAAGGCTAAAACAAAAAAGACAAACAATCCACAACAGAAGACCAATATGGAATAAAAAATTGGAAAGTTTCAGGCCAAACATTATCAGAAGAAGATTTTTTTGTTAGAAGACAAGTAACGAATGGCAAGAGCTGACGGTTTCACCTACGGTCCAACTGAGTTTTTATCTTAAAATTTCTTCAAGTTTTAGAATTGCATGTTCGGTGTCAATAAAAACACTTTGTGGAGATCATATTTTTGAAAAATAGATACATATCAGATAAATCTCGAAAAATTCTAAGCAAATATCAGATTATTCAAATCTACTCAATGTATCTTTGTTTTTTCTTCTACTTGTTTCATTGTTAACTCCTGATATAACAAATGATTGTTATCAGTCTATTGTTGACATTTTCTACAAAATGGTGAAGATCAAAATTAGGTTACTAAGGTTAGATGTTTATAAATGCTGCTGAAAATAAAGTTCCAATGGCTTTACTTTTCCTCGACTGAGATTTTACTGTTGCAAAATTCTGAGCGCTTTTCTAAATTCAGTTCCGTAAAAAATCATCCAGGTAATCCTTTCCTGTCATAAATCATATTTCGCTGCTTGCAAAATAAAATGAGTATTTATAAAACATGGGGACACTAATACTTGCTTAGTTACTTACTTACTTTTCTTTTGTCGGTTTATTGTATCAGAGTCAGTTCAATACATTCCAAACAAAAGTGATACTAACACAAATATAAAAAGTTTCTGCAACACACCTTAAATAACGATTAAAGAGACTTAAGATGCGACAGTCAGACAAGAACAATATTTTGTGAAAGCAAGATAGAAGAAACCCTTTCTTAAAGAAGCAATCTTTGATGTTTGGACATGATCGGAATGGAGACTTTGTCATCTCCGATATAAAGACGAAGTGGTCAGAAAACAAATTTAATTTTAATTAGTTTCAATAAAATCAGTTAAGCCCTTATACTGGGTGTCCCAGAAAACGAGGAACATTCATATTTCCCCTTTTTGCTCTACTTCCGCACTCACTTGAAGTGTAGTTATCAGTTTTCCCTTGTGTCTTCCTTCTCCCTCAGGTCTTTCCATCTCCTTCTGGGTCTTCCTCTGGATTGCTTACCGTTTTGCTTGCATCACGTGCCCATACCATTGTAGTCTTCGTTCTTGAACTCTCTTGGAAGCCTCAACTATCCCTGCCTGCTCTCTAAACCTCTCGTTCCTTACCCAGTCCCTCCTTGTCTTTCCCATAGTCCATCGCAACATCCTCGTCTCCGCTACGTCCAATTTCTTTTCTTGAGCCTTTTTCACGGACCATGTCTCGCTACTCTACATTAGGGCTGGTCTCTTTCTTAAAATCTGGCCAAAATTCCAAATTTCAAAGTTTCTAAAAATTAACTAAAATACTTCGTCACTTATAGAAAATAGTCTTGTCTATCTGGGGGTGAATATGCCGTTCCGATTGTTCTTGTAATTGTTTTATAGTGTCTAAGTAAAGTGGACACATCTGCGCTGCGGTTACTGCTTGTGGGAGTTGCATCCAAACGGACATATTTTAAAGTGATATTCTTGTGACTGCATAAAGAATATCTACAAACTTTAACGTGGATACTGCAATTCGAAGTAAATAGTTCATTATGTCCTAATAAGATATTACAAACTTTTACGAAAATTTGTGAAAAATAGGAGTTATAAGTAAGTTGTAGGAAGTAAAGTAATTTTCCATATTGCTATGTTTCTTTTGAGCTACAAAAAGTTACCGAACTTGATTGCAACATGAATATTTTCTTTAGAATATTGCGAAGAAAACCGAAAAAAAATTAGGTAGAATTACTCGCGAACTTTGTCGTTTTTTTTAAGTTTTTTCTTTAAGGGTATCGTGTGGCTATGTGGTAATCTTATGGGCGTGCAAAACTAACTTTGCGACTAGGTATGTTTTAAAATATTGCAAATGGTTGTTTTGTAGAAACTAAAATTTAAATATTCTATTGTGTTCTAAATAGCCAATAAAGCGTCTTTTAAAATTTCTGTTTTTTTCTTTAAGAGCACTGAGACTTCGAATTACTTAACCAACGACGACAGCAATTAAATAAAAAAAATAATAATAATATTACTTTATTTGGTTAGAAATAATGTTATTCAACATTAGAAAGTGTTATGTTTTGCTTTTAGGGCAAACTGGAATTTTGGCCAGATATTTTGTATTCTGGCCCACTGTGCACTGCTTTAAAATTCCCTTTTGAGGTCTCCTCTTTTTGTGACGTACAACCCGAGGTACTTGAAGTGATGTGTCCTTTTCAAGTTATCAGCAGAAGAATGATAACTATGGTCTAAACGAGTAGTGCGAAATTTGAGCCAAAAGAGGAAAAATTAAATTTTGCTTATTTTGAACATTAATTTGCCAACTACTTATTTCTAATACAAAGTTGTAATGTTCCGTGGGACTAGGAGTCTAGAGACTCTGGAGCCAAACCAACCTCGACCAAGTAGGGCCAAAGCCCAAAATAACAGTCGGTCAAACTTAAAGAATAAATAATTCAATGTTAAACCATCGTGTAGGGTCCAAAACATCTACAGACCCCGGGGTCAAATTGCTCGACCGTGCTTTTTAATACATTCATACAATTATGAATACCAATAATGTAAATGGCGAATAATATTTGTTATTCTTCTGCGTACACAAAAGATAAAAAAAGGTATGGGCTAAAGTGTCGCATTTTGACCTCCTCTAATTTTTGCTTCGAACACCCAGATCGGTTAGCAAGATAGTCCGAAGCGCAATGTAGCTACCAAATTTTAAACTAAATAGGATGTTTAAGAGTGTTTAGAGGTTATGCCCAAAACAAGAGGTTTTTTACTTCGGTTTCCGCTTGCAAGTATTATTTATTAATTACTGGTTTTAGGTCACCACATAGGGCAAGTGTTTACCTAGAGGTTTCTTCGTATTTCCGTGCTTCTGATTCTATGTTCAAAATTCTCGTTTTTCTATATAATATGTTCTAGATGTAAGTGATCCTAAATACATACCTAGCATATGATATCAAAAAGATTCAAAATTCAAGACATGCAATAGCTTTGATTTATGCGGATTTTCATTTATGCAATTTTTCTAAAATATGCTCAATAAATCAGGAGAAAAACAAAATTCAATTAAGATGTACCTAACGACCAAACTTTTTAATTCTTTATAGGTTCTAGTTACTTAGAAAAAAATTAATTTTGAAATAACTCGATCAAAAATTTCGAAGCGTCTCTCGCATTAGTCCAATCAATGTGGTTAATTAAACGTAAGCGTAAAAAATTCACCTCAGTGCAAAAATAATCGAACAATATTCCACACGTACACGCATTTCGATTGCCAGTCTGTTAGCTGAAAAATTTTTAATCAAACCTGTAAAGTTCCTTATGTATCAGGACTTTAGAGGCTTAATTTAACCAAGTGTAAGTCCGTACAATTCGCGTTGCGAGCGTCAACCCCTGCTGGGTCCGCAGCTTTGTACGACTGTCACCAACGGATCATTCGCGTCTATACGGGACTCCAGTTCATGTTTAGTTTGCAATAATAACAGGAAAAATAATCTAAAAATGTGCACTATTGGTCGTCTTTTATTAAAACGATTACATTTTAATGTTCATTTAGATAATTATATTGTCAAGTGTCATACATTTATGGATGTACTGAAAGAAAATGTCTCTGTCATGTTTAAAAATGGGTATTTCAATTAGTTTTTCTTTTGTTGGCCTCTATAATTGATTAATTTAATAAGTGACTTTAAAGGTACAAAAGGAAGATAACATTATTATTATTATTAATCTTTTTATCAGTCTTGAATGAAAAGAGGTGATATAATTATAAACTACAGACTAACTTGAGCTATTGTGGTTAGATAAGTTTTAAAACAATTATACATTTTTAATAATATCAAAAATTCAAATTTGCCGCCAATGCTTTGCAATAACATCCTTTCGTTTAGAAAGCCATTTTCGAGTAAAATGGTTTTAGAAATTCATCTACTAATCATTATTCATGAATATCATTTAATTTTATATCTACTATATGCGATTTTACTTTTCTACTGCTAAATATCGATTAGATAAACAGATATTTAAAAAATTTTGCAATTAAAAAATAAATTTAATTATAACTGCGACTGCAAATTTCCTATGAACCATATTCACAGCTCGGTAATTTTGTGGTGTGATGCTTTGTTGTTCCCCTGCCTAAACTCATGGTCTGAACTACCATTGATCAGGTTACTCCAATATCTTCTAGAGTACTTAACACATACTATCTTATTTAACAAAATTTCTAAATTTATTAAAATTCTTTTCCTTTGCATTTTAATTGAGAAAACTCTCCTAACGTTTATATGTCAATCAAACCACGCATACCAGGAAGTAATTATATCTTCAACATATAACACTCATTTGTTTAGTTAAGAACGTTATCTCGATATTCCTCCAGTATCTCTTTACTACAATATTTTCTCAAACAACACATTGGCCTCAGATTTAATTGCAAGCCTCGTCTTCTCTTTTTTCTCATTATGAAACGCCCAGTCAAGTCTAATTGGCATCGAGTATACCTAGGTTTATCCACTTAACATGGTCGAATCTATTTATGAAATCTCGTATAAGTATCTATCAAACAATTAAAAAGTATGATGAGCAATTTCATTTGACCACCCCGTAGAGAGAGAACAGGTAAAGGCGTTTTGGTGTCGAGAGCGTACAGGCCGAACACCTCTATTGAGTTGTCTGAAGGAATTAAACGGTGGCATTGAATGCCAGGAAATGCCCCCGGCCCCCGCACTTGACATGTGCTAAGTATTTCACACGTTCTTCTTATAACTACATCTGTTATTGCCCCATCACCTGATGTCATATTTTATAATCCTATAAAGAATTAATTCTTTCTGATTATAATTCCTAAGAATTCTTCGATTCTCTTTCTTTCCAATTACTAAAGAATGTTAACAACAACTAGAAGTAATAAATAGCTAGAAAGAAGTTTATAAAAATTAAAATACATCCGAAGATTTCCATAAATAAATTGTTCCGGTGTAAACGAAGCTTCAAACAAAAACAGCCCTCGCAGTCAAATATTTCACCCTGTTATGTTGAAAACGCACGTAGAGTCGATGGAAGGCCACTATGGAAATACAAATATGAGCGAATCTGGCCTTAAACACATCGAGTGTGGCGGCGCCGAACGCTACTCGTTGGAACTAATTAATTATCGAGTCGCAGTTAATTACTGCCGTAACGAACCCCTTTCCTCCCTGTTGTTGGCAACCCTGTGTTGCGACCTGCCACCCCCTTCCAACTCCTTTTGTTTTCGTATAATTCAATTTTCTACATGTATAGAGTCTCTCTCTCTCTCTCTTTCTCTCTTCACCCTATACTATGGACATTGTTTCAAACGTCGGAGTAAATTTTAATTGTTCTTGTTAAAATTTTAACTGATTAGTGGTAGAACGAACAAAAAGTCCACAAATTTCATTCTAGTCTTAATTTAAATTGAAATCAAATAAATTCCGCTTTTATAATGACCGAAAGGAACTTAAACTGAACTTAATAATTTGGGAAATATTGCAGGAGGCATAGAATGACAAGTAATAACATCTGTATTTTAAATAAAATCGTATTTAAATAGGCACGATCTAAATAATTAGAAGGAGGCACAATGTCCCTATATTTTAACACCTTAGCTTAAGACGATAATTCCTGTTTTTTAATTTTCTAAAAAATAAAGTCTCACGAACGACAAGATCACATTTATTGGAATATTACGTTTCTCTGTGGACATTCCTGTTGCTTGATCTCTTCCTAAATCTGTTCTTGCAAACAATTGGACCACATTCCTAAGTAAATTTTCTAAACATATTTTAACTTAAAATGTTTATGATTGCAAGGATGTCTGATGAATGAAAAAGGTGGTAATAAGAATATTTGTAAGTGTTTGTAAAAAATTACTTGGAAGTTATCAAAGATAGTAAATCAAACTTCCTGTTTCTGATAAGTACCTATTCAAAGTTATGAAAAGTAGGATCTGTCTTGAAAGATATTTTATACCTACAGCTGAATATGACGTATCAGGTTCCAAATTCGGAAAAAGACTTTAGTGTATATGAAAGATAAATGAATAATGCATTTTTTTGTTCAATTTTTAAATTACGCAATATAAAAACAACAGGAATGAAAAGTAGAGGAATTCAGACAAGGTTTAGATTTCTACTGATTTTAGAATTGTTACCTACTGAAAAGAGATGATTAAAAAGATGATGATAAACCTAGTTTCATCACTATATGACTTATTAGGAATAAAAATATTAAAATACAATTACTTTATTCAAAATACACTATTGGTAATATTTTATCTTTTGGAAAACTTCAACCATTGTAGGATTAAATCGAATTTCTTCATAGTCAACAGTTGGATGCTTTTATATGCAAGAGAAGATTCTGCAGCCACGTGACCCTTGTGTACTTTCCCTTGCAAACAGGCTGTCCATATAAAACTACACACCTATAGATATTTAATGGCATAATAATAGAGATCCATCATGATCTACACAGCTTAAATGCAAACCTACCTTCAGATTACTAAGAATATTTGTAACAGACACTAGAATACGTTACATAAGCGTATTGCGTACATTTATATTGTCATACACACAGAAAAATTTTACGTGTTACGTAAATAAAATCCAAAAATTATGTGTAATATGTTTTCTTGAAAAAAAAAAAAAAAATAAAAAACAATCCTTGGCATTCCACTCCATAGCATAAGCATAAATTAATTAATGTTTTGTTACATTGGTAGAGTACACATTCCGACTCGTGAGAAAACAACAGAATTTTGTATCAAACACTCAATATTCCTTTATATCTTACTTTCCATCTTTGTAGAAAACATTTCAATGAATCCAAGTGCATTTGAATTTTGGCAAGCCCAAAATTCTTTAAATACAAGTTTTGAGATGCAACTGTAATTCCCAAACAATCCTTCACAGGAACTTAATAGGAAAAATGGTTTTAGTTTAAAACTGAGTTTAACTTTGGTTTTACTGATGTTTCCATGGTTATACTTAACTCTTTTCTTGTTGTATTACCAATGAAACACTAGTAAAATAGACCCAAGCCTAAAATAAAACTATTTTAGTTGCTTGTTATTTGTTATTCCATTTGTCTAAAACCGAGAAAATAATTCATATTGTAATTTCTGCAAAACTGTATGGAGCGTGAAGCAATTCTACACCCTGTATAAATATTATCCTAACTAAAAACGTTAAAAAAGTCCAGAAACATCACAATTGCCTTGACCAAATATTTTACATGACAAACACTTCTGTTTATCTATCAGTCTTTTTTGAATTTTGTTTTCACCTGTAGAGGAAAAAAGGGAGAGAGTCAAAAGTGATAATAAACTGTAATTTTTAAGAATTTCGAAAGTCTTTACTAAAGATTCTCTAAGCATTATTAATAGTCATTTGCTTCGATATTTTCTCTAACAGTCTAGGAATGGTATTCAGAGCCTATGCAATCTTGTGTGTGAATTGTGAATTTACTTACAATGTTAGCTTCTAGTCAATACAGGTTTTGGAATTACCACTGAAACAGTAGACACTTGACTGGTATATATCAAACCACTATCGAATACACTTTTGGAAAACTTTTAAGGCAGTATTTATTTATTTAGATGTCTAAGTGTCTTAGTAATCATCTGGGCAATGAACTGAGCAGCTCAACTGCAACAAATTCTTGCATTATGAATGGCTGCCTAAATCTCGTCCGAGCTGACTGGGCAACTTGGCACTTTAATTAAACTATTATACTGGTCATTTCCTTAGCAAGTTGTCTTGCTTGTTTCAGACATCTAATTATGACCTTAGTAAATGAGTGAACTCGGCGGAAGACTAGAAAATAAATCCCATAAAAAA
>VTPC01090991.1:106992-150224 GCA_011009095.1 Ignelater luminosus
GATTTATTGAAAAATAGGACACTATAGGACAATATCAGTAGCAGGAAGTTTTCTCTCTTTAAACACAATTGTAATATTCTTTGAATGAATATAGGGTTTCCGACACGAGAATTTCCCAAAAGATTCTTATAAATCGGTTATCTTGGTTGCCGGATATAACAGCTTGAGACTCGAGCCTTTTTCTGACTTCAAACTAAAACAAATAACAACCTTGTTTACCACCAAATCTGGTGCATATACGTAACAGAATTCCGTGCTATTACACCGAACGATAACAACAGCTGAAAAAGTACAATAATAACAAACTGCTGTAACAACAAGACATTCCAATCTGTTTCAGGAGTATGAATGAAAAAATATGAATATGTAACAGGAGCACGGACTAATGTTACAGTTGCAGTACAAGTTTGTCAGAGCCTATAATATTGACAACGAACATTGAGTAACAACCTCTGGATACGTTACGAGGTTACCATTCCATTCGTACTGCGATGTTAGAGTATTCCAAAAGATATAGTGCCTTTATGACTTAATTGATACTTAACTTACACTAAATTTTACAAGTTCGTAACAGCAGGGTGTCATAAATCCGCGTACCTGTGGAGACCTTTTCTAATATTGACACAGGGTCGTGTTGAAATAAGTTTTATTTTCGTAAATACTTTTAAACTAAATGTTAGAAATATAAATGATTTCAATACGGTCCTTGGTTTAGCAAATCGTCTGTGACACGTGCCACTGCTTGTATTTGTTGATCTTTATGAGAACCCCGCTGTGAAATACTTACGAAGTCAAAGTCATAAACGCACTATATCTTTTGGAATACTATACTATCACAGTTTGATGCTACAGCACGAGGTTCTATTACAGATACATGCCCACCAAAGAATCATAAACTTTTGGTTATAAAGAACCAGTTGGTGCAAAGATTTGTGTGTTTCAGCTAATTCCGTAGGCTCAATTTGTACTTAACAGTGACACCTTTATCTGATTTATGGAAAGAATCACATACATGGATGTGATATATAAAGCGATTCATGACAGCTGGAGATAAATGTAACAGCAGATTCCATACTCCAAAATTGGAAGAAAACTCTAATAAACCCGTGTCTCAGAGTATCAAAGCATTAAATTATTAGTTGAATTACGAATAGATATTCATAATCTGAAGAGCTTATTTTACGTTCAAATTACGATTAACTTGTTAATAACATGTACGTTGTTACAATTCAATCGTTTATTAGAAACGTCTTTAGCTTCAATGTGTTAAAACTCGAGAACGAAAAAATGGCCGAGACTCAGAAATGAATTGAACTGGGTCAAAACGAAGCAACTACCAGGAAAAAGATCAACGGTTGTTGTATAATTAACATTCTAAGTGGTGATGGGTCACTTATTAGATGTTTCTGGTATTAGCTGCACTACACTACGATCCAATGGGAATAAAAGAAAAAAAGAAAGAAT
The DNA here is from genome assembly GCA_011009095.1 of Ignelater luminosus. Classification (NCBI taxonomy): domain Eukaryota; kingdom Metazoa; phylum Arthropoda; class Insecta; order Coleoptera; family Elateridae; genus Ignelater; species Ignelater luminosus. Next base: position 108,457 of record VTPC01090991.1, read on the forward strand.
CTCTCCGGAATCAACATCTCTGGAAACGCTGTAATTTTTTTAATTCTATAGAAGAACACGCTAATGTGTTATCGTGTTATACTTCTTCTGCAAAGTGGTCATTTCTAGTCATCGTCTAAATGCACGCTCGTGGCAAAGAAACACAGCTATTACGTCTCATTCCTTCACTAGAGAAGTCCGAAAATGTTTCTTGATCCACAAACGAGAATTTCTAGAAAGGATAGCAAGGAATTCATAAAACTACAGTGAACAATTGCAACAAGGAAAAAAGTAGCCGAAATTTTTCCCGTATGTAAGTCTCTTCAATGCAAATTTAACCTCGAAGTTAGTAAACCAGAGATCTACAGTAATAGATGACAAATGTAATAACCACCTCGATCTACGCAAGGATATCCGAATATTGACAATAGAATCATGTTAAGACCCAGCGAGCAGAATGACAATGGATTCATGTGATTGATTGGTCATCAATTACGTCACATTTATGTTTGAAAAAACGTCAAAATGTCACAGCTCAAAAATGTTATATCAGGATGTTATTTAATGTTTTTATGACGTCAATATAAGTCATCAGTGATAAAATATGTCCAATTAATCACGTGAATTTGACGTCACTCTGCTTGCTAGGATTCACCTAGTTCCTGTTAGAAATTACATTAGATTGAAAAACGCGAAAGAAACTAGAGGTATATGTAGAACATTTAAAATTCTTTTCGCTCTGGCTCTTTTTAGCCTTGGGCTCTATTAGTAACATTTTATCGCTGAGTCGAATCATATGCAATTTTGGGAAAACAATAGCATTGATCCTAGACATAAAATCTGTAATATATGTACCTTGAAACAATGAAAACTCTTTACGTGATTAATAACAATCTTGATTTCATTTCGTAGAAAACAACCTGTTAAAACACAAAGTCTAATTACATTTAATCTTAAAATCTCATTATTTCCAATCCAAAATGTTTAAAGAAGAAAACAGAAAATATCCTTAAGCAACCAAAGATGGAAAGATAACCTTTGTTATGGATTCAAAAGCTGATTATACACGAATCAAAATATAACAACAAGCTAAAAGCTACTTTAAAGCAGGGGTGGGCAACTGTGGTTGTTAGAGTCAACTCGTCCTGTATGAAGCGTTTTGTCTGGCCCGCGATGTCCGCAAGCGAAGTAGCAATTGGCGGTTGCCTCTCGGCCCGTGTGGATGCTACAGATATTCGACTGCTCTGTTCTCACGTTTGTTGGTTTGCGTAATAATTCATTCTTTAAATATTAAAACTAAAATCGACAATTCTTCTCAGTTAACAAATAAACAATCGCTTCAGCTGGAGAGCCAAAGGTTATTTGCATATAAGTTTAGCTAAAAACGATTTATGCAGTAGTCGTTATTACATTTTCCTACGTTGCAAAGAAGGAATGAACACTTTAAATCAGCAGCTTTGATTTGGTTCGAGGAGCCAGTATAATAAACTAAATGGATATAAAACTTAGTCAGTGTAACATTGTAAGAGTTAACAGCAACCTAATTCTTGTTTTCAAACACGTTTTCCAATGCTTATCTGCATTTCTGTATTTTTTGAATAATTCTCTGATGAACATATTAGATAATTTAGTCATTATTTTTTTTATAAATTCTGGATTTTTTGTGTTCGGTTTCTGGAGCTTTTCCACTATTTGTTTGTTTGCTTAAAGCATTTAATAATGGAATAAAGCCACAACCTTCTTATTCTTGGTTCTTGAAGCATTTTTTAGTTCTTTGTTACGAGACAAAGCAAAAAAAAAACAAAAAACAAGAATTCCAGGTTTTGTTTTTTAAATAATAGTTCAGGTCTGTTTTTGTTTTTTTATCTCTGCAATTATAAGAGTAGCTCCAAGAGACGTATATAAGTGGCTGTTATATTTAAGTCGAGAACCACAAGAACTGCAATTTGTAAACTTACACGTAAAGATGTGTACTCCAATTAATGTATGCTACTGCATGATTTCACATTTTAAATTATAAGAGAGATTGCACATAATCTTGCACATGCATGAATTATGTGAAAGTTTTCAATTTCTTTGTTTAGGCATCATAAAGTGTCTGGTAATAAAAAAATCTAAAAATGTTCAATTTTCATTATCTTGTATTAGTTTTTTTGTTTTATTTCCTTTAAACAAAAAAAGTAAATGAAAAATGGACTTTAGGAAGATATGATGATCTCAAATAATAGCTCTTTCAGAAAACAATTCATTAGAAGACTTCTTCATTTTGAGATTTTTAACAAATAATTTATTTTGAAAAAATGCGAAAAGCGTATAAAAGACTACCAGAACAGGTACAAATATTTTTGTTTTTATTTTACAGCGTAGCTAACACATTATTTGGAGTAAAACTAGTCAAATAAGTACTTTTGATTAAATTTATTAGATAGATTGTGTACAGCCCGTTATCTAGAATTTAGTTCATACGATATGTGCAAATGCCATTAACAGAAACGAATTCATCTTGACGTATACCATAAGAAATAAATTCTAAATGACAAGAGATAGTAGAAGCTTGGTTAAATTGCAACAAGATTTGCTCATTTTACTGCTCATTGGTTATTAATATTTTTTTTGCTTTAATCGCTCTTTTAGTTTTAATGAAACCCAATCCTGTCTAAGTGATTGCTAGCTTTACACATATTTGTATAATTTTCTATTTGTATATGTATCGATGCTAATTCTTTAAAATATTAACAACTTGTTAAGTGTTAGGTTTCTTTGTCAAAAAACTATTTACTCACATCAAGAATAGTTTAAAAGTCTATCCATTAAATCTCAACATTGTAAGGATTTTTGGTGACTTTTGATTACTACCTCAAGCGGTTGCTTCAAACAATTTTAGATGTAATCAAGTATGCTACACCTAGAAATATGCTTTAGGCTAAGCGTAAGTATTGTCCAGCTTCTAGTTTAAACTTCAAATACTTATATATTAGCTCACTTCTTTGAATGAGCAAAATCAAGACACTTCCTAGGCTATCATAAATTTAAAATTTGACCTCATAATTTATAGGTCTTAAATACCACTCTTTGGTATTTCTCTCTATATTTACAGTCTTGGTTTTGGTTTCAATTTAAAAAAAAAAACCAAAAAGCGCATGGACGTGTAAATAAGTAGGCGCCGTGACCAATAAGACAACTAAAACGGATATATAAGCTCGGTTGCACAAAAATAATTTGATCATTGGTCAAGTTGATCAATTGATTAGCCCATATAATTGGATAAGTCTGAATATTTCACTACTTCTGATTAGTTAATCAATTGATCAAGTGGCTGATCAATAGATCAAGCATTTAACAAAGCTTTGTGCAACCCGGCCTAAATCTACCACGCACTATCCTGTTTACCACACGAAGGCGTAGGTGCTAAATACCTTAACGCTAGTCCTGGCTCTTAGGTTTCTCTCTATTATCTTGTAGAAAACCCTACCAATGTCGGAGATCAAACAGACTGCTTTTCTAAATATTTAATTTCATTAAAAAATTGGTGTTTTTGGTTAAATAAATGTAGGACAGAATTCTTCTTTCAATCCTAAATCATCGATTAAACATATAAGCAATTGTAAGCTAAATTTTCCCAAAACCAAAGAATCAAAACATATAACTTTACCTGCTTTTGATTCTGCAACAAAAAATTCGCTATGATGATCAAGACCAATAATATTGGTCTTGCTTTCTTTCGGTGAAGGATGGTTATTATGTTAAAGCTATTTTGCCATTCTAACAGAAAGGTTATTCCAAAAACCAACACTTCCTCATATCCGTCTTATTTTACCATGATCTGTAATAATCCACTGGAAAAAAACTTTGTGTTTTGATCCAACCTCCGTTTCTAAAGATCTGGGAAGTAGCCAAAATAAAACATCTAAAGAGCACGGCTGATTTTACAGCATTTCTTTAACCATATCAGTAATATAGACAGATCAGTTAGGTTATATTTAACCTTCAAACGAAGAGAAAATATCATTCATTTGATAATTTTTTTCAATCAACAGGAAATTGGCTTCTCTCTACAGTTATTAAAATACGAAATTCCCCAAATTAGCTTCTTCTCTCAAGTTTCCAAAAAAAAAAACAGTTTTTGGAGGCAATCACATTATGTGCAAACAGGAGAAGTTGACTTAACTCGTAGTTATATTATCTAATAGAAGGAATATAGGCGCCACACCGGGTCAGTCCAATTGTCAAGTTCGTCTTTACGTGTTTTACATTTCACATGTACATCATTATTACATATCAGGCTAGATGCTCAGTTGTCTTGACTTGGTCCTTGCTTAGCCTATTCCGAGCATTTGGAATTTCCCAAAATCATAATCTTTCTTAACTGTAGTTACTCATGTTTTTTATCTAAGTCTAAGAATTAAGTTAAGTTAAAATGTATCGGGGCTATTTCAAGAAGCGATGAGGAGTATTTTTACAATAACTTTCGAGAATTCGTGGCAGTCTTACATTTAGTAATAAAAAAAAGGTTAGATGTCAAAATTCAAGAAATAGTTCGAATTTAAGACATTTAATAGTTTCTTTGTTCTTTCCACCGTTTAAGCACATTTTACAAACAGCCTACAACCTGTCTATGAACTACCAGTAGTCTGTAGACTATAGATCTTTTCCTCCTTTGGCCTCATAAATCTTTTTCAAAGTTCTTTGGGCAGCAGTCATAGTTTTTTATATATTTTTCTTTTCTTGTTAGATTTCATCTACCTTGATATACGGGACTGCAAATGTATACATCTTGGCGACTATGATACTGAAGCGTAATGCAGTAATAGCATAGATCAGTTTTCCAGTTGATGTGCAAAATTCAAAATGTTGGTCACACTTCAGCTTTGGTACTGGTAATATCTAGCTGTTCTACATTGACATAAGATATCTTGGCAAAAGCCTCACCAACCGTCTTACTATAGAGAGAGCAATTTATGAAATGGATAATTTGGTCATCGTAATGACTTTAGAGTTTCTTCCACTAAAATAACAAAGCTAAATAGGAATTTAAATCAAAAACAACTCTTATAAGTTGCTACAGTCACTTGGATTATTGTAAAGGTTTGTATTCTAATTATCTAGACCACTTGCTCGGATGCTTAAGTTTAAGATCTTCATTTTAAAAGAGAGCGATTTGAAAAATTATCTTGTATAGCAATGGATGTCATTTCACTGTTAAATAAGATGGATCTTTCAAACGCTGACACCTTTAAGCATAGAGACTAATGTTTATTATCAGATAGTTAGCTTCCAAAAAACTTTCTAATTCTTTTTACTAAGTGACTTACCATGGTTGGCCACAGAATAACAAAATAAAAAAAGATGCTAATTTGGACTTAGTATACCTATATGTTAATCCCAATGAAATTGGAGTTAGATAAATAACAAGCAAAGTTAAGTCCATCAAAATTAGGCCTTTAGCTCTAAAATAACTAATTCATAAACGGTTAACCTTGTAACAAGCTATGATAGAAATAAACTGAAACTAGCAAATGAAAGACGATTAATCGTTGAGTAACTTAATATTTTTAATCCAATTTTGCTAAATTTGGACTTATTTTAATTTGCCTCTGGGGTACGGATAGTTATGCTAATTTTCTACGAGCACTCATTTCCCCTAGTTTAAAGTTTGTCCGACGGGAAGATACTGACAGTTTTAATAAATTTTGTTACTACACCATATTAGGATAAGAAATGGACTAAACTAGGCTTGATTAGTATTATATTTAAAATAGAAATCTGAATCTTGTCATTCATCAATTTACCGGCGCTTCACGCTCAAAAACGCTATCATTGATAAATCTTTCTATATTATTTTTGAAAATCTAGATGATCAAAATGAAACATGCGGTATACAAGTTTTATTTCTTCTATATTTTATACAGTAGATAGCTGGAACAAGCACTACAACTACATACAGTAGTAATTCTTTTAGGGAAAAATAAATTTAAAATCTTGCAAGTGTCAAGGTTCTAAATGCTATTGGCAAGGTTGATTCGATGTGAAGATGCTCTTGATGTAAATACATTTCATCTCTTTCAAGTACGACAAATGATGGAATAAAACTATAAATTATTCCTCTATGCTACTCTAATACTATTCACGATTCACTAAAACTCTTGCAAGTAGAAGCGTTAAAAGGCTAAATCATTTGATTAAGAGTATTATGATGAATAACAAGTTGAGCGAATACAAAATTGGAAGGAAGCAAAACAATGAAAACCACGTAATATATGACGTATGCAGTTGTTAGAAAAGGAATGAAAGCTTCCGCCATATTACAAAATGGCGCAGTGTTGTTTCGAAGACAAAAGAACAGTGAATAATGTTCAGCTTGTTTGCATGTTTACTTACTTTACAGTCGACCAGTATAAATTTCCTATCCACATTTGCATACATAATAAATGCACGCACACTGCATCAGTTGCATCGAAGCGTGATGATGAACTGAGTTGTTCTGAGGTTCCTTGGAACAAAAGGATGGTTTACAGTTTTTTCCTTTCTCCCAGGAAAATATTATATTAAAAATCTGTGCGTTCCATTAGCAATTACGAACCCTCGTTACAAACAGAGTGAAACCCCAAAGCTCCCCGCGCTCCTAAACGGGAAAGCTGTATAATAATTCTTCCGATCCCCATATTTTGGAGTTATAACTGCGTGGCGAGGGTGGGAGTGCTCGTCAGAAGCTCATTATCAACATCCCCTTACCAACCGGAGTCATCTGGAAAGTCCGGACCCTTAAAGCACTCACTTGGCAGCCATATTGGCTCCGGATTCATACCTTTTTATGGCATATTTATCATAATTGCTATTCACAATCTTCTCTACCGACATCTTCTCCAAATATAATAAATCTTATATTTGAATGCGTCTTAACAAAGGATTCGCTTAAACGGATACTGGTTTTATTAAACCACACAATTTCGTGTTTCGAACATTTTTCATGAAATGAAATATTCAAGTTCTAATTAATTTTCCTTCAATGGCTCGATAAAGTAGATTAGATCATTTTTAAATGGGAAATTAACGTGTATAAAATAGCATTATTCGTCAGTTATTTCAAGGTGTACATACCCACCGTAGGTAGGAGATAATTATGAGTTTATTAAAGGAGGAGTAAAATGGGAGTCGCTAACAAAGAAACCCAATATTTGCCTTCCAATACAAACACACCGGAATACGCGAGTCATTATCAACGATATTAATTAAACGGCTTTCACTACTCTTTCGGTTACATAATAAATTGTAGAACACAGAACTTCCGAAGCAATTACCAGTTAGTTAATTGGAAACTAAAGTGACAATTACTTTTCTTATTAATAACTTGATAATTTCATAATTAGAGATTTGCCCGGAGTGACAGGCCCTTTTGTTAACACCGTTTAACTTATTTAAGAGACAATTTGCCTCATTTGTTTCCAGCGGTGCTCTTGGGAAGACAGGAAAAAAGTTTCCAAAGAAAAATAACTTTCGAATAAAGTAAAAAACGAACGTACATAATTATGCATTCTTCTACGACACTTTTTACAAGCAACTTAATTTAGTTGAAGTGGATAATTATTCAATAAAACAACATTAAAATATTTTAACTGGAGTGAAATGCACACATACAATTAGAGAATAAATTATTTTCTCATAAAGTGTCCAACGGTTTCTAATTCTTTAATGTTGGAAAGTTTGGGAATTTTCTTTTGTTAGCAAATTTATTTTTTTTAACAATAAAAATTAAAAAATTAAAAATTCATTCAACAATATTTAGGTTATTATTATCTTTTAATTATTTTATTTTGTTGGATTAAGATATCTTGAACCTACAAAACTTTTTTGTTCTAAAAAGAAACCATAATGTCTATTTATTGAAGAAGAATGTCACGTACAGAATAGCAATAAGAATTGCCCTACCATGCTTCCTTAAGGCACACCATTTCTTATTACATTACTTCCACTAATTATCTGTACTTATTACTTGCACCTCAAAAAATACTGTTTGGCATGAATCGCATCATACCACAGCGTTATGTTTGCCCAAAGTAAATCCATACATTGCGCTAGAAACTTTGAAATCTGACGCTTCTATCAAGTTAAGTTTAAATTGTCCTTTCTTTAACCGAATGAGCTTTATTGAAGGTTTTGAATCTAAATAAACCTATCGAAGAATAGAGTCCTTAATTCTCTGATGAGTTCTTAGCTTTTTGACTCGGTTGATAGTTCGGTGTAGACTCTTTTTAGAAAATGATTCCAAATGACGCTCCTCCTTTTCAGGCAAACGGTTCTGCAGCAATGCAAATAGCTGGCAATTACGAGACAAATAATTTAAGGAAACTGATTCAAACACGCGTATAATATCAACAGAAACAAAGCAAATCCAAAAGAGTCGAATTCTATTTACAAATAGGCAGAAGAACCAGTTGGAGCGAGCAAAATGATACAGGGAATCAGGCGCATTAAATGTAAACGTTCCCTTTAAATTCAATTGCATTAATTTTTGAAGCAAAACTATCTGTGTCGGTCTTTATTTCCAGAGTTGGTAGTGTGAAGCTATCAAAGTTGATTATTCATATTTCATCTTTAAATTACAAATCATATATATGCAAATTATCCATGGTCCGTGCGAGTTGGGAAAACTGTATTAGGCAGTAGATTTAGAATTATCAAGGATTAAAAAAGAAAGAGTCCACAGTGTTACAAAGCTTTTGACAAAATTGAAATTTGAACAGAAAGATCACTGGACTTCGTACCTACTGTTGCAACAAATTTCTTTGCACTACGATCAAAATTTTCTGATTAAATACAGGCAACTGTTTTGGCTAAGAAAATCTAATAATTTGATTTATTAAAAATTTTGACAGAGCTACAAAACAATCAGAACCATGGCTATGATCTTGTTTGGTGTTATTTTCTTATTAATCCCTTTGACAGGAAAATAATAAACGTAATTAAGGCAATTTCCCAAATGTCTCTTTCATGGGCGAATAATAGTTTTCTAGTCTTTTTGTATTATTATCTCTTCTACACAGTCATTCCATTTATTTCTACTGTTTTGTTTTATTTTAGATAGACCTTGCTCTGCATTTATTTTTATTTCAATACGAAATAAATTATTTATTATACGGATATGTATACCAAAGTAACGGAAGCAATGTTAATGTTCATCCTTGAAATTACCAATGCCAACACGTTTCAAAGTTACAAGACAGAATATATCATAAGATAGAATGATATCACTCATTAGATGCTTTTCTAGTATTTCAGAAAAACTTTATTATGTTTAATTGGAACTTCTATTCCTCAGAGTTGCAGCAAACAAGCACAAGAAGATTTGACAAGCTTTTCCCAAGATTAAAAAAAAATGTAAGGTCTTGACATATCTGCAATCTCCCCTGAAGGGGGGTATGCTCCAGACCACTACATTTGCTTGGGATCATTATCATCAGATAATCATTTTTATCACGCCTATGTAATCTCCACTGCAAGATATCGGTGTCAACTACAGATAGCAGTTGTCAGCTATAATCCGAGTCTTTTTGGATAAGAGAATTTTATTATGAAAACAGGGTAAAATATACATTGGCCTCATACTGAACACAACAGTACTGAATTTGAGAACAGAATCGCCGATTTACTTATTTGCTGATTGTATTTAGCTCGATAACTCTTATTTCTTAAATCCGACACCTTGGAAGTATTGAAACTTTTTGAACCCGCGTTCTGAAAAATTTAAGTGGCATTTTCAGAAGTCGGAGTCCAAAAGCTCTGTAAGTTCAAAAACTATCAGCTCAAAAATTGTGGTGCGATAATCCAAGAAATCCGTTCTTTAGAAAAAATCAGGCCGATTAGGGTTGAGAAGCACAGGGCTTTTTAATGGTAAGTAAACTTCTGGTCTGCAGAGTTACTCAATTTGAAATTCTTCCCGTGCAGAGCTAGTTTGATCTGGTTTTGACTTGGAAGTCCTATAGCATAGCAAAATTGTACAACTGAAAGTATTCGGATCTTTGACTGTTATAATTGATAAAAAGTTCATAATAACAAAGTTTCTTAATTATATGTCTCTGCTTAATTTTTCTTTTCTAAGAAAGACTTTGTTATTGATAGTATTTATTTTTGCTGAGTTTATATATTACCTAATTGCTTACTAGATGCAAAAAAACATGGGTTTCCTTACAAATAAGTATCTAACCTGGTATGTGCTTACTTACTAGGAGGTAAACGACCCACGGCTGTGTGTGTAATATTTACCTGGCTCCTGATAACACTTTTAAAATTGTTCAGACTGTTACGTACTGGTCTAGAATGACCTGCAAGCTTAGAATAGGATAGAAATAGAGATGCTTTTGGAAGTTGTTTTCAAAGCACAATCTTTTCTTGTCGTATAAAGTTGTTGTGCAAGAATGAGGTTGCTCAAAGAAATTTGAATTTTCCATGAGTCAACTGAGAATTTTTCTTTTTCCTTGCTATAGTTTTTACAAGTCGGTAAAAGAGGACAGCAGAGCCAATAGTCTATACTACATATTTGAGCCATTGTATGTACAACACTTATTTTCTGATTCATTTAATTCAAATAAAAAGCTAAGTTGAAATTAGGCAACATTCCAGTGAACGTTTACATAGTTGAAGCCTATTTTGAGTTTCATGATGTTTTGGCTTTTTGTTAAACATTCTATGAATAGTGTTGCTATGATCGTGGGGGTTCACACGTCCATTGTCTATATCTTACAATCAATCAGTTATTTCTATATTTGTATTAAATCTGTTTTTCTGTGGACTTTTCTGGTAGTTATTTTTAAGTGTGTTTCTGAATAGTCACATTCATCTTGAGTCTATGAAATGTTACTATTAAATAAGCTCACCGTTTACATTTACAACGATAATAGTTATGTAATCTTTTAATTTAACAATTGTATAATTATTATTCAATAAACCAACTGCAGTGAAGTATTTAACTAGGGCAAACATTACTTGTGAATAGGTATACAAATAAAGAATTAATTACTTTCGCACGAAAAGAGTTAAAAAGTTTAAGAACATTTTCTACTCTATTCAGAAGCGCGTTAAGTGATATACACAACCGTTTTTAGAAAAATAAATAATTTAATTTTAATTATGTTGCCTATTCCCATAGAGCAACAAAAAAATTCGCATTATTAAGAGTTCATTCATTTTTATTTAATTCCGAATCGCTCCGCTCCGGCAAGCAGAGCCGTGCATATACAGCTAAGTTCTTTAAATTCTTTTCAATTTAATTCCATAGCACCCCCGTCAGGCGTTCATTTTAGCTTAACAAGTTAATTCCAATCCGCTATGTAGTGGGACTGTTCGGTTTTCTTTCTTAATCGCATGCAAGTCCTATTTAAATTGAAACTGGTACACTCTAATACACCACTCTAAAAAGCGTGTGCAGTTGGAAAAATCCGTGTAAACTGATAGTCCCGCTAAACAAGTTATTTAGATCTACCTACTACTAATCGGCTTGATGGAAAAACTTTGGTTGTTCTCAAAAGTTCGCTCTCTGTTTATATTTATTTTTTCTTCTATTCTCTTCTTTTTCAAAGTTAATTGGATATTCAAGCGTATCGCACATTTTTTATAAGCCAAATTTTTATTTGGGTATGCGCAAACACCCTAACATCCAATTATTTTTCTCTCCGAGTTCGTCCAAGAAAATTCTCTCTAAGAGTGTTTGTTAAAAGTGCCAAACGAGATGGAATATATTGGTATTTTAAAAAGGAGCTTTTATCCCGACTCGTCGCTGCTATTGGCGCTTATTATATTTTTCTTAAAGAAAAATAAGGTGACTGACTAGTTAAATTTTTTGTTGCCAGTGCACAAATATAATAAGCGCTATATACTAGTTTATGCAAGATTTTTTGAATAAAACTGTGATAATCGGAATATTGGTACGAGTATGAGAAATGCAGTAAATAAAATACGGGGTGGATAAAGTTTTGACAAGCGGAACATTTCAACTGGCGCCAAATATTAAATTACATCTGTCGTGAGAGCTTCCGTAGTTTGTTATTTTAACTAAAGTATACCACGATAAAACATAATTTGTTATCGTACAGTGCTATAGAAATATTAGATAATATAACTCAAAATTATGTTTGATATACAGTATGTCCCATAGGGTGCTTATTATTTATGAAGTGAATAGAAATCATTCGTATCACACTTATAGAGTCATGAAATGTGAAGTAAAAATGCCAGTTCACTTAGATTACTCTAACAAACTTAAAGTAACTAATTTCATTGTAAACAATTGGTTTAGCGTTTAATACACTTGCTAATAAGGTTAAAATTAGATGATTCTATTTAATATAATAATAATATTTTACAAAGTGCGTCTTTTGTTATATGTAACGTTATAAGGGTGTGCAACACGAAACTGACAATATCGAAATGATAAAAAAAAACTGCAAAATTACAAACTCTTTGTAATTAATAGGTAGAAATATACGTTTATCAAGATTCTTTATAGTTTATGAATATTACACATAAAAATATTAGCTTTCGCTTGAGAACAATTCACTAGCTCAATTGGTAGAACCTTGACCCAGAGCATCAACGATGCGGGTTTAATCTCCACGCGGAATCTAAGTTTCTATATATATAAATAATAATAATTTTTACTTTAATACTGTTTAATATGCACCCGGATGTAAAACTCAGAAAACCAAACCCATTCAGAAACTTTCTTTCTTTAGCTGGCCTCTCTTCCGAGTTGGGCCTACAAATTGAAGTACTCCCTGAAGTTGACAGAGTAGTTGCTTATAACACAGATGCAAACAACCATCTCAAACTCCCGCCACAGAAGCTTTTACCTACCCGCAAGTCCTTCATTTGACCCGCCATCTAGCAGTGGTGCACGGTGACTTAATTTAGCAAAATCCACTGTAATATCTGTGTGCGAGTCTGTACTTAAATCCAACAAGTACATTTTGGATCTGAGCACCAGTCAAATAAATATGAATTTGTGTTTTTGAATTGATGATATATTGGAGCAGAGCATGCTTGAGTAGAGATCAAGTACTGACTATGAATATGGGCATGCGCTTTAACGTCTGAAAGTCGTCGTCGCCCGGATAATCGGTTTATCATTCAGGTTAGTTTTCCAGGTACAAGACGGTCGGTAATGCCATTCCAGAAATATTCGATCTGTTAATATTCTGTAGTCAAAAAACCGTAAACAATACGAAAAATTCCCTTTGCTACCACACACGCTGCTAGTTATCTTTTAGATCGGTTATTGGGAACAAACGCTCGCTCCGTTGCTTTTTTGGGCTTCTGCAGATACTACTAAACAAAAATACTTTGCATCAGTTCTATTTGAACTATAAATTGCAAGAGGAAAAATACTTGATCGAAGATCAGCTAATCAAAGAACAGTTAGTCGAAAATCAATTTATAGAAAAGTAATTCACCAAAACACATCGAACACATTCTACTACAGATAACCATAACTATTATGATAACTAACTTCAATATTGTCAACTGCTCAAAATTTGAAGTGAGACATTGTAATTCTCAGACAATGTAATTAAAAAGAGGATTTGGAACATTTTGTAAACGTTTCTGAATTGCATGGCCTTTGTAAATGCATATACATGAGTATTGCACAGATTGCAGTAGGGTTAGCTATAATAAGCAAAATGGTGGCTAACAGGACCTTACACAAAACTACTAACTAACACTAAACTAATAAAAAACGAATCAATTAAAAGGTCTAGCAGAAAAACTGCACATCAAAAGAATTATAGAGACTCCTGCATTTATTGTTAAAGAATTATACCTACAAAGTAAATTCAAGTTTACGTTATCTTTCACATAATAGTTATTTATGTACCAAGGGAGTAAAGTAATTTGTTGCAGTCGAGACGTGAATATTGCGCTCGAGGCGAAGACGAGAGCGTAATCACGTCGAAACTATAATATTACTTACTCCCGTGGGACGTGCATTTTCTGCCCGTAAACTAAATTCATTTTCGTTTGGAACAAGGATGTGCCGTTTCATTACAGCCCTTGGGACGTTATAAGGGTGGAAAACTGTGTTTGCTTACTTTGGTCTACTGTCTTCAAATAATGTCAAAGATTATATCACCATTATAGTGTTACCCAGAAGCAATAACTCTAAAACCTACCTTGACGTTTTGATTAAGGTTTGGGATCAAAGCTTTCAGAATTTATACGAAAACGAAGTAATTGTTCTACCTAATCCTTTACATGCATGCAGTTTCTTGATGCTTTTAATTACTGTCTAAAAAAATCAGGTAAATGGATGTGGAATATTTCTGGAGAATTGTTTCAAGTTAAAGCAATGCACTTACTGTGACCCAAATATGGTTTTGCAACACCACTAAAATCAGAGCTGAGTAAGTACATTACAAATGTATTTAAGTACAAAGTACAAAGTACATTTTTGTGTAAGTACTTAAGTACAAGTACTAAGTACTTTAAAAAAGAAAAGTATTTAAATACAAAAGTACTTAAATACAGATCAAATATACTCATTTCCTAACTTATAAGTACTTTTCGAAGTACTTTTTTAAATTTATTTTTTCTTGGTTACGTAAGCAGTATAAAAATTATAATAAAAAATATATGATGAATGTCTTTATCCTAGCCACAATATAAATTTTTAGTTAGTTAATATTAACTTTGGTTGTATCTTTATAATGAAAAATAAAATATAAAAAACTTCCCAATGTAAAATTCAATTTAAAAAACGAATGAAATGGAACTAGGCTCGTCAGCATATATGTACTTACAAAAGGAATTTTCCTAAACCTAAGGATAAAACATCGACAATGTTAAGTAAAATTAATAAATAACTTTAAATTTGACATGAGCTTTGTTTATTAATTTAAGGTGGATACATGAAAAAAAAAAAAGAAAAATTTCAGTTAAAACAGATTTACTTGTACTTGTACTTGAATATACTGAGTCAGATGTATTTAAGTACCAAGTACAAGTACTAATCACACTTTGGATTTATAAGTACAAGTACAAAGTACAGCACCGAGAGAATGTACTTAAGTACAAGTTCAAGTACAAAAAAAGGATTTATTTATGGTTTTTCAAGTACATTTGCGATGTACTTACCCAGCTCTGCTATAAATCTAACCCAAAACAAAAATAAAAATGATGCCTTCTAGCTAGCTCGAAACCGGAGAGTGGCGAGTCCGACCGAGTATCGGATTTTATAATATAGCAATGCAACCAAATAGAGATCTAACTCCAAGTGTACAAATAAGATCAATTTAGCGCACCGCTATAACATCTAGACAATAATGAAGATAATTTCAGTTTATTATTTATAGTCTTACAAATACTGTTATGAAGAATTGTTTGATAGTGTAAGTTTGAAGCCTTTAAAATCGTAACAACTATGATCTTATGTCAGTCTAAACAGACCGTAAATATGCATTATGCACCAGCCGGATTTGCTTAGATGAAATTTGAGTATTTACTGTTAATTGTAGTTTATTAATGAGCCTTGTCAAAATTTCTCCTTAAAATCATAATATTACAAAACTAATCGTACTGTTCAGAGGAGCTACTAACTGGAAAAAACTCCGCAGCCTTTATTTTTCAACGAACGACTTACTACCACATGTCTAATCTTTTCGAGACAAACTGCTCCTTTGCGTGTCTGGTCTCCATCGTCATCTAAGTAAGTTTTGAATTTTTTGTTGCATTTTCTAGAATCTAGCAATTCACACAAAATGTGATTTGCTAACGGAGCTCTTACTTGACGAACTCTAAGGGTTTGAATATACCGATACGTTTATTTAAACGGAGGAATCTTCTGTGAAGGTCTGAATTAATTAAATTAAAAGAAAAAAACCAAATTATTCGGAAACTAAAGATGTCTAGATTTAACAAAATTAATCTAACAAGTTGTGCCTTGAAAATTAGGTTATAGAATTACAAGCCTCAATTCGTTAAATAAATAGTAAATAAGAGTCAGTTACAAGCAATTCAAACTGTGAAGGCTAAGAACTATGACACTTTCATCAAAGATTTTTCAAATTAAATAATTTGTATTCTATGTATGGAGTTCATGTAAATCCCTCAACTGCTTTCAGGTCTCAGAATTTCTTCATATATTTTTGTCCTTATGAGGCTAGACCAAATTAATTGTTTATAGTAAAAATAGGCTTGAACGCACTTATTGAAGTTTGCAAGTTCTTTATTATGAGAATCATCAGATTTCGTGCTGACTCTCACAGTAGAAACTGTATACGAACGGAAGTCTATAGAAGTATTTCTTAATTGGACGTTTGCCTATTTTTTCCATAATTTACTTACCAACTTTAAAAATTTGGATTAGCGTCTCCATAAGAAGAATAAAATTGTTAGGATATTAATATAACTTCTTGGTTGGAAAGGAACTATCAAAACCTTCGTTGTTTCAAATCTATGCATTGTGAGTTTGAATACTTCTTGGTCTTTGTCAAAAAAAATAGTTGAAGCTAAACTGTTCATGTAACAATCTTTGCCTGAAACCAGCTGAAGATTTTCCACCTTAAAGAACAAGGTATGGTGAGGTTTTCAATACTACAGAGTGAAATTCCTTACTGATTAATAGTAAGTAAACCAGATGTCGTGAAAATGTTTAGACTACCGATAATTGTGATTGGGATGATGAAACTAACTGAAATTGAAACTTTACTACAGAAAACTCTCGATTGGTAAAGCTTAAATCAAGAATTAAGCTATATTTAAGGATGTACTAAAGCTATTCATTATCATTCTATTTCCTGAAGTAAATAATCAGTTTGTAGCACTCTGCTTTTACAAGATTCGTAGAGGAATGGCTCTTTTATAATTATCTCAAAGAAAATTATTAATGTTAAGAAAAAGTACTTGACTCTATTTCGTGGTTGAACGCTTTGCAACTCAGCGTTAAAAGTAATAAAATTTAAAGCCGGTTCTCCGTCACTTCATAAAATTTAATCTCTAGAGTTTTTCACATAATACTTTATGTATGAAACTCACATACCATTTACCTTCATGTTTATACTCCACTATACGTAAAGAGACATAAACTAATAATTAACAAGATCTTTTGATAATAAATATGGATGATTAACTAAGAATTCACTAGCGGTTTTAAAACAAGCAAAAATATGTTTGCCTTCAGCGACATGTCTCTCAAGGTGTTTCATGTTACTCTAGAATTCTAAAATGTAGCCAGCCAACATGCTTAAAATAACAATTTGTGACAACTATGAGGCCTTTTAAAAGCGGCGAATCTGTCTGACGACTTTTAAAGTGTTTCAAATCGATTATTTGCTAAAATATATTCAGTCAACTGTATCATGTTTCAGTAGCAAGTTTGTTTTTTTACGCTCAATAAGTACCGACATCAGTTTTAGTTGATGACTAATAATAAACCGACTTCACTAATTATGACAAAACTTTTTTAATGTCTCAGAAAGTTTGTTTTTTAAATCTACTTTACAAAGAATTTTTCTTTTAAGTGAATATATCGAAGAGGATGTTGTTCAGAAGAAAAAGGATAAAAGCTACCACGTTGATATCTGTATAGGTATAAGTACCGGAATCCAGAAATCCAAAGCTAACTTGATATTGATCCGGCTTGCGCACAAACTCGCGAACCCACGAGGTCTTTTGGGCTGAAACAACAATATGTAAATTGCCACCCAATTCATATAAAGGCTCGTTCACAAATGTATAAGGTAGTTTCGCCACAGAGTAATTTAAAAAATAAATTGGTCTAGACTTCAATGTTACTGGCATCTTTAGGGAAAATTTTGATTTTTTATTTTATAATTGTGATGGAAAACATTTTAATGCTTGTTTTGTAATCGATGATATAATTTAATATACACACAACAAACTTGGCTATGTTAAATACAACATATTTTTCGTTTTTGCAAGGAATGATTTATGTTTAAAGAATCTGTTTAATTGACTTAATCGAGATTTCTTGTTAATTATTAAATATCCTCTTGATATGAGTAATGCAATATTAATATTCTCTCAACAGCTTCACTGTATTGTTTTCTGAAATTTTTAAATAAAACAAATAATGGACTTTTCTTTTTACGTCGATGCCAAAAATATGTGTAAACAAACCTGTATGCCAGAAATTGCAAGCTGCATGTGTGCAGAACGTTGTTGGTTACAATAATCATACACAGGACGAGCTTATATTTAATTTTTTCAGTTTCATTCTCAATGGAGCAAAGTACAAATTAGGAAAAAAGCAAATTATTGTTCTCTCAAGTAGAGAAAACATGCAGCATAACTAGACATTATTTGTTTTTTTATTTTATACCAACAAGAAAACAAGGTACAAAGATGTTTTTCAAAATGGAAAGGCAATAACATTAATTTGGTTTTGCCAGCATTGTGCTCTATCAGTTACGATTCAAACTTGTTGCAAGTCTCATTGCTAAGTGGTCTGACTTGTCCCGAACAAGAAACAATTAGACTAGTAGTTAGTTGATGATGAGTTGTCAAAACAAACTTCTTGTTGAAGACACCTTAGTCAGTATTCAAAGTGGTATAGTAAAAAAACTACGTTTTGGGAAAATTTTGAGTTCCTATAATTTTAGGGTGGCTTTATCAATTTTGATTATTTTATACTTTACAAGCTTCGTTCTTGAACAATATTTGAAATCCAAGTAAAATGCTGTCGTAGACATTAGCACCAAGAGACTGGAGATTACTTAATCTGAATCTGTCCTATTGTGTAACCTCTTCCAACTGAAATGGGTTGTACTCAAAAAGTATATCCTTCAAAAGAACTATTGTTCATAGTATATACAATTTGCCAATATGTTTACTTTTTTAACATTTATTTTAGATATAGTCAAAAGGGATCATTAAAAAATAGTATTCCACGAAGATGATCCATTATTTCTCTTATCTACGTCTAATTTTACAATGAAGTCAATTAAACTTTATGCTCATGTTGTAATCTACTTATATCTTAATTAAGTTTAGGTCCTTTTGAGACTTTTTGACTTTTGCAACTTACCGCACACCCCTCTCTATGAGTTATTGATTAAAATCTAGAAACTCGCCAGAAAATATTTTTTCAGAATTTGAGATCAAAACATAAAGAAAACAATCAAAGTTAGTTTATTGAACTTGACAGCATTCAGCAGATAGTAATGTATTTAAACCACTGGTCAACTGCCAAATTTGAGTTTGATTGAGAAATCAAGTTTGTTAAGTTTGCTAAGGCTTTCTTGGCCAAAAATAGTAAATAATAACAATGATACCACGAGGAAAGTAAAAACATCATCAATGATGATTATAGCCTACTCAAATAGTTTAACTACCTCAATCCAAAAGATTAATCAAAAGTCCAATGATGTCTGTTCTAACCTCTTCTTGTAGCTTTTGTCTATTTCTACTGAAATTTAAATAAATAGTCGTATTAAGTACTTGTTAGACCAACATGATTTTACGGAACTAAAATCCATGCTGACACCACGCAAAAGGCAAAGTAACTATTGTGAAACACAAAAATGAACATGCTCAGGATTTCTTAGAAAATATAAAATTAGACAAAGTCCAAGACGAAGAAACTATAGAACAGCGTCATGTAATCCAAGTCCCAAGGTTTGCTAAAAAGAAATTCATAGAAATGCTAAAATCTCAAAATTTCTAATGAAACGTTTAGAAAAACAGTAACTGTAAACATGGACAGACGAGGTATTTTGCAATCCGTAGGCCCTTAATTTTTCAACATCTTCATTTTATAGCTTCTGAAACGACATCACAATATCAGTTGTTATAAAATATTCTACCTTTCTACTTTGTAAGAGTTGCGTCATGAAGATTGCCAGAAGGTCTCAGTAGAGATCAGTAATGCACAGGTCGACTAATTGTCTAGTCGGGAACGATTTCGTAAAGATCACAAACTTGGCAAGCAAAAATAAACCCTAGACAGCAAATAACTCTTAATTAATTTATTCATACAGTTAGGATCAGCTTCAGACGTTAAAGTAATGCCTACAGTGCTTCAGAGCGTACCGTCGTCATGAAAGAGCAAAATCAGTTTGAAGAATTCTTACAGTTGCAGTCTCTTATGAGCAGGGTCGCTGAGATCATATGGCCCATTTCTTTCAAAACTTAAAAAAACTCTTGATTAGCCGTACTTTTGATTAGCCACGCACTTACAAGCAGGGAACTACTTATGGGCTTGCAAAACCAAATGCACTTAAGTGCATATTTACATTAAGCGCACAAACTTCGAGGGACAGCAACAAGTAATTTAGCTTTAGTAACCTTTTTGAAGATTCGGGCCCTTCCAAATATGCAATCCTGTGCCTTCGATATAAATATCAGTTTTGGGCAAAAGACTCACAGTTTGAAAACAAAAATAAAAGATGGTGAAACTGATGGTGACTGATTCGTTCACGCTTAACCTAAATGTGTCACAATCTTCTGTATTAGGTTTCGTACCACTCTTACTACAACATAAAGATTTTAAAGATTTCTTGGTTCTAAACCTGCCGCTTTAGCGCTAGAGGTTCCGTTTATAAAAAGTGAGAGATTTAAAAACGTAAAGTGGTAAACAGTGATTTGAATTCGGTGCGTAACCAGCTGGATAAGTCGGTGGTTTACCTAAGAAACATGGATATGCTGTAGAAACAGTGACAATTGACCTACTAATACAAAAGGCAGTGACATTTAAGCTAAGCCTGAACGAATCAGCCCAAGGGTTATCAAGATTTTCCTTAATACGTTTGAGAATTGAAGGATACAACATCAAAATTACATTTATAGAATAACTAATAAAAAATTATTTCCTTTGGTTACATGAGTATTATATTTTATTTATGATGATTTCCAACAAGGTCATCAATGAAGAAAATCTGGGTATCTGCTTCCATTTTGTACTTTGTATCGAGATGCTTAAGTGAGCGCAGATTGATAGATTGTAAGAGAGGTCTTTCTGTCAAAACAGCATTTCTTAACTATTCTGCGTATGCAATCTCCGATATCTATAGTGTAGGGCAGGGGTGCTCAAACTTGTAGTATCTGCGATCCGCGACAAAATATTTAGGCGACACGTGATCGACTGCCGAGTGCTAGGACCGAAGTTCGGTTATAATATTTGCTTGCATTATTAGCTTGTTTTGTATTCTTTCGAGGAAATGTTGTCTGCATGTCCGTCCTCCTTTCTGCAATCGACTCTAAAAGCTCTCGCGATTGACCGTTTGACCACTCCTGGTCTAGGGCATGCGTGGGGCTCTTATATTGGCAGATTTATTAGCAAAAAAAAAAATAACTTTGGAGCAGATATCTAATTAAAGTAATTTAGTTGTAATAGTCAAAGCTGGCGAGTATACGAACGTATTTTAATGTTATGCAAGTCAGTTTGGCAATTTGGCGCTGATATGCCTGTATATGGCTTAGAGAATGGTAATTTCCAATTATAAGGAAACATAAATGTAAAGTAGGCTGCCATGGCGCCAAATTCGATTTGTTTTGTTCTGATTCACATTTTTACTCTGTCACGCTTTTAGGGATGTACGAGGTGGTACCCTAAATTACCCAGAATTTGCTCATAAAGACATGAATACTTAAGTTAACTCCTTATTTCCATCATCACCTTCAACGTAGTTACTCTGAGCTTAAATACAACGATTCCAGCGACTTTAACATTTTTGAAAGCAGTCATGGAGATTTTTTGGCTTCAGTGTGTTCAGTATCTGTTCCTTTTTCGTTTGGATCTCTTCAGTGGAAACAAAGCGACGCCTTTTGAACCGAAGTCTTATTTTAGGGTAGAGGTAGAAGTCGCACGCGGCCAAATCAGGCGAGTACGTGGGGTGCAGAACGGTAATCATGTTATTTTTTGCCAAGAAGTCCCTTACAATTAGTGAGGTTTATGCAGGTGCACTGTCATGATGCAGTAACCATTCTATGATGTTCCACATTTTCACGAACAACTTTACGGACTTTTGCGATTATTTTGGGAGTTGTGCATAATGATGGTCGATCCGAATGTTTGTCATCTTCCACCGATTTCCTGCGTTCTTTGTATCGCTTAAACCAGTCAAATGTTGTTGCTTAATATAAATCTTGGTTGATAAAAGCCTTTTTTAGCACTCGATTGGCTTCAGCTGTAGTTTCCTTGAGTTTGAAGCAAAATTTAATGTAAATTCTTTGCTCCTTGACATCGGCCGTCTCGACATTCGCAGAAGCACAAGAACGCAATGTAAAAAAACGAATCGAAACTCGGAAACACGTGTACAAGAGGCACCTAGCGTCAGAACTTTGTACCACTACTTGTTTATGCGGGATATTTGAATTCTTGGTAATTCTGGATAGCACCTCGTAAGCAGAACTGAAAACGCTGAACTGAAGCTTCTTTGACTACGTAGTGCCATAGATATCGACAAGTAACGAGATGAATTAACCGCACTGAACTTTCTCCTTTGACAATAGGTTACCTTTCAACTCATACATCGTAGAAGTTTGACCTAAAGTTGCACATTAATCAACAGACTTAAGTCTGTGGTGGAATGAGTTAGGGTTAGGCGTAGTGATGTGGGTTCACCAGTCACTCAAATCGTAACGCACGAATTTTCCCGAATCAGCAATCTTGGCACATGTTCCACCTCCGCTTTATGATTTTCGTCTTCTTCAATGACTTGGCGATGTTATAAGGAAATACTTTGAATAAAAGCATCCATGTATTTGTGCGCTCTTAAAGAAACAAAACGAAAAACTTATTGAATTTGCGCAGACTCAACTGAACTTGGCGCTATAGTTTTCACTACGCCTACTAATTCTATATATTGGTTTAGTTTGATGCTGCTAATCAATGAATGAATCAAAAGAAAATGATACTCGGTGCCAGGTGGTTCTCTTCAGAGACGCTCAGAATCTTCAGGTTGAGAAATGTTGTGCTAGCAGATGATAGTACTAGATATCTATATCGGAAAAGGCTCCAAGACTATCTAGCTACAATAGGGAGAGATCAGTAAGAAAAGATAGAAGCATAAAGACTGAAGACTTTATTGAAGTAAAGACGACAACAAAAAAAAAACGATTAACATATAATTAAGATTTAAGAAGAAGCAACTACAGAAAGGGACACAGACAAGATTTATTAACAGAGTAGAATAAAATATTATGGGAGACAGTAAACTGGTGATGTATAAAGCGATAACACACTTCAACGAAATCAAGAGGGATATAGTTAACACAAAAGTCACTGAAGAAAAACAGTGGAGAAAATACTGTAAACACTGTGGTATAATAATGAAAATGAAGTAAAAGCAGTGGAAATGGGAACTATCATCAACAAAAGAATAGTTAAACTATGAAACATTCCTGAAGTTCGTTTTATTACTACTTAGTTGCTGAATAGCCTAAAATGTAGAAATTCTGTTTCTTTGCCCTAATTCCATTATTATTGATTTTAGACAGTTTTCTCTCCAGAATCGCTTCTACAATTTTTTCTTTATTATTTAGAAGCCGAGTTGTGAAAGAATTCTAGATTCCATTTTATATCTTTAACAATTGCTGTTCTCAGATAATCTGGCGTAGAACGATAAAACAGCTAGGGTACCTTACATGAATCAATTTTGAAAAACGCGAAGCAACAAGGATGCTATCTGTTATCTTATGTTTTCAATTCGTGCCAATTACTATTTCATTAAGTTGAGAGTTATTTTAAAAAGATATCGCATATCCAACCAAAATAGATATCAAGACGTAAATTTCAAACTTCTGCAGATGTCTTTAAAAAAAGATTATAGAGTGCCTAGAAGTTTCTGCAATTTTTGCTTTACTCTATGTCTTTGTGTTTGCGTTACATCATTTTAAATTGTTGTTTGACGTTAGGGACGCTGTAAACAACATACTGCCGAGATCAACAAATGAATAGAGGCAAGGAGATGTGCAAAAGACTACAAAAGAACTACTCAACAAATCTTGTTTTAAAAAATTCACAGCTTATGTAACTGATTGCAAAGTTTGTAAAGCAAATTAAACACTTTTATTACTATCATTAAATGTTTTTATTTTTTGCTATTTTGATTTGATTCGATGAAATTACTATTATTTATTCAATTAAACTTGTCAGTTACATTATGTAAGAATGTAAAATCTATAAAACTTATTAAAAAAATTAACTAACATCATTTAAAATTGAAAATAATTTTATTCTGTGCAAACCTGCAAATTATAACTGCTACCATAGCGTAACAAAATTAATGTTGTTAACATCTAGTTAGCTCGTTATCTGGAAATTTAAAATTACCATATTAGCATAATACATCTGGCAAACGCATCTTCTTTCAACCATACCTAGTTAGTAGGGCGTAATTATAGCGTTAAAAATGATTGGTTCAATAAAAGACAGGAAAAAAATGTCTGCCGTGAAAATTATTAATGCGAACAATGAGTCAAAAATGTTTTAACTCCGGCCCGGTAACCCTTCCTCGACGGGTCGACCCCGTAAATACAGTGTAGGTATAAAAGCGATGGTAGATACAGTGCACAATTCGACAGTGAGTTATGTTCTCTGTAATCAGACTCATCATTATCATGATAAAAGGTAATGACAGGTTACGCCAAAGAGGGAGGTCTGTTGACAGATGTTTAACCAACATATAACATTTATAAGTACGTGAATTATTTGTAGCTATAGACGTGGCAAGGCTGCTACTTAAATATTTACTTTCAGAAATGAGAAAATCGTTTGAAACTATTATTATGTATTAGTTAGTCTCTTATGTATTAAATCAAGATTAATTTGTTTTATTATTGATATTGGTAATCAAATCGTATTTCCCGCAATAATTCAAAAAACAATTTATTTTGTTTATTCTGAAAGGAGCATAGAGCAATTATTTACATTCAGAGCAACCGAGCCATCAAAAACATTTTCTCTTTTCAGGGCACTTTTTAAGACATGGTCAAACAAACACTTGAACACTAAAACCGTGGGCTTTTATAGCGCTAAATTCTAACTACCTGCGCTCAACTCAACGTTTTATAGGATCATATTTCTCGTGTAAAACAATCCAGGGCAAATAAACATCGCGTCGTCGTCATACACAAAACATGGCATGCAAACGTGTGTGAACGAGGTGTGAATATATGAATGGTGTGTAACTGCGAGGTGTGAACCGTATAAGGGTCCACCTTCTCTACCGCCGCCCCAACGTGCATTGTGTAAAGCCCCTAACGGCCAGAAGGGTTAAGCAAGGTGTGAAATGTGCAGTTCACTCCATGATGGGTGCTTTCGCTGCCACTCCGGATAATTATAGTGTTATGGTACGCTGGTTTTTAATTTTAATTACGTCCGTTTCAGTACTGTGTATTTGTGGAACATTTTCAAAATGTAAGTGTGCACCGAATCTCTTCTACTAACGTAAGAATTTCCGTTCAACGCGTTCACTGAATGGAAAACAGAAAAAGAAATAATTGAATTGAGGTACTTTGTGTAAGAAAAGGATTTTGACTGAAATAAGTAATTGTTCTTTTAAAATTTAAAATTTATTTTTAGCATTCTGCCTTTTTATTTTATACATGGCCTCTATCCTATTATAACAATTTTTTAATTAAAATCAGAATTATAATTTATCGCTTTTAGACTTAATTGCTTCTTAAAGATACACAATTAGTTTCTTCCAAATCATCTTTTTCTGTTATTACATGAAAAGTCTTTATTGAAACACCGGCGTCGACTAAGGATCGTTGACATTTGAAGATACAAATATCTAATTTCTTTTTGGCTTTCTTAGTTTCTCAAAGTGACAGAAAATCATTAAAGTAAGTTTTTGCCTTAATCTAAGTATCAAGTATGGAGATTATCTAGCAGATTTTCAAATATTAGATGTGTTTTGTCTGTCTTTGTGCAATACATTAAACTTTAGACAGAGACAAAATAAAATAAATTTAATAAATTTAGTACAGTTTGTGAGATAAACCTGTGTTGTGCATAAATTGGTAATTAATTCATGTGTTATCACCCTACTGGGCAATCTAACTCAGTGAGCCTAAATATTAAGGCTTAGAGTGATGTTATGTCAAAGACAAAAACTGTTAATGCTTTGCAATGACTCTTACAGTTTCTTTTTTTTACGAAACAAAACGCTTAGATTAATAACAAATGGAATAATGTCAACAAGGTGTTAAAAATGCAATGGTAAAAATTCAAAAACTAGACTAGATCATATTGTAACATATTGATAAGGAATCAATCCTGAGTGCTGTCGGTTTATGCAACCTGATAGGGTTTTCTTCCTTGTGTTTGGTTTGCACATTCCAGCCTAGCATTACTTCCATTACAAGTTCCTTTTAATTTAATCTTTTGTTTGGAAAATTTAATAAAGTTGAATATATATAGAGAGCCCTACAGGCCTTGGAGGCGTAAGGCTTGATTGGCAATTTTTCTCCATTCTTTCTTTTCCGTTGCTTTTCTTCTCCAGTCTCTGATGTCTAGCTTTCTCAGATGCTCTTCCACTGCATCCAGCCATTTTCTTCTGGGACGTCCTCTCCTCCTTTTTCCTATCACCTCCGCTTTCAGCATTTTCTTTGCTGCCTTTGTTTCCGGGAGTCTCTCGACATGTCCCAGCCATCTAATTCTAATTATCGTTGGGCTGCTGTAAAGTTTATATAATTCCTTATTTGTTCTTCTCACCCAGATTCTTATTTCCACTTTAATTTCCCCATATATTCTTCGTAGCATTTTCCTTTTCCAAATTTCTAATTTTCGTTTTTCATCTCTGTTTAGCGTTCATAGCTCACAACCATACAAGGTCACAGGTCTTATAACTATTCTATAAAGTTTTTCTTTTGCTGCTCTGAACTGCTTTTGAACTTAACACTTTTGATAACGCTCCTGCACTTCCACTTCCTTTATTTATTCTGCAGCTTATTTCTCCGCCTTCTTCGTTTCTGCTATTTATGTTCACTCCTAGGTAAGTTGAATGTTCAAAAAATTAATAAAATCTGGTCAATTTTAAAATTGAAGAAAGAATTTGAAAATTAGGCAGCCTGAGACTTGTACTTCTTTGATGAAGCTAGATCCTGAAACGCTACATTTTTAAGAAAGATATGTCTACTGTAGCTTATCTCTCCTTACAAAATTCTCTTTTTGTGCTCCATCTACTTCTTGTTGAATTAGTTTTTGCGGAAACTACCAATTTCCTATGCTAGACGTCTTGGTATTTTCTTTAGCTCAAGCAACAAAATCTTTCTCGAATTGCGTAATATAAAATAACTGCTGATTACATTATTTTAGAATAGTGACCAAATGATTTTTGAAAACAAAATAACTTCATGCAGTGCATAAAACAAAAACAATCTAAAACCTTCTACAAATTTGTAATATTCACTAATTTTTAGTTGGTGGTTCATAATTGAAGAATTATTATATTAGTCTTACGCTCTCTTGGAATGTTTTCAATAGTGGAATTATAGAGAAATCAGTTGTTTTGCCAAATAAATCTTGGTAGCGGAAAATCTATGCAAGTGGGAGATGTGGCACAAGTCAGATGTGAGTTCAATCTGAATGTTTCTTTTAATTCCAAGAATACTGTATAAAGAGGAAAAATTCAAAATGTTTGTGTTCACTACTTACAGAGCTGATAATCAAATAGGATAAGAAATCTGAAAAAGCTCACTAGGTAGCTCTTAGAATAAATTGATCTTGTTATAGTTTCATCGTGTAATAAAGCCTGAGACCAGACTTGTTGCTTGTCAATCCTTTAGAGGTGTTGCTGCTGGATGTGCGCTATCTTGATCTTGAAGTGACAGCTACTACTACTACTACAATAAACCTTAGCTCACAGAGCTGAATTCTTCTTCTAAAATCTAAAACTCCATTTTTGCTAATTTCAATGACAAATAGTATTATAGTTTCATTGCCGTTTACGTGACCACATGCATTGCTTCTATAAAAGCATATTTTTCTTTCGTAAGTCTGACACTTCTTAAAGTCAAATAAAAGTCAAACGATGCCACTATAGGCTAATGCCTTTTCAGCCTTACATGGAGATTGATTTTGAGAGGGGAGAGATGGGATAGGAAGGATAGGAAGGGATTTCGAGAAGCAAAACTTGCAATCAAACTTTATATGAAATCGGTCCCCATTTACCCATGACACTTTTTAAATCTGTCAGTTTTCATTTATGCTTGCCTTTTGTAAACTTTCACGTTTTACCTTTAACTCACCACGGTTAAAATCGATTAGTTCTTTCTTTATTTTCAACTAAAGTACTGTAATAGATTCCACATATAGGAAAAGTGGGGGACATTGAGACTCAAGGAGGAATGAGACGCGGTCGATTATTATTTATCAAATATTGGTATGCTGGTTTGTTAAATAGCTATTCGGTCCATCTTCAAACGAACTTTAAGCACCATCTGCATAGCTTTACCTGTGTTGATTTTACTAGAGGTTATATTTGTTTTGAACGCTTAAAAGTAAAATTGAAATATTTAGTTTGTTGTTGCATAAAATCCTTATTTGCTAACATTTTTATAATTGTTTAATACAGTTGATAAACTCTTTCGGGAAGTAATAAAATCTGATACTTATTAAAATCCCGAGACTTCAATTTTCTTGGCAAGGAGGTTATGTTTACTGAAAAATGTCGTGGGGAGCCATTGCAGCACTCTTACGAAAGGTTAATGGAAAGCGAAATCCGACCTGACGTCAACGCAGGTTGCATTGCTGGTTGCCAAAGGTGGCTAAGAGGATTAAAAGAAGAGGAGCGCTGTAATGCGATGTGGTCAGGTCAAGAACCAAGGCTTCAACTGGAGCCGCGAAGCAAAGGTCTCAAATGCACACCATGTGGTGTTGCAATGTGTCTCATACGAGATGAGCATTTCACTTATATTTTGAATTTATGTAGTTTTTTACATACTATATTGTTTTTTTTTATAATCTCGAATACTAGAAATCGAAAGGGGTAAACTAACATGTAAAATGTACTACTTGCTTTTTTCTGAAAAGTTGATCTAAAGGAACTAATAAATGAAATTGTCAAAAGTGTCTCAATGTACCAATGTTGGTATAAAGAGCTCTTCCAAACATGTACACATGCTATACTAATTAAAACAGATCTTCTAAACAAATATTATCAGAAAGGTTATTTTTAAATAAAGATAAGTGGAAAACCAAGTCTGCTGTATCAGACGAAGCCTTATTGTAAAAATTCTTCAAATCTTCAAGTTCTTCTTGAGAACTCATTATAATGTTCAGCTGATCTTTTGACTTATCTAAAATCATCATGGGCTGTAAAAAGCGGGAGTAAGTATCTGAAACATTCCAGACTGGGTGAGCAATATAAACATCCAGAGCTGAGACAAAAATAAAGGATTGAAGTTGTCATAGTGTTATTAATGTCCAAAAGTTTTCTTAAGCTTAGTAGACGGTACCTGGTAAGGTGACGGTATCACAATTTAATTATATGCCAATCCTGATACATATCATTGCTTTTACTACTACTACTACTACAGAAATCCTATCAAAGTCGTTTTGCTTGTGTTACTATTCGTAATTTTCTTTATTACTCTTTTGGATGATTTTTCAGATAGGACCTTGAAAACAACAATCTTCAAAAGTAATATAGATATTTGTAAGATACCGTAAATTACACAATGACTGTTGAAAGATGCAAAAACAGTGAAGTTGCAGGTAATTAATTAAAGCAGAATGCAACATTCATTGTTTGGATCAATTACACTTTTTACCCTACACATATGTGGCATGATATTGCAAGATCAAAATGCCTTTCTATGTAGGTAATTATTTGGTGGATAGGCAACCTGATATGTTGGTACAAAAGTTAGCTATTAATATATTGCGTATGTGGATTGCATTGAACACGTTCCCAGCATGTAAAAGTTTGGAATGATAGATAGAACACCAAATATTTGAAGGATGATATTGAAGCATCGATGTCGTTACTAAAAGCTTTGGTGTTTTCGGCAAAGTTTTAGAAGAGAAAATTATTTCGTTAAACCTAAAAAATGGTAACTCTAGCGCATAACAAACATGTTTCTGATCAGATTTATGATGACCCAAAGGGACTTCAAGGACTCAGGCTTTCTTCTAGTCAGTAAAATCAATTTGTATGAAGAACAGAGAAATCTATAAACAAACACAAATCTCAATAAGTAGATTTTTGCATTATCTCGAGATTCTTCTGTTCCGATTTGAAAGAAACAGAACAGTATTTTCTATAGAGGAAAAAAGGAAAGGAAATAAAAATCCCCGTAAAGAATATATACCAAAAGAACATTTAACAGTTATTAAGCGATCTTTAAATGTTATTAAGTTTCAAATGTACTTTGCAACTTTTTTGAAAATAGTTAAAAGAGTAAAGAGGTCTGCAGAAAATACTGAGTTGAGATCAAACTCTAATAAAATTTCTAATATTTCTACATTATAAATTGCTTTTAAAAAACCAAAAATACAAACGCTTTAGCAGTTCTAAAACCATTTCTTCACATTTTATTTAAATTTGTGTATATAAATAATTTGTCGTTTTTGTGGATATTGGATAATGTACCCAAAAACATAAATACTGTTTCTTGTATTGAGAATTCGTTGCACGGCATATAAAGTGTAAGTGTCAGTGTAAAACAAACCGCAATGCAGTAACAGTAAAACCAAATGTGAGAGAGCAATGAGCAAATATCCCGACTGCACTAGCTATAAAGTATATTACTAATTCAAAGCTCTAAATACACTGCCAGGAAATGTCCATGTAGTCTAGACACACCACTTTATATGTAGTAGCTCTCACATCAACCTTCATCTAAATAACATTAGACGAATTGTTTAAACATACAGAGGCAGCCAATCAATACAATAAGATCGAGGTATAGAAAATACACGGATGAGGTTCAATTTTCCAGCTTCCTTTGGGGTTCGTCTTTCAGGGGTATGCGAAAATAATGAAGACATTTTTATTTTACAAAGCCGCGTCTAAATTTCTAACGTTGTTTCCCTCAGCATTTCAATCCCGATGTAAACAACCCTCCCTAAGAACTCTAAAAGATCCATTTATTTTCTTTCATTTGAGGCTTGGCATGTTAGGGGCCGAAGTCGGCTTAAATTTCATTCTTTTCATCGTCCTTCTTATTTATTGATTAGGATATACGGAAGTTATTAACTTGTACTTCGTTCGCTATTTATCAAAACACACATGGTTAAACCGGAATCCCTTAAACTTTACCTAAACAAAAAGCGCTTGACAAATTTGACAGTTCACAAAAATAATATTTTACGAGGGAATAATTGAATTCTCTCAAACCATAAGTGTTTATTGCTGGTTCTTGGGTTCCAACAGTATATCTCGAGTAAATCCTTATATATCTCCGAAATGGCCCCAAATATCAATCGGCTTAATCTAGTATGTTGGCACAATTGGATTTACAGACCACCCGCGGCTGAATTTACAAGCCTGTCCTCTCATAAATCCTCTCTGATTGGATGTTATGGCCGCATTACCAACATTACATGACCAAAATGTACAAAGTTACAGATCGTTGCTCGCACTGTGTTATTTGTTCGCCGATTTTTCATCCCTGATGAAAGAAGTTTATCAACATTGTCGTTAAATTTAATCCAATTTAATTTTGGACTTTTTGTTTTTATCATAATCGAGACGGATTGAATTAAGTTAATCGAATCAATTTCGAAAGTTCTGTACAAACAATTTTTTATTTGTTTCGCACATGATATAATTCATTAAGTGTAGAGAGAGATAATTGAATGACCACATGTTAGCAAGTGTATTACATTCCCTAAGCGGCCTTAATCGAGCGGCAAGTCGCCCCTAGAGACACAAGGGGTTGTTTCCCCCGAAACTATCTCACGCGCCTTTTTCGAACTAACAATAATTGCTACTCGTACACATGTTAGTAAACGTGTTGTATCGGATGCTATCATCTGTTTATTTTAAATTAAAAGTGTTATGTTTGGTTTTAAATTAGTTTTGATTTGTCTTCGTCGGATGGAAATATTTTACAGAAAAGCAAATTTTTGCTTTATATTTACTTTCGAAAGGTTTTGTTTGATTTGGCATTTCAATCTGTTATGTACACCTCGTGCTTATTAAATCAAAAGATTCCATCTTTTTCATAATAACTGGAAAATCACAGATTTCTCAAAAAGTTAAAATCTTAGTTAATTTTGGATCAAGTTCACTTATGCTTTCTGACACGTCAATTGGATCATCCCTTTTAATACACTCAATCACTTACTAACCAGAAAAGTTTTCCTATTCTAACCGTTGCTCACGTTGCCATTAGTCTTCCAAAGCCTAGTAAGAAATAACAACAGAGGAAAATCGCAATATTTTTCCAGATCAGCCTCGGTAGATCCAAAATTGACTTAGTATTTCATCTGTATACCATACCACTATCGCCAACATCACTTTTTATTTTAAGGTAGCGTGTTTTCCTCTGTGACTGTTTAAAATTATTTCTATTCTTATTGACAGTAACTCTATGAAAGGCTTGAGAGAATGGAATTGAGAGATCCAATTGTACAGGCATTACAGACAGAAACATCTCATTTGATCTCCTACCTTGGTATCATTTTTAGTTCAACGTTAAAATGAAGCAATGAGCTGTATATAGTACTGTCTTAATTTGTATTGGCAGCAGTTTGTTCTCCAGATTTAGTGGTGACATTTTAGAATGCCATTTTTAGATGCTCTTCTCGCACTTAAGACCTTCTGTAGCATGTAGACTTCTACAGAAGAAAAAGGCCACTTAAGGTAAAACATCTGAATACAATAGCCATTCTCTATAATCATATCCAAAAGAAGACATTCTTCAGCAATGCTTTATTAAAAGCCAAGACATGCCCTCTCAAATTGAAGAAAAACATGTGATGACAACTGAGCTACCAGTATTAATAAATCTCCAAACACTCAACCGAAAACTAGTTACCAATACTTCCTTCGATCACAGTACACCAAGATTAAAACAGGATTCAGCCTATATCGTGCTTGGGTAGCATTTAGGGCACTTCTCAAGATTTATTATGTTTCTCCATTCGCTGACTCACTCGGGAAAAACCAACGAATCCACGGGTAAATCGTATACGTTTCAATTTCAAGCTCAAGACATCGTTTCACTTTTGTTCTGCAGAATCTAGGTTACTTTCATTAAGAAACCATACATCATCGGCCAAAAAAATTCTTTCGATAATGGTCACCAGTATTTCAGAAGTCAGCAAATACCATTGACAAGCCCATTCTAGTCAAACAGCTGTTTGTTTTTATTCATACAATACAAGTCCGCAAAGAGAAGGAGTTTAATACATTTTGAGTTTTAAAGCTTAGGAGCGATTTTTATAGATATCTGAAAATATGGTTCTGTGGTAATAGTTGTGTTTAGAATTTCTCTTTTATGGTAAGACTTTAAGAGTCCATTGCTGATTTTACCACATGGTCTGACAAAAAGAATTTGAGAAATGGGATTTCATTTCCATATTTAATGTTTCAGTGTTGGTTGCCTATTGGCTGCTTTAATAATTAAGGCAATTATCTCCTATTATGTGGTCAAGTTTTAGTCTTGCATTCCAAGAATTCTAAAACAGTTCTGAATGATTCTATGAAAGTAAATATTACTGGAACGTTATAGAATCAAAGTATTGTGATAAAAATGAGCCAAATGAGCTTTATCTAGTGGTAACCTATTGTTTTATCATTTTTTATTTGTATCATCAAGGAGACAGGAACGATTCTAATTGGGAATATCCTTATATTACGAGTTAATTTTTCCAATGAAGCTAAAACCTTTAGAAGTCAGTTTGGGATTCATTTAGAAAGAATCTGTACATGCCTTTGTAGATTGTACTACAGAGAGTCCAGAGAGTTCAAAATCTCAACTTACATACTAACTTTTTTGTAAGGATCAAATCTCTATTAGCAAAATGTGTGATATAAAATTGAGCTTCAAGGAAATCAAACTTAGATTCCAAATGGTTGCGAAATATTATCCTAGATAATAATTGCATTAATACTTTAATGTAATGATTTTAGGTTAGAACCTGATTTTAAAAATAAACCCAGTCTTAAATCCGATTTTTGATTTGCTTTGATTGAACAACACTTGTTCGAAAGCTTGAATTTGAACTACTGTTGTGGCCAGAATCAAATCTTGACCTGATATTTTTGGAGTATCCAATTTGGCCGCATTCTGAGAAGATTTCAGAATGAACTGAGAATAAACATCTTCTGAAGAGTGAAAGTAAAAGGTAAAATCATAGCATATAAAGGACACATCAAGAGCGCTTTTGCAAGAAATTATGTTTAATACGGCGGGAATTTTAAAACTTTTTTTCTAAGTTTAGACTGAACCTGGCTTTCTTTCAAAACACGTTGAACTTTTAGTATCATTTGGCGCTGCTACATCTCAAATTATTCGTGAAGAAACTTTCAGCTTTTTATTCTTTACGTGTTCATATAAACAGATAAATAGAACCGAAATTATATCCTTGTCTTGTTAGACCTACCCGACTGGAGGTAACAAATCTATTTTTTATTATGAGGTGAAACAAAAAAGGAACATAGAGCAGATAGGGACTTGCGCTTATTTATCTTTTCTGTCCATATCATTTCTTTCTAAATCCTAATAACACTAAGAAATAAAAGAACGCCTTTGTTTGAAATCTTATTCTTTTCTAGAAACTAAAACCTACAGGTATCAAAATAATCTCTGCATTGCCATAGCAAAAACATTAATAAAATAATAAAATCCTTTACTGAACAAGTAGATCGTAATCCAAAATAACCCTTTTTATTATCATCTTTTTTTCCAGCTCACTATAAGGCTGAATCTTATTATTTTCTAACATTACTGTTTTTATGCAATTTTCCTTTTTCCGTTTTGCTCCCTTGGGGAGTTATTCCGGTAGGTTTTCCTTTCTTCGTGATTTCTCAATTACGGAGAAAAATGATATTAGAGCTGTCATTAATTTTTTTTATTTGGTGGGCAAAACAGCCACAGAGATAAAGCCAGATTTGATTCTGTTCTTGGTGACTCTTTACCATAGTTTCCCTTCGTAAGTTTTTGGACGTCTGAAATCAAACGTGGACGTACTCACACAATTGCGACTACTCCAGGAATCATTGACAGGATCCATGATATGGTGTTAGACAATTATCGAATAAAAGTTGGAGAAATAGTTGAAGATGTGGTCATCTCGTATAAAAGGGTTGTCAATATATTGCACCAAGAGTTGAGAATAAAAGAACTTTCAGCAACATACGTATCGCGTCTGCTCACTCAAGAACAAAAACCCTTTCGTGCTCAAACTTCAGCTGAGTTTTTACAGTAGTTTAGAAATAATATAGTTGATTTCATTAGGGGATGTGTGACTATGAACGAAACTTAGATTCACCGTTATATCCCAGAAACCAAATAACAGTTAAAACAGTGGGTTTTTTGGATGTTAAAGGCATTTTACTTATTGACCATCTGGAGAAAAGAAAGACCATAACAGGCCAACATTACTCAACAACAACAAAACGCTCCGGAATGTCAAAGAAAAACTTCTTGTTTTACGAAGACAGTGCACCAGTCCATGCAAGTGCAATTGCAAAAAAGCCTGAGTTGAAGTTCAAAATCGATCGCATTCCTCCCTATTCACACAATTTAGCTCCGTTGGATTTTCATCTGTTCCCTAAACTGGAGAATTTCGATCTGGAAAGAAATTAAGGTCCAATGAAGAAGTCATCGACGCTTCAAATGCATATTTTGGGAGATTGAAAAGTTGGAGATGCGTTGGTCCAAGTGTGCTGAATTACAGGGTGATTATGTAGAAAAATAAAATATATCTTAAATTGAATTTCATTTGTTCCCACTTTCATTTCAGGAACTTTTCAATCCAGCCTCGTATCGCTCCCACATGTGCCATCATTACTATTTTAGATAAATTAGAATCCATAACCTGTTGATTGTCAATATTTCCCATTGAAATCTTCATGTTAGAGTTTCTGTCAACATTTGAATTTGTAGTTAAAATTGGTTGCAGATACATTTCAGATATTCAAACCATATCCTCAGCTTGTAAACACTCTTTATTCTGTTGTTTCCTAATCCTCAGACAACTGTCTTTATTGCTTTCACAATTTGTTCCATTGATGTGTTTTTATCCTCGAAGAATATTCACAACCAGCTCGCATTCTAGAAATAAAAGTTCCGTGCTCACAGGTATATTAATAAATTTCTTCTATTAATTTTAAGTTAAAGGAACAAAATTTGATAAAAATCGCGCGGTGTCAAAATAATCTTCGGAAATTAATTTGTTAAATTTTTTTTTCTAAATTGTGGAGTTAATTCCTAATGTATTATGTACAGAGCAGACGCTAATTGATTAAGTAATTTTCTCAATTCTTATACTATTGATGTCCTCAAAGTGGTTTGAGCCAGACATACAAAAAACAATCCCTTAGATTGTACATGGGAGTTGCGTCACGTGCACAATAAAGTTTCCAATTTTCAATATCTGGCCGGTGTTTGTGGTATTCTTTATTGGAAATTCCAGAGCTAGTCAGTTAATTTTGAAGGCAGAGTGAGTATATAAAATCCCTCGCCCTAAATGCCCTAAATAGCTTTAGCGCGCCATCTTAATTCATTTAACATACTGGTTGGCACGCAATACCGTCTCTGTTTTAGTTCAATTCACTTTCGTTTTAAGCGGATTTTATTCTGAATTATAAGTCTACATTTTTTTTTTGAAAAAAAAAACCGTGACACTTAAAAAGTCTTCAATTAAATATGTTTCGCTTCAATTTTTCCCTAACTATTTAATAAATCTTAATTTGCTAATTGAGCGCATGGAAATAATTTAAAAAATTGCTTCATAACCTGTCAAAGATTACTTTTCATTAATATTTCAGTATACCGTTAAGCGGAAACATTATTCATATTATGTATTTGCTAACAGAACTACTCGAAATAATAACAATTCCCATCAGACCGTCACCAAGTTTTTTTGTAGAACCAAATCTGAACTCTTAATTTCAGAGACTGACGCGATAATGAGAAAAACCGTATTCGGACACAATGCGCTGCTTTTGGGTTGCTGGAAAAACGGTGTTGCGAGATTGCTACAATGGAACAAAAGAGGAGACGCTTTGTTCGTATAATATAGAACTCTTTTTCACATCCGAAATATTTTCAGATATGTACATTATAATTGCTTTGTATTTCCGTTCTGCGAACATCACCAAGTAACTTTTAAGCGGTAATTTAACCGCAACTGTAGGATAAGGGTTGGCATGGTGGCCAGGCAAGAGTAGCTGACTTATGAAATACCAGAGGGCCATTAGCACGATTTATGGGCGACAGTACCGTTGATTGCCCCTGCCCTGCTCCCTACTTACCCTTTGGGCCCATCCTGGACTAAAATAGTTAATAAGTTTACACAAAACACATACTCGCAACCTCCTTATTTTCAACTAAATAGATTTTCCGGAACGTAATTTGTTTTCAGTTTCGTAATGATCGTGACAGAAACTTGTTATTTCTATTATTTTAAATAACAGTAATAACAACAATAAAACAGAGCAACACTTTATTAAACTTGCAAAACTGTAGAAAATCGAAAAAATAAATTGAAAGCTCATCGAAGTTTAAAATTGCCCATATGTTGTAATCCTGCAAATGAAATAAAATACCTAATCAGCAGAAAGAGAGAGAGATCCCGAAGCAATCTCCTGCCCAATAAGCTACCGGTTTGAAAATTCAATTATGCCCAAGTGAAGTGCAGCCGGTTTCAGGGGAGCTCCCGCCCTGCTCTCTGGGGGGCCCTCAAGACCCCCCTTTGGAAGACCTCGCGCCATAATCAGAAATTTCGTTAGTAGTAATGCATATTATATGAAAGTTTATTTAAAGTAAACCGTCCAAGCTTATTTAAAATTAAAAATAGGTTTATATTTAGTATTTTGTAAGGTTGGAATTGCCTAACTTTTCTTTGTTTTGTTTCAGGTCAAATTGATGGTTCAAAAGATTTCACGGTAGATGGTTTGGGTAATTTTAGTAAAAAGAAAAAAAAGAAACGACGTCATAGGTGAGTACTTATCCCAATTGAAATAGTGAACAGAATAATTTTTCCAAATTTTCTATTTATATTAGAAATAAAATTTAATTTAGCAAATTACAATTTATATTTATATTTATATAAATTGAAATTTAATAAAGGAGAGGCTAAATAGAATTAGGATATAAATGGTGTTCCAAATAAATCTACCCTTGGTGGGTGTGTGGCAGGACGATTTTCACGAGCTATCAACTGGAGGAATTAGAAAAAGCCTTCAAGGATGCTCACTATCCAGACGTGTACGCCAGAGAGATGCTGAGTCTTAAAACGGACCTTCCAGAGGACAGAATACAGGTATTTATTACCAACTTATGCAATTACAAAACTAAATCCAATCTAAGCTAATAACTCGGATGTTTTTGTGTTTATTGAGTTAGGTAAAGTCTTAATGTAAGCGGACGTCCTAGAATAAATTAATTAAAATCTATTGATATAAAAATGAAGAATAGACAAAATACAAGATTCTTCTAATTAGACAATAACTTAACTAATTGCATTTTAATTAATTGACATATTTAGATAATTATCTTCTATTCATTTTTATGGAGCATAATTTAGGTGATCTTTTACACATTTCATGTTTTATTTTAACTGAGTAATGACTAATTATAAATTCCTCTGATAATATTAAACAATAAAACCTTTTACAAGAGTATTAAAAAGATTAATTATGACCTTTCAATGACTCACATTATTTCTATATCACGTCATACGGAAGCACTTAAAAATATACAATGCAGTGACGAACAGTCAACTGACTGTCTAAAACTATACCTAAGCCAATGAGTCACTGACCTCCGTCGCTATAATTCCCTGTGGTGTTGACTAACAATTTATATTTTTGAGAAATAAAATTGAGATTATCCAAAAATTTGTATTACTTCTTCTTAGAAACACTTTATTTTTGTGGAACTTGCAATTAGCTGAAACACATTTACAGCCGCCTTTCCAAACAAATCAAACAGTAACACCTCAGTAAATATTTTCTAAGCTAAGGGGATTTTATAATTTTCCTATTTCATATACAGTAAGGTACAGCTACTTTCACTTGTTAGAATAATCGCATTCGCATGTTATTTCTGTTGCGGTTATAGAGTAAAATGTCTTTTCGTACTAGCGTTTTCGGCAAAAATAGTTGGATGGAAGTATTACTATACCTGACAGAAAAAGGCGAGAGAAGAAAAACCATAAAATTCATCCCAAAAGAACTGTAGCTGGACATAGTCGCGTTGAGGGATATAGAATAGAATTAAAAGACAGAAGAAAGCGATAAACTGAAAGCAAAAAATGGAGAAGTCTAGGTGTACAATAATGAATCAGTATTTATTGATCGAATAGAAACCAGGTACTACTTACAACGTGTGGAATTCAAGAACTGGAATCTTCGGGTGCTAAGACTCCGAATTTAACTTGTTGTTTTGCCGAAGAAGAGGTTCTTAGAATCCAATTTAATTTTATTTTTAATTTCCTATTAGTTTAAAGTCCAATACTATGAAATGGTACTAAGATGGTTCAAT
Organism: Ignelater luminosus; assembly: GCA_011009095.1. Classification (NCBI taxonomy): domain Eukaryota; kingdom Metazoa; phylum Arthropoda; class Insecta; order Coleoptera; family Elateridae; genus Ignelater; species Ignelater luminosus. The sequence goes on from VTPC01090991.1 coordinate 148,051, forward strand.
ATGATTTTTCCAATTCCATAGGAACCAACAGCTATTTTAGTAATTAATAATGCCATTTTCAGTTCTTGATGAACTAATTGCTTGTTTTGATCGGTGATCTGATGACACGACTAAACAAGTAGCAGCGATACAGTTTGTGAATTATAGTGATCTGCTGAATTACGGAACAGGCTGGAACGGTAAAAAGTATTTGTAACTATGTTTTCGTCCAATAGAGGAGAAACAAGGCATGCATAATAGGCTGATCTATCTACATAAGAAACATTTTGATTTGAATTCTCTAATATGAAATAAGAATTCATGGAGCACCATTCTTGCGTTGCCAGAATACAGCTTATTCAAATATTTCTTCAAAAGACCTTAAAGTTTTTTAGTTAACAGCTTTTTGGCTTTGAAGGACTTTCGGTAATATGCACAACATCAACTAAGAATAAACAGATAATTAATATGACCAGCTATCAAGTTTACATGCATTTATCTCAGAATCAACGATGGAAGCACCGTTGTAGATATTTGGTGAAATTGAAAAAGAAAATTTAGAAAAAGTATCATTGCAACTGTAACATAATAAAGTGTGTTCTTGAACTTTCTTCCTTCTGAGATGCCAAAAGGGACAAAAATAGTTTTTTGCCAATTTCTAGGTCTGTTTCAACTTTACTGGAAAATATAGCTATATACGAGATTGCAGATAACTAAATTTTCTACAACAAAAGTTCGACACGTATTTTTTGTCAAATTTGTCTGTCTGCCTAAGTTGAACTAAATTCTCCCGGCATTTTCAATGTAACGGTCTCCTCGAAGGAAGTAAGTAACATATACTGCGAGTCTATTAAATTGCTTTAAAAGGACGCGTTGGTAGTTAATCATGTACGTACCAGCGACAAACCTAGAAAAAGGATAGACTTGGGAAGCATACTTGAGAAAGTTGTATCCAAAATGTAATCACATTGCAAGTCTTTTTTTAGGTATCTTTAGACGTAAATGTTTTGGTATATTCCTGAGCAGAGTTTTTCACAAGATTTAATAGTAGGGAAAAGCAACACTTTGCTGCAGAAAATGACGGTGTTGAAACTGTCGACACCAAACCAACCAAGATTGACGATTTTTAAATCTTCTTTAAAATCTTCCATATTGTAGAACGTCCTGTATTACCCAAGAGACCACGATTTCATTCAGATATTAAGTATCTTTGTTCAAAATCTATATAATTAATTAAGAGTGAATTTTCACTACCTTAGATTACTGTTACTATTCTTGCAGTTTCAAGCCTCAACTTATATTTTTGTAGTCAACATTTAGAATACATTGGACAGACAAAACTTCAAAAATTTGGAGGCTGCCTAACTTAGCCTAAAATTTAAACGGCCATTACACGGAGAAGTACGAATTTGACGAAGAGTGCAGAATTTAATTAGTTTTAATTGTGTACATAACTATTTTGCGATAAAGTTGAGAAAAATCCCAGTAAATTGTATTTGTGAAGTTAATAAACAGTATCAAGCATTCATTTGTTTGTACTTTACAGCAGCTAAACGCCTTTAACTAGTTTAATTGAACTGTGAGACTGCAGTTTTGGCTATACAAAATGATAAGGGATTAACCATAATAAAGTTAACCTCGCAACACAATTTCCGGATCAAGTCTAGATAATTGTTCAATTGTAAATCACAAATTATCACAAAATTCTAATACAGCATCTCCATGTTGCCAATAAAAGCAAAATCAGAAATTATATTATCAATCGAATACCAAGACGTTGAGTCTTTGAGTGTAGAAAATTATTGTAATTGTATTAATTTTCTACAAAATATTCTAAGCGAAGGAAATTTAATCTGTGGTCAATAGCATTATTTGGTTAGTTGACTGGTATACTAGAAATCTTCACAGACCGTAATTGAGATAGTTAAGTAGCAAATTCTCAGAGAACAATTATTACATAAAATAAGGCTATCAACTGATGTTAAAGGAGTATGGAGCAGCAATTGTATTTGTGTTAGAAATAATGCCTTCGCAAAGATTTGAATAAAAAGCATTAACTGTACTACAAAAGGTGGATACTTAATTATGACTCAGCTCTATTTTATTGAAATATTCTTAAGTACACGTGAATGCATTTGCTTTTGTTTATTCAGTATGTTCACTTCAGCACTAGAAACGACACGGTATCTTGTTTT
>VTPC01090991.1:155224-183772 GCA_011009095.1 Ignelater luminosus
AGCAGAGAGAACACGCTTGTTATCCTCCCTGGATTACTTCCAACATGCCTATCACATTCAATAAGAAAAAAGCGAGAAAAGTTCGCTATTGGGAAATTCTTGGGCGTCTGATATCATAAACGCAACTCTTTAGAAGAGCAGAATATTTTACTGAGTTTTTTTCTCTACTCTTGTGGTGCCTCGTGATTGGTAGACTTCTGCAAAAACCTAAAGAGTGCAACTTGTCTACACAAGGCCTCGCAGATGACTTTGCGGTCTTTTTTTTAGGGAAATTCTCAGCAATACAAATGAGCTCTCAACATTGTACAGAACTAGTGTGTAGCGAACGGATTGACAGTCAATGCTAATAAAGTTGATTTAGTTCTCTTCACCAACAAAAACAGTTGGAATGGCTTTAAATCTTCCTCTATCTTTAATGTTTGAGTAATTGTGACAAGCTGTTCTAGGGAGAGCTCATATTTAGAGAAAGTCCGAGAAGATTATTTCTTTTTATCGAATAAGTCGCGTTTTGGTAAAACATGGGACCTAAACTTTAGGATCACGCGGTAGCTCTACACAGTGGTAACCAGAATAAATTATGTTACACTCTTTTTTTATTTGGTGACCCGTATCTTAGGGACCCTCCATGAGTGCTTCTGTATGAATCTGAGGAGTGATTCTACCCCTTAGAAACGTTTTTCACGTATAAAAAAAAATACAAAACTAAATTTGACACGTAGTGCAAAAACAAACGACATCATCGTGTTCTTCGTCCTAAATTGTCCTTAGAACGAAATGTATCTTCAACTTAATATTAGAAGTGATATTGTACAGTGTTATAGACACGACAAGATATTTAATTTTCTTGGCCTTGATCAGTTCTTCTTTTTAAAATGATAGTGAGAAAGTTGGTGACACGACGTTAGCTGACCGTTTCTAGTTATGCGGACATAATTCGTATTTTTTTAAATTTATTCTACATGTAGAATCGCTAGTTGTTTTTTTGTTTTATTGCCCAAAAATTTCTTTTTATCTGAATAAAAACTAGCTCTCTTTGTTCAATTATAAATTTTTCTCTTAAGATGCACAGAACTGAAATCTATTACCTCGAATGGATTAATTTTATTTTCTGCAAAATAAAAAATAGAAAAAGCTAGTGAAGATTTTTGTTAAGTAAAGGCTGTGACTTAGTATTTGATACCTCCTTTCAATTTTAAACAAGTTTTTTAAATAAAAGCTCTGCGTAGTTTGAAAAATCAGGATAACTCTGCTTTTGAACCATTTATTTTTCCGAACCTCCCCCGTATACGAAAGAAAATCTAAATTTTGGTAAGTGCTTTTCAAATTTGAATCAATGCAGGAACTTTAATCAAGAATAAGATTTTCTGAACAAATTGAATAAAAAAGTTTTTCATTTGTATCCGAATTCTTATTGGTCACTGAAGCAATATCAGCGTTTACTTATAAAGCAATTAAGTGTATGTACTATCGCGGCAAAAAAAACCGGGGCACACTTGTCTCTGATGATACGTCGATTCTAACAAAATTTCTCTCTTTCGAATCAGGCTTTAAGGTGGATTTGTCAGTTCAGTTAATAAGGTACTTACTTACATAATAGTTTTACTTAAACTGAAAAACAGATTTACAAGGAGTAACTTTAAAACATGTGTGGTGCCCCGGTTTTTTTGCCGTGATAGTACCCGCACGGAGCCATTTATCGGTAGAAATTTCGAAGTTATCTAAGCTTTTCATTTAAATTATATAAACTTAACATAATTTGAAAAATTGCAGTGATAGTTTCTGATAGGACCTAAAAGATTAACTATGGCCCAAAAGTTTGACTCAATAGTCCAATTTGTTAAAAAGTTCAATTATCTAGAAAAACTAGATCAAATTCATAGAATTGCATCAAGTCTTCTAGTGCTGAATTTGGGTTGAGTCAGCAGTGACGAGTTTAAGAAATCTAATCTGTGTAGGCCTTTTATTCACGGAAATCTGCTATACCAGCGTCACATTTTGATGTAGTATTAATTATCATGCTTAATATTAAAAGGAAGAATTTTAGGCTTCCTTAAGAAAAAGAAACTTCGTTGACTTTTAGGTCCGCAAGGTCTCAATAACAAAACAGTCTGACTAACCCGGCCATCCTGAAAAGGCCAACCGATAAAAATATTTGAATTTCTTAACCAGTGTAGCCCCGAAGTTAGTGTGTTTTCGGAGATCGATCATTCATTTAATTTTCCTGTTTATATCTGAATGTTATAATACGATATGCTAAATTATGCCCCTCTTGATTAAGTATTTGTGTTTCTTTTCTACAAAGTCTCATAGCTCTTGTCAGAACTTTATTACTTTTACCACTGACTATTTTCTATCTACTTGTTTTTTCCTTTTCCAAGTATGCATAAACCTTTCCAGGCATCTTTTTGAATTGCTAGCCGGTTTTATCAATTACATAAAAATGTTGCAAACACAAACTTAACAGCACAGTGTAGAGCATGTGGTATCAAGGTGATAACGACAAATGCTTTTTGTTTAAGTTTATAATTTATATTGTACCTTTTAATAGATTAGTGGGTTTTTTATTTATACCAGTTCCGATAAGTGTAGTATAAAAAATATAGTAAAACATTCCCTAATGGTATACGTTCTCTTCTAATCAAACTCCGATTTTGTCTTCTTAAACTTTTTTTGTTTTGCAACACATTCATTTTCATTTCTGCCTCTGTAATTGTGCCTCTATTATTGAAATCTTTTAATGCATTATACAAAAAAAAAACATCAATCAAAAACCATTTGTTATTATAATTTTTCTTATTTTCGCGATCAGTATAGATTTTTTGCGAAATAGTAAAAATTCTCTTAAAACTTAGTTTTTAACTTTTCTCATTAGCCCTGCAATTCAAGATTGCTAGTAATTCGATACTGATTTATGTCGAGTATTTGCAAATAAAATAAAATATGGAAATCATCTAAAAATCTACAAGGTCGCTAACGTGGCATTCGTGTGTATAAAAGAATTTAAGAGATTTCTGCCAAAACTTATTCAATAATTTTAGGATGACAATTTATATTCCAGTAGGCACCATGCGGAGATTCGATATGCGAATAAATTGCTACTGGCAGCTCAATCCCGGATGTTTTATTCGTTACAAAAAAAAAAGTTACCCGGCCCCTAAATTGTCCTGCTTAACGCAAAAGTGTAATAGGGGCGAAATTTACTCGTATACACGGTGACAAGCAAATGCTGGATGTTTTCGACAGGCGGCGTGAAATAATCTAAATACAATAACACAGTAGCGATTATATTTCGTCGATTGGTGGATAATTGGATAATTTAGTAAACTGCAGTCACGTTTGTTTGCTCGTTTTTCTTTAGCTGGTTTTAGTTGAATATAAAATTGTTATACGTTTTGCTTGTTTTTAATTTTAAAAGTTGGTTTGTAAACCCAGAGTAATAAGGAGTAAATAGGTATAATGGAACTTTCAACTTTAGTTATTTTGATAACCAGTGAATTGAGGTATCTGTTAGTTAAGATCTTCAAACAAATTTGGAGGATTTTAAGATAGTTTTTATGTTCTGTAATGAAAAATCACTATACTCTTCAAACATGCACACTATGATTTGTGCTCTTTCCAAAAATGGCACATACTCTTCTCGTGTTCAAATTAGTGTACAAAAGTTGCCTGAGAGCCTCTTTATCGATTTTTAGCATGTTTGCGATCATTATATAAGATACTTAGTCAACAATCTTTTTCAACGATTTTGCTAATTTTATCCAAGTTTTCATCTGTTTGAAAGTAGAAGAGCAAGCAGAACTTTATTTGTCCTTGACGTCTTTCTGACCAGTCCTAAAACCTTCCTGCCATTTGAAATAAGCGCGAAACAAACATTCTTCTCCAGAAATATCTTTTAACATTTCACAATATAATTGTGTTTGCTTTTTTACTAAATTAAAATTTCTTAAATCTCAAAATTGGTTGTTAGACTTTAGGCATGGCGCACGGTAAAATAACTCGTGTAACACAGTAACTATTTAAATCTACTGAGCTGAAACTTTTAGGACACTGTTAAGTCGCATCCAATATGACAAACTTCATTTTCCATTTTAACATGTCTTAATTTACACGTCCTGAAAAAGCTTTGAAAACGACTTTGAAAAAAATTAAAATTCTGTTGGTGCATTTCATCACAAACGTGTCTTTTCTATTAAGTGCAGTGTTAAACAAGGTATTATTAAGGTCAATACATTGTCGTTCTAAACAAAAACTGTGGAAAAACCTTTATGGTGACAGGACTTCAAGCTTAACGTCAACATGTAATTTTAAGTAAAGACTTTGGTAAGCATACATACTACAGCGTCCGAAAAAGCCATAGTGTAAAGATTAGCACTACTCAATTAACATTCATCAGAAGCAGGTCGAGTCCCTTTTTAGAATGCTGAGAACATTCTTAAGATTTAAAATATCTAATCTTTGATTTCAGAAGTCAGTTTTATAAAAAACATGCCTTGGACGCAGATATTTTGACTCAATACACTAATTCTTTGGAAATTTTTAAACTTTCGGCAAAACTCGTTACAAAACTAAGTTCTAAAAATCTTGACAGCAAAAGGTTCTCGGTTTTATTTACGTGCAAAACCAAACTATAGCAACAAACAAATCTTGATTGGCAGACTGAATGTAACCTCTAGCTGGCGATCCACGGCTTTGAGAAAGTTTGCAGATTTCTGAATTCTACTGCTGGCTAACTGACTTCTTTTGACCAAGAAGCATTGACAAAGAAGAAGGTGAAACTCTTCAAAAGATGAAACTATTGAAGAATTTTGAATCGTAAAGGAAATTTTTTAAAAATAGAGACACGACCAATCTTGCAAATATAAGTATGTGTGCACCAGCTACATAAAACGTACACCGAGATATTTACTAGTCTTTACTACATTAAGAATTTGTTTTCATTTTTTGAATCTGGAAATTTTAGTAGATGAAGCAAAATAAATAAAAAAAAACGTTCTCAAATAAGATTTCCATACACATAAGTCTAGTGTTTTGGTTTGGCCAGGCAAAACACTGGAGACGCTATGTTCGCTGTGTTTAGCCCAAGATGGATTAGCGCATAGTGTGCTCTGGAATAATGGTCATGATTCTGATGATGATGTTGGAACTCTGATAGTAATGCAGGATGAGAGTGTAGTAGCACGACCTGTTAACTGATGATTTCTCAGGAAGGTACAAAAGTTGTTTGGTCATTTTAAGACTTAATTCTTTGCTTATTGCTTTACTAGTAGTCATAAATCTCGCAGCACCAGCAAAAAAATAATCAAGCTCCACTAGCTGTTTACTTTGTTTGCCTATTAAAAACTTTCTTACTCTTTTATTTCTCAATTCACCTTTGTGTCGATCACTCTCTGCCTCTCCCGGTTTTTCCTCTTTCTGATTGTTCTTTTCACCATTCGTCCGGTTAGGTCCAGCAATGTCCTTATGCTCCTCATCAGCGTCCTGAATAATTTCAACATTGGATTTCGTTCTATGAAAGAAAAAGTCGCTTATCACCATAGAGAAAATCTGATTGAAGTGAAGACATCTGCAACTTATACTTCCATAGTGTCCTTTTTGTTTTATTGTCCTCTCTACCATGGTTTGTCTACAGCTGTGTTGTATTTTTCCATTCCCTTTTTATACGCAACTGCACGTGCTCAAATAAACAATAACCAGTTCGACGTTTACTGCGCTTGCCTGTACTCGGAAACGAACTGGAAGTACATCCGACAATAAGACGTTTTGCGAAGCCGGTAACACGACGAACATAGGACGGGTAACGTACGTAGCTCTGTATGGCCAATCTCATTATCAATAAAACGAGATTTTTTGTTGCGTAGCTAACATAATAACCCAACAAAGCGAACATAGGTCTGTATATGGCCAAAGCATTATACACATACACTGATCAAATGTGAGTATAAATTGACGTGAGCAGAAGGGTCTCCAGGCATTGAATATGTCACTTCATAGATCAGTATTTTCCATTAAATAGAATCAAGTGCATTGCAAAGCTAACTATTAGTAGCACCCGTCCTATATCACTTTTAAAACTTCTATTTTGAGAAAATGCAAAATGAAATACTGACATTTGCGGTTCAAAATTGTTAAAATACACGGAGTAATGTTCAAAACTCATCATTAGTGCTAAAATTGTGCAAAAAAATTGTCTTTGGAATCAGTAGTAGAAGGTCCGACTCAGGAAATTTCGACGAGAAATTCTAGCAAGATCGGTATTGTTTTATTTTTAATCTCCCCGAGAAGTAAAACGATAAAATAAAAAGAGGGAAATTCAAGGACGCCCGAAGGGGGCAAGGGGGGTCATTTGCCCTCTCCTGGCTTGCAAAAACAATCAAATGAATACAAAAAAAAACTATATTATGCTGTCGACAAACAGGGGATCCTTTTATCTTTACAGAAGAATAAAAATTCAAATATTAAGCATGTACGCAGTGTACATAGTTAATATACAGTGTGTCCACATTTCAATGCTCACTATTGGGATCTCGGAAATTGTAAGAGATACGAAGTCGGTTAATTTAGAAAAGATTTGGCTATTTTGAAGATCAGTTTACTTATGCTTTTGGTTTTTCAAAAAAGTTTACGGCTTACTAGATATTTGCTAAAAACGAAATTATCTTATTTTTTTAAGTGTAATATCTCCTGAACGAGCAAAGATATAAAAGAACAGCAAAGATAATTTACTATGAAACATTTTCCCAAATGCCTTTTGTTTTACTTCGATTGTGAAACGTAAATTCAATTTTTTTTTGATAGAATGCCTACTTGATTTTCATATTACTGAACTGCACGCCTTAAATGCTTTTCAGTGATACAATGGTTTGACATAGCTATGATTTTGTTTTACCGAGTTATGAAGTGAAAATCATTTTTCATCATAGTGTGCCATGACATCTAACACACAAAGTCGTGGAGTTTTATCAAAGAAATTCATTTGTTATGCAAAAATTGCTAAAACAAAATAAATACGCTTTTATAGGGCATTAGCTGCTAAAAAAAGTAAGATAATTTCGTTTTTAGCAAATATCTAATAAACCGTGAACTTTTTTGAAAAAACAGAAGCATAAGTAAATTGATCTTGAAAATAGCCAAAACTTTTCTAATTTAACCGATTTCGTATCTCTTACAATTTCCGAGATCGCAATAGTGAGCATCGAAATGTGGACACACTGTATCATGTAATAAAAAAAAATAAAGAATGTTTTGAATTACTCCTACGTTCTATCTAGCTCTTCCCCTTCTATCGGTTCTGGTTACGCTACTAAATTAAACCTTTCCAGGCATCCTTTTATATTATTAACAAATTCTTAAATGCGAAATTGTTATTATTATTAACTCTTTTCACTTACTTTACTCATACGCTTATATGTTCGACAGGGTAAATTTCACTTACTTCCCTTATGGTGTAATATGCTATTTTTATAGTAAATCTTCTGATTCATATTTATTGCTACCTAAGTCCCGTTGCTAACCCCCCTTAACGACAGTATAATATTACTAAATCATACGAGTAGTTAAAACTTAATTTATTCTTGGAAGAAGGAAAGAAATAGAAAGAAGTCGCATTTTTAGCGTTAATTGTCATGATTTTAGGGCATTTTGGGCAAAAGTAAATCAAAATAATATGTAAAAGAGACGATTGCCAGTAGCCTTCTGATATTGGTTTTCTGTAGAGGTAGATGTGCTCTCGACTAGGGAACGCTTAAATAAGTTTTTTAGATCTTGACGACTATCATTTGAGTTTTGATTACTGGAGCAGATAAACATGACCAACGGTAACTGTTCTACATTAGAAATAAATGACTGGGAGATCTGGAGTGTGAACAAGGCTAAACCTAAAGTTGATCATGATACGATTGGGTGTGTCTGGAGAAAGACATTTCTGGTAAAATTCCTGGCCAAGCACGAAAACCAATGTCTATCTTGTAGTCAAAAATAGAAACTGCGACTTGTGCAAATTTATACAAACACAAAAGTACTCATAAGTTCTAAAGAATCTTCTGTCAGATAGACCACACATATTATACTGTTGGTGGATCTTCTCGAAGTTCACTATGACGCATGGTTTTTTAAATTAGAGATTCAACAATACTGAATGCTTTTAGCATCTAAAAGTGATATTTAGGCAATGAAACCATCCCAATAAATTTACCAGTCACATCTTTACCAAAACCTACTAAATAGCTCTCGTGGAATTTTTCTATTATTATCTTCAAATCACCAATTGGAATACATTACATTACAAGATAATGAAATCTACAAACTTTACATTCAAACTTAAACTAGAGTTTGTAAACTCTAAAAGTTGTTTGTTAAATCTCATTTGTAGCTTAACTAGTAGCCTTAACTCATTTAGACCAGATGAATACAAGTTTTCAGGTTATTGCTTTTCCCCTTTGACCATTTATATTTTGACTTGATGCAAGCAGCACTTACGATAACTCATATTCTTTTTAATGATTTGCATAATAGCATAGTTTGAACTTTCAAAAAATGCAAATTTTGAATCTCAGCTATTAATTCTTCTGTACTTTGAATTTTAATTGTTGGAAAAAAAGTTAGTTATCTTCTTTTGATATTTAAATTTTTAATTTTCTAAATACGTACATTAGTTACAAGAACACTGAATTTGTATCTATGCGTTACCTTTGTAAGTGACATCACCATAACTGCCTGCACTACAAAACCTTCGAACTGAAAAGTTGTACCAGTAAATTTCACTAAATTATAGACATATTATTTATCAAAAGGTTAAAGACAGTAAATGCCCAGCAATCTTAGTTCTGTTCGGATTTCAGAAGTTAACCAAATAGAATTATTTACTATTTTACTTTTTATTTAACGTGCTTCTTTATGAATAATAAAAACAGTGGCCTAGCAAGAATGATAAAGTCTGATTTTAAAGACTCAATGCAATAAACATTACAATATTATGCCGTAACTGCAAAGTACTAATCAATTTGTTGCCATACATGCACATTATGTGTGCATCTAGGGTAAATTACAGTGAGTAACTTCCACAAGGGTGTCGACCTGAACCTATAAATGTCGATCACTTGCATATAAAATCCCCCGGGAAAATCTTGTTACGCTACATTTTTCACGATTTTCTATCCAAAATTATGCATTCAATAAAAGCTTCCCGATTTAATTTTCTTAATACTAACAAAAAATTATCCTAGGAGAGGTTTATTATTGTCATTATTATTATTATTTTCCAACTCGATTCATCAAAATGATTAGTCTAGGAAGCTTACAAATTCGAAACAGATTAGTACTTGAGTCAATTGACACTTTGATCGGCTTATCGGTCTCAGGATTTCTCCGAAGTCCTGCAACCCTTTATCCTAGTAAAACCAGGACATTCTTAGCGTGCATGTGTAGCTGTTAAATATAATCGAGCAAGAGAATTCTGTCGAATTCTGAAGGGATCACAGTTGGTCCAGTATTCGCCTGGGGAATTGGTAAAGGACCAGTTAATCGAGGGTTGAAGTAAGAGATTAGGGTATTAGTCAATTATTTGGCGTGTTTGCCGCTGGCCCCTCCGGCTATACGAGATATTAAATATTTTTAGCGCTGCTTCTCTTCGTGTCTGCAACTAACTTATATCGAATTCAAACGATGCGATGTTTACTAATTATATATTGTGCTTAATTGATATAGTAATAATATAGTACTATAATGTTCAAGTTTAATATTTAGCGTGGAATTTAATAATTAGAGTTTCTCTGCAAGAGGTATGAATTTGAAAGTAATAATGATAGTAATATAGAGAGGGCATAACACGAGCTTATGAATATAATACGGAACTTAGTTCTGTGGTAATACATCACCGGCATAGCAATTACCCATTATGTGAGGAATTAGTCAATTAAACTGACTCTGGTCCCTTCTTGCGATCCTAGCGTTCCTGCAGGATGACTTATGAGCAGGGGCGACTCGTTGCCGGCAGGTTTATTGAACGATCTAAAATTAGCATCGTAACTTTTTATTTGAAAGCATCAAGTTCTGATAGTGACCTACTAATTATAGCTTTGTTGAAATAGATTGATTTACTAATTAGCTTGTTTATCATTTTCCTCTTTTTAGATTCAACACTGCTTATGAAGTCTCATATTATAGTAAACAGAGAAACAAAATTGTTTAAGGAGTTATATCAAACATTCTCCAAACGTCTTCTAGGACGAAATTAATTTTATTTATACAATAATTTTATATTTTTGAAATTTCCATATTATTTGATTAAAATTATTATTAAGAAATAATTTTAGTTTTTAAATGATACGCTACTGTGAATTAATAGAGCCCTAGCCAATGCAATAGTACAAATACCAAAGTTTATTAGTCGGAGGTGTCGAGCATTCGTTCATTCATTCATATAAGAGAGCTAGATAACTGCTACTACCACAAAAATAAGGGTAGTACGTACGTATAAGTTTAATAAAATTGTCATTCTATTTCCAGTAATAAAATAAAATTAAAAGTCTGTCTTTGATAAAAATGAATTAACTAATAAATCAAAAGAAAATAAAGATTTGCTTTAGAGAAGAACAGAAATTGCATTGTCTCCTTTCCCTGAGATTTATGAAGTCAGAACGACGTTATTAAAATCTATAGAGCATTCATGAATTTTACCTGAAAATAAAAGTTGCTTGAATTATTCTTTTAGGGTTTTATAAATGTTCTAATGTAGCTAATTCGTTTATTAATCAATAACATTATTAACCCCTCGTTATGTAGTTTGAGTTTCTAAGTTTTTCTGCAATAACAAAGGAATAAATTCTCTCAATGAAATTGCATAACGGTGCAACCTAAACAATACTCACATAAAAAACGATGTCCAAAACATCTCAAAATCAGTCACCATTTATCAAAATAGCAAGCATCATGAAAAGTTTTAACGAATTTATTTCGGAAACTCATACTCCCTGATAACTCATTTGATTGAAAAGGCGGGAAATAAAAGATTCTTGTCTGTGTAAATCTCTAACAGTTTTTGACCTTTCCTACAAAAATGGCATGAAGACAACAGTCTTTCCCAAAAGGCATGGTCAATTATTTCGTACCTACCTCAAAATCTCTTTATGTATCACAGTTGATATACTATCAGTTGCTAGAATGACCAGATTACTTGAGAAACTGGCTCGAGAGCAAACGACATAAAACTTCTTCTTCTCTCAGGTCTATACAGGCTACCTTCAAGAACTGTATTTGTAACTTATATTTATGGTCAATGTAAAGTATCTTCTTGAATTCGAAAAGATAGTTTGAAAAAAGATAAATGGCAATGCAATAAATACCGAGTAGTCTTGGTTGGTTGTGGCCGGTAAAGACTGTGGCCTCGATGTCATTGGAATGAAGAATTTTGATTTGCAGTCTGGTGTCATTATAGAGTTTGGGGCAGTTCGGGGGAGCTTCTGCTAAAAAGAAGTTAATGAGATGGCAAGTTAGGTGGATCAAAACTACTTTAAAAGTTTTTTGAGACAGTTGCCTGCTTGATCCCTTTGGATCACACAGTAGAAGGTACACCGCTTCCCGTAATCGGTTATTTGATATTTGGATATATTGTTGTAGACGAGAATTTGAGGTCTTTCACAACAATGAGTGTCAGATGTAGCAACTCTTGCATTTATTTCTTTTTAGTATATCCAAAAGTTTACCTGATCTGATGTCGTCTTTTTCTTTATTTCATTTTCTATATCAGGCCAAAAGAAAGATAACTCCAAGAAAATGTTTACTTTATTAGCTTGGGCACCACAATATAGTCACACCTTTTTTACGCGTTTGAGGGATGCTGCTGGTTATGCGTCATGGTACACTGATCCCAGACGATAAGTTTACAATTGAACCAAAGCGCTTTGTTTGAGTGTATCTCACAGAGAAGTGTATGTGCCACTTAAATTGAATGGCAACTTGAAGTCAGTATGGACAGTTCTATCTTCCTGTGGCAATGTCTCAGCGATCCCGAAAGCTATTATAGCCTGATAAACTGTTGGGAAAACTCTCATTTCTGGTAATGAGATTCTGGCGTTGGTGGAATACGTACTGCCAAATTCTACGTTTGTAGCTTCTTCTATTTGGGCTTCACCACGTTGACTATAAAGTCAGAACTTTCATCAGTTAACTAAAGAGGAATTCTTAACATCTTAAGAAAAAATGATACAACACGATCTACATGAAACCTCAAAAGACTTGAAGGTAATAAAACGTAGTAAAATGAAAAATTGTACGAATCAAAAATAAAAACAAATAAAAACAAGTCTAATAGAGATATAAATAACAGAAAAGTATTTGGAAAAGCAGTTTCTAAACGAGATAAACTAAAATTTGAAAACACAAATTATTTATTTCCATGTCCTCAGGAGAATTATTTCTGACTATAACATTTTGATAGGAACCTAATTTTGAAAATTCCTCTGTACTAGCTAATACAGTCAAATTCTGAAAGATATCTAAGATTTTCGTACACGTGTTGGGGGCTGGATCCTAGCCTAGATAGATAGAATAATTTGCTAAAGAGCTCATAAGTTATGAAAGCTGGTCTTTCTAAACGATAGTAATTATTGCAAAACGTGAATACAATTAAAGTATTTTGTGACAAAGTCGCTTTTGTACAACGTTATTTAAAGATAAAACGGTTTCTGTATTTTTAGTTACTTATTAGGGAAAATAATATAAAAGTATTATAGAAGGTATAGTCTTAAACACTGCTAACTGTAGTACCAAATCAAAAATCCAGCCGTAGAAAAAAATTGCTCACACTGTATTATATTCAAAATAGTAAGGTGAGGACAGTTCGAGATAAAACCTTGAGACTCCTCAAAAACAGTCTTTAACTGTAGTCTTCGATATCAGAGTCACACTCGTGAAACTCAAAAGAGAGTTTTTCAAGAGCAAGCTTATTTCAATTACCGTCGACATCACAGAATTTGCCCTCAATGAGTTTAAGAACTAAGTAATCGCCAACTTAAACAAAAGTAGGTGGCCTATATAATAATGTGAACTCACTTTGGAGGAAATAATAAGTAAAAGTGAATTTATTATTTTGCTTAAGCCCAAAGATTGGAATGAATCAAAATTAGGATATTTTTCGGTTGTTAACAACATGGCAAACTGGATTCTTAATAATTTACCAAGCAGACTCTACCAACACAATTACTTCTAAAATCTAGTAAAATTTAAAAAGCTATTCGTGGGTTTCCACATTTGGACTAGGGTTTGTGTTGTTATATGGGACTTGAAATTACAAATTCTTACATAATCTCTTTCGTTTTCGGCTTAAGTCTGACGGTTTGCTACAGTTAGCCCAAATACTTAAGTCTCTATAGGTAGCATTTTTATGAATGAAACAACTAAGGTCCATTTATATTTTCTCAATACGGGTCATTACAAATTCTAATAGTTATCTGCAAACAGTTTAAAAGCGACAAGTTGGAGAGAAACCATTAGCATCGTTATAGACTTTTCAAAAGTATTTTACCTTCCTTCTCATGATCTTCAGAAATCTTGCAACTTGCTCACTCCTGTCCGGTTGTTTTGTATACCACGCTAAAAGGACTTCTTCCGTGATCAATATTTGATTCTCAAGGACTGGTCAAAAATAAGGATCGGCATCATACAATTATGGCCGTGATAGGTAACCAGATATTAATCATGAAAAAGACCTTTTATTGCATGATATACAAATGAATAAAAATAACAAAGAAAATTTTGTAGAAAATCTGAGGATAAGTCAATTTCTTCCTATGAGTCATATCAAAATAAAGAAAAGCAATTCCAATGAACATTATCCATTTCTATTCAATCTAAGACATTTTGCGAATTTAGAAATGATGCAGAACATAATGTATGAGTTTTTGTCAGTGCTTGTTATCTTACGTCAAAGCTGAAGGGCTAATGAGTATCGGTACGACTTTGTTAGTTCACCAGAAGGTATAATATAAAGATTTGAGGAAGATTCATTTGTGTAAATGTAAAAAGCTATTTGTTGATGCAATTTACATATTTACAAAGGGAACTGCGTAAGTTATTAATCTTCTTAATTGTTAAAAAGAGATTTAACCAACCATCTTATTGCTATATTGCTTTATGGATCTGTTAATACAAAAAATTGATTCCGCTTAGAGCATATTCGACGAATAATAGTAACTAAACAAACTCAAATCATAGTTATAAACAATCGGTGATTTAGATAACCAACAATGAGTTAAAATGCTAGATAATCTGCTGGCTAGTCCAACGTAAATGCAAAATTAATAAAACACCGATTTTGTACTTTCACATCTTAAGCTTTACAAATTCCTGTTTTTTTTTTTAAATAATTCAGTTATTATGTTCTTAACCTTTTTAGAAATACAAAGTTTTTCTAAAATACCCAATTCAAACCTAAAATCAGAGGCTTGTTATTTTATTAACCTAAACTTTCAGAAGGATGAGTCACATGCTAGAAGCGTCTTTCATCGCTACATTAAATCCATATATCCAACTAATCAAATAATATACCGTAATGAATATTAAACACATATTTCATAATCAGTTCATTATCGACACTCGAGAAGAACGATGTGTTATTATAACGCTATATTCACACATTACACCCTGCATTACAATGGTGGCACGTGTCGGACACGTTTTAAGCACGTGTTTTACAGAGAGAAACAGTGTAAAATAGGCTAAAAACACGCTTGCATTTCGCGGATCCGTTAAACTAACGAACCATAGAGTCGCGTGTTCAAACAACGTCCAATTATTTTGTGGTCTCATTAAACAATAAATCCGAAATGCGCTTGTGTGTATTCCTCTTCTTCATGAAACTAATCCACTTTTGACGCTAGAGTAGCTACGGATTTTCTGTTTTCTTGCTCCGATGATCATAAGCTTCAAACTGCGAGTAGGTTAAGTGGTTATTAAATTGTTCACATTTTGTTCTACGAAAATTAACAATTTAGTTTGAGCGAGCAACGTCTTATGAAATTAAACTCTGAAACAATATTTTTGTTTTGTAACTTTCAGTTTTCGTTTTATAATCCCAACACCATATAAGATTTTCCAAAAGATAAAACTGAAGAGCAAATAACATAACACAAGGCAATTATCTCGTTAGCGCCGAAATTCCTTAACAATAAAATTAAAAATCATCATCTTGACTATTATGAAGTGGCTACCTCTAGGCCCCTTATAGACCTTTCCTCGACTCACTTCAAAATTTTTTTGTAACCGCAGGTATCATAAAATGCATCATTAATAAAATGATATTTTAACATGTTCATATTTCTGTGTAATTGAACTGTTGTAGCAATTTGTAATTCTTTTTTGCCTTTTGTTAGATGGCACTGCGGGTGGTACGAGTTTAATACATATTTAGGCACGTGCTGAAATAAATGAGAACAGTTCTCATAGCACGCCTTGGTTGTTTTATATTAATTTCTGATGAAAAGGGTATTACTGCATTGCTTCTTAAAGGCTTTGTTTCGAGTAAAACCTGAAAAATAACAATAAATAATATTTCGATGATTCAATATTCGGCCGCTTTTATTCGTGATTAAAATCCTAATTTTACTCATAATTTAACAAAATCCCCCTTTTCTGTAATTTTCACCTCTTTTTCTGAAACCCATGCATCGGTGGTAAATCATACATGTGTGTTAATCTAGATTGCTATGAATAGATAAGGCTCTAATTACCATTTTCCAATACTGACTTGCTAACTAATTCTTGTTTACCTGACAATAGGTGATTTTTCTGATCAGATCTTTCTGAATCTAACTATACTTTCGGTGTGTTTTCATATACTACTTTTATACCCAAGTGTCCTGATCTGGGCTAGTTAATGCTGGGTTACTATATGAAGTTCATGGCAGTTACTTTTACTGTCAGCAAGAAGATAAAAAATGTCTTTCTATTAAGTAACTTCATTTTCATTTTGTGATATTCTCGTAAGATTTAGTGCTTTTGCTCTGTACCAAAAAAAAATCTTCCGAATTATTCTTACACCTCATTAGATTTAACTCCATCTACATGCAATCCCCAATCTAAATTTAGTTGCTACAGAGTCAGTACTAAGGTTGACTTAAAGTTTCTAGCCTACTCGAAAAAATTGTTCACTTACTGCTTTGGAATGTCGGTTTGTTTCATACCCAATCGACAAAGCTTTGAATTTGAAAACTCGGAATATCTCAATTTATAAGAATATTCAATGTCATGAAGTGAACATGGGTTTGGGATTGTGAGCATTTATTATCAATGGTATTTCATGAAGGCCTGGGTATTGGACGTTCTCCAAATTCAAAAAAGGCAAAGAACTGTTTATTTGAAATAACGAGTGTGAAATGTTTTGTTGTATTGGACTAGGTGCTGTGTTTACATGTAAATACACAGACAAGACAAGAGATAGATCTTAGAAAATTCAGTATCATTACGTTTCACTTTACCCACAGCAATCTTAAAGGCTGTGAAGTATTATCACACGTATAATCGAGAATTCTTTGTATTGAACACAGCACAAAAGAAACCGGGAATAGTTTGAATTCAACTAAAACGGTTGTTTGTTAAATTTCCATAACTTAAAAGACTTGATGAATTTAACAGTTATGAAACCATGACTTCTTGAGAAGATGTTGCATTATAGGCTATGCTGATAACACAACCAACACAGTGCAGGTTAAATTCTTAACTACATTCAAAGAAAAAATGCAAATGACTTTGAATTATTCGGACAGACTGAGCGATGAATGAGAGCCTCTTGGCCAGGCTCGCTCCTAGCCACCTAAGCGCCCGCGTGCGAAACCGACTATGCCGCCCCCACCCCCATCCTCTGTCCCTGACTCGGCTTGCAGTACATTGCACAAAAGACTTTTAGTTTTGTTACATGAGTGTAAAAAAGTAAAGAAATGTTTTACAAAGTCAAACAATTTATTATCATTACATGTTTATGAGGTAGAATTTTGAAAAATCAATGTCAGTGTCAATCGCCCGGCTCTCACTTATTCATTGTACCAAACGTGGGTTTTTTTTGTTAAGGTGGTTCGAACCTGTAAACGTTTCGTATTTTAATTCTGATAGATGCTAATGGATGGCGTTGTTATGAGATAATTGAAAAAGACAGTTGACGTGAGACAAAGTACCGACACCAAACAAAAAACTATCGCAAATTGGGCTCATTAACAATATTCTCTCCGCTAGAGGAGCTGTTATTACACGTTAAGCTTGACAAGTTTAAACGTTGGTTTATAAGTTTGAGATTATTAAAGTCACCAGACTACTCCGTTTATCCAGTAGCTGTTGCAGGTGGAGTTGGAAGTCTACGCATAAGCGGTAACTGCCGCCTTTTTTCTTGACGAGAATGATAGAAGAGCTTCAAGGTGATGGAGACGGAGTTACATATAATGTTTTTGAGCGATTTTTTGAATTTGTTCTTCAATTATTTGTGTTCCCGATGGGATACTCGATATGGTCTGCTCTTTACCGGAAGTGCGTCTCCTATTTCTATAATTATGGAGTTGTCCAAGATCAACAACAAGGCATTAATACCTACTTTTTTTTAATTTAAATTTTAATGACCTCAAACTTATAGAATAACAGGGCCTCTAGCGGAGATAAAATCCTTTCTGAGCTCAATCTGCGATCGTATTTTGTTTGGTGTCGGTACTTTGTCTCACAATTAACTGGCGTTGATAATAGAAACATAATAATAATTGCGAGACAATGCATGTAATAAATGTACACGAAGAAAAAATATTGTTATAACAAATAAACGTCTTTCATAATGCTGAGATTTGCTGGAAAAATTTCTGCAATCGGGTACTTTCGGTTGTGTCAGCGTTGTACCATTGTCAAATCCAAAACAGTTGTCACTTCTAACCTATACTTCAGTTGACAGTTTGTACCCAAGCTAACCAGTTCTGTTTACATAGTGCTTTAAAAAAGTAATTTTGTGAAAAAATGGAACTCTCATTGAACATTTTCCAGCAATGATTTTTTACGATTTTCGGAGCAACTTAACACCTTTTTAGTGAGGAAGATCCATCGAATAAAACTGTTTGTAATTGGTTTGTTTAGTTCCAGCGTGGGCATTCTTTTCTCAGTGATGAACTTCGTGAAGGTCGTCCGTCCACGTCTGTTGTTGCCACTAATGTCGCGTTGTTGCTGTGCGTAGAATGATTGGGCGAAATTGGCATATGACATACCTTACACATTGACGTGAAAGCAATAAAGCTGGTACCTCCAAATTGGAAAAAATGCTTTGAAAATTGGTTCGAGCAAAAGCAAAAGTGTATAGATGCTAAAGGGGAATATTTTAAAAAACAATAAAACCATTTACTAAATTGTATCTGTGTTTTTCTTAACCATTTGCAGAACTTTTTTTGGTAAACCTCGTACTGATTAATGAGAATGAATGAAAATGACGAGATCGCTGTATTTGCCTCCCCCCCGCCCGTGTGTGATGTGTATACCCTGCACACCCGCTTAGGGCGGGTTTGCTCTTGGCTAATCTTCAGAAAACAGCAATAGCACCCTTCACTAATAAAAGGAAGTTGGAGGAATTAGATTTGCTAACTCTGCAGGTTAAATATTCTGAAGTAATCTTGGACTTCAAACTAACCTGAAGCCAATACATTGGCAGACTAGCGTCTACCACCTTAGTCATTGTAAGACAAATATATAAAAAGATTTCGTGACTCAGTATATTGGAATATCAGACCAGAATTAATAAATTCATCTTTGATGTGGTAACCCAAGATACTGTAAAACACTTAAATCGTACTATCCAAGATTCAAAGATATGGAATAACGGAACGACTCTTACAGTGATCCTGTTTTTAATATGAGATCAGATCATGCTACTCCAGTAATATGCCTAAATAAAATTTCTTTTTCTGTCAGAGATATCTGGAGCAATACTGGTTTGCGGAGAAATCAAAGACACTCAATGGCACAGGAGCGGTAATTTATGGCATAAAATCAAGAAAGAACTACAATTTTCTCTAAGAAAAATGCCAAGGTTTTCAAGTAAAAGTCTATGCAATAATAAGATGTGTGATTATTCGAATAGTACGTAAAATGACTTCAACCAAGAGATTCTAAAATTTAAAAAAAAAAGCTTAAAGCTGAAATTCTGCCCACGAAATTAATTTTCCACGTTTTTGATTGTTTTCAAAAAGCAAAGATTGAACATTTACAAACAATTGATTATACCGATTACAATGTGTGGTAATGGAAATGCGTTTCAACTTGATTTCTATTCTTCGGATGTTTGAATATCGGAACAGTTTTTATCAGTCTCGATATCTTTGTTAATATAATGATAGTAGTTACAACTTGTGTGTGCATCACGTTGTAGGCAAACTAGCATAAAAGGTAACAAGTGAATAACTTGATTAAACAGAACAAACTTTGTATAACAACATTCAATATGCACATTTTCTACCGTTTCCCTTAGACAAAAGTTAAGTCAGTTTTTAGATTAGAATAAAATCAATTCTGAATTTCTGGATTTTCTAACTTAACTAACAGGGAAATTTGTAATTCAGCCAACAAACAGTTCCTGAAGATTCGGTTGATCTGCTATTGTGGAAGATAGAAACCTTATAGTGAACTTATAAATATGTTCACCAGTGTAACTCTTTTATGACTTTTTGGATGGCGAGGAAATTGAGGTGAAATTCCTCAGGGGCATTAACCTAATGCCCAAGTTTAAGTCTTCACCTTTTCATATTGCATTTGATAAATGACTTGCGCACTGACAAACATTTTGTCATTTTATAAACAGTAGATAAAGAATGAATTAGTCATCTGTATTTGACGCCTTCTGTTCTGTTGGAAACATCCCTGTGTTACAATCAATAACAGCTACAAATTATTCTTGTCAGCAAATAATTAGCTGCAGATAGTTTAATAATGTAAATCTTTAAGTTTTTTTACGATTGATATTCAGTTGTTTTCAAATTCTAAAACGATGTTTAAAATAAAACATTTCTTAGATTGCAAGGTGATCTAAACAAGGAGTATAAGAATACCGATGCCAACACAAACCGTTTGAAAAGAGGGAAGGGCAAAGGCAAGAGTATCGAACGAGAAACAATGGTTTACAATGGGAAAGTGCACTTGTGCACACAAGTAGCTGTTACTAATTGACACTTAGCTTGGAAGGTTGTTGGCAAATATTGTGTTACAGAAGAAAGCTAACAATATGTAAACTTATCCTTAACACACAAACACATTTCAGAGAAGGTTGAAAATAAGGCCACTTTGCCTTTCTAATAGAGTTGTCATCCTTGAGAGAAAACAAGAGTTTTTATTAAAATTTTGATCGTGCCGTAAAAGCTTCACTTTCCTGCAATAATTGCATATTTCCATATTATTCCCGTTGTAAAATCATGTATAATGAGCATAAACTCTAAAAACATTTTACGATTGTTTTGGTTTTACAAGAATGAAATATCTCGTTGTAATAAATGCTAATGTCCGAGACAAGCGCCAATTTCCCGCCCCATTTTCATGTAAAATATGTACATTGCCAAGACGCCAAATAAGACGTCGTTTTACGTCTCTTACTTTTGTGAACTGTATATAAATGGCGCATTAACTTTAATTCATTTTTATTGACAAATGCAAATGCTTTATATACCTACTAGGAGAAAAAGTTTTTATTCTTCTTTCGAAATCTAAATGCCTACAATCTTTAAACATAATATAAATCATGTATGGACGATAAAAGAACATCGGACTATTTGTTATCGTTAATGCATTTACATAATTACATTACATGTAATGCGGTGTTGTATAGTATCGCGTGCTAGCGTTACACAAAGAACGTTCGGCAATTATTAACCAAGCAGCAGGGATTGATGGTGTACATAAAGGCTCGTTTATGTGGAAACGACTTTTAATTTAATAATTGTCATGCAACATAGGGATCAACTTTGATGGATAGCACTGTGATTTGCTAGATTCGATTATGGAGTTAATAATATTAGAGATTCCTTTTTTAATTCCGTCCTAACTCAAGAGCGTTCCCGTAATAGCAATATTTGTTTTAATAATGACATAATGACTTTATGTTTCTATTAACTAAAGAAAAAAAGATATGCCCAACCCTTATAAGCGAACACAAGTATCATTATACTTTGGACAAGAGCGGGTACAATAAAATGTGAGGTGTTAATCTTTCTAAGACGTTCTAGTGGCAAACTGACGGACACTTGAATACTATGCCTGATGAGAATACAAGGAGTCTTTGAAACGTGAACAGTTAACAATGGTAGAACATCTGAAGATTGCAGCCAGCATGATTTGACGGTTTAGCCCGTCACCGCGCCACCGAGGCATGTTGCTTATTACAGACACAACCGAACGATAACTACAGTCATTTAGTCAGATTTCCTGGTTATTTAGGGTAATTTGGTTAGCTAAAGTTACAGTCGTACAGGGGCAAAATTATATACGCCTTTTAAATTAGGATTGTTTTCGGAATTTCATTCTGGGTATGTGGTAGTTTAAGAAAAATTTATCATCGCTTATTTTCGACGTTTCTGTGATTATTTGTTTTTTTAACAATCCAATCAACTTTAAGTCTTTATTTGCGAACACCGTATGTCGTTGACAT
Organism: Ignelater luminosus; assembly: GCA_011009095.1. Lineage (NCBI taxonomy): Eukaryota > Metazoa > Arthropoda > Insecta > Coleoptera > Elateridae > Ignelater > Ignelater luminosus. The sequence continues at coordinate 176,868 of VTPC01090991.1, forward strand.
TTAATTTTTGTAGACCTCGTAGTTCGTACCTGCATGAATGTCTATATATTTCGATTAGTCGCTTCTATTATTTTTATTGTTTGAATAATTTTCAACAGACCTATAACAAGCAAATCGATTTTTGCCTATTTTATGTGAAACTTAGAATAATGGCATAAGAAGTACAAATCAAACGATAGTAATGAATTATAGACCGTTTCGAATGTTTGAAATAAACAATTGATATTTGTTTTTGTAATATTGAACCGAAACAAAACACTGAACTTGCATGTTATTGATAAATGATAATTTTTTGCAATATTTTAGTACAAATAATAAGTTACGCACAAGAAAAATTAGTAGGATAAAAGATAAGCAGCATTAAGTAAATTCTAGTTTGTTTAGTAATATATAACATCAAAATAGAAAATTATTCAGATGCACCGGACTAGCAAGTTGACGTCTTTTGTCGTGGTAAGGAGTAGCGGTGGAAACAAATAATTGATGTAAGAAAACAACAATTTGAGATACTAATTTTAATGCATGTTTTATTTTAAACAAGAACCTCAAAATATACCTTACATTCAAATTTGACAAATTGCATTACAACGAAATATCCAGAAAGCGAAAGATTTTTTAATGACAGAAATAACAAATGAAATTGTAAAAACCTAATAGCAGCTTGTTAAAGCTATAGGAATTATACTGTGAGTAATTATTAATTAAAAAGATTCAAAAGTCTTCTGTATGCGAATAAGACGTTCTACCGTACCAGTCGAAACAAAGGAAATACGAGGGAAGTTCTTTATGTTATCTACCTAGCTATGAAAACAACAAGTTGGAGAACAAACAAAATTTTATTTTTTAAAGTAAGAACCATTATCACTAACACACTTATTCCAACGTTTTTCTAATAACGCTATGCCTTTGAAAAACAATTCTTTTGGTAATTGTTCAAAATACGACTCCACGGCGTTTTCTAAGTCGTCATTCGATAAAAACCGACGTCCTCTCAAGTGCTTTTTGAGTTTTGGGAAGAGATAATAGTCACACGGGGCGAGGTCAGGACTGTAGGGTGGATGTTGTAATTTCTCAAAGCTGGATTCATTGACTACTGGTTGAACAAATCGTGCTTTATGCACTCTGCAGTTGTCGTGCAGAAGCAGAGTTTTCTGAGCATAATTGTGGGGTCGTTTTTCGCGTATAGCCGCCTTCAAGTTCTTAATTGTGTCTTTGTACACATTTCCCGTTGTGTACACCCTTGTGGTATATACTCAATTAAGAGAATCCCCTCCGCGTTCCAGAAAACTGTCGCCATCACTTTTCCCGCAGAAAATTGCGTCTTTGCCTTCTTGGGAGGTGGAAAGCCCTTGTGCACCCATTGCATGGACTCTTGTTTCGTGGGAGGGTCCCAGTGGTGTACCCAGGTCTCATCCCCAGTTACAATTCTATAGAAGAGGTATTCATCTTGGAATAAAACATTCAGATTCTCCTTGTAAATTTGTCATCTACACAGTTCCTGTTCGGAACTGAGCAGCTTAGAAATCTATCGTGCCGACACTTTGCTCATTCCTAAATCTTTGTGTAGAATTTTAAAAGCACTCGTTTCTGATTTTCCTATTTCTCTAGCAATAACTAAAACTTTTACTCGGCGGTCATTAAACACCAAATCTTCAACCTTGTTGATGATTTCTTCAGTTCGTGCTTCCAGAGGTTTTCCACACTTTGGGTCATCATTAATGGATTCCCTGCCTCATCTGAACTGCTTGCTTCAATATTTCACTTGGAAATAGGATGGGCTATTTTCTCCATACACTGTCACCATTCTCTAATGGATATTCTTCAAGCCACTGCCTTCTTCCGATAGAAATTTTATGACGCTTCTGTGTTCAAGTTTCAAATCACTCAGTTTAGCTTTCTATAACTGATATAAAAATGCCAAATATTAGGCGATTGGAACCAAACTTGGAGACGACACTATAAAATTTCACAGAAACTTGACATCAGAAAATTATCGCGATAGTGTATTGTTTTCATGGCTACGTAGATAACATAAAAAACTCCCCTCTAAATACGGACAGTTATAAAATAAAAAAATTTTCAGTATCAGAATTATACAATACTATGTTTTGACAATTATAAGCGACTGAAGTAAAAATCAAATGATGATAATGTCAATATTATCTTACAAAATCAAAGAAAAGTTGAAAGTAATAAAAGTTCCCAAAAACTTCAGACACTTAACCATACTAAAATGGCAAATTTACAAAATTAACCAACACCAGGGCCGATTCTAGCAATTGTCTATTTAATCTATAGGAAGGCGACCATTATGTCAGATTGAAATGAAGAATAAACAAATTTCTGGTCACTTATTATTTTTTACAACAGTACTAATATGTTTGACACACGAATCCAACGTTGTCGTGTATTGGTTACCTGAAATCGGATCAACTTACTATTTATCAAACGCTTGCAGAGCAATCATCTAAGTGAATTTGAATTACTTTGAGGTAACTTATAATGATTTAAAATGTTCTACGCATTTTGGCCAATATTTTGGGTTTTATAGGATTGCAACTTTCTGTTACCTGATTTCGCAATTATGTAGTAATTTATTAATTTGTTTTTGTTAGAATAAAAGTTGATTATCTACGTATCCGGCAGACTAACAAAATTGTTCTTGAAAACATGGCGAGAAGCAGGAATTTAAATAAATAAACAAACACATGCTATTTCTCTATGGTGCGGAATCAAACGCATTACCCTGTATAAAAGGCATATAAATTGTCATAGTCATCTGAATTTGGGAGAGAATCAGGTTAAAAATAAAGAAAAAATAAATAAAATAAGGGGATACAGGGTGACTATTTCTTTAAAACTATTAAGATTCAGTACTTAAATTATTACATAGTATCTATCTAGGAAGCACGAAAATGGAAACTATCACACGTTCATATTAATAAATAACACAGACGTGTAATACATGCTTGACATTTAAGTCGAAACCATCGAGAGCTGTTTTGTAATTTTGGCCTTGGTCTGTAAAACTCTTGACAAGGTTGCATTTAAATTTCCTGAGACCTTTAGGGAGGGAATATTAGTTATTATATCACAGCTTTGTCCGTTTTGGGTTACCAAAATCTATTACAAATGATGCTTCAACTTGTTTCACCACAGTGATTATTACTCCCAAACAAATGAATAGTACCGAGTCGGCTGTCAAAATAATAAAAAGTTATATGAGGAAAAAACTGAGTTAAGATTACTTTTTCTTGTAACAGCAGAAGAAATGACTGCTCCACTTCCATGATATCTACGGCTTCGGAATCACTTTTGGTATTTGCTGCTTCTTCTTTTATCTACCCCTCACACACTTGAATACAACCCAAAGAAGTTTAGAATTGACTTCCACTGAAGCGTTCTTTCAGAATGCAGTTTTGTCCCTGCTTTTGTACTCACTATCCTTTACCTCTTATAAGGTACTCGACATAGTAAAATTTTCTATAGTGAGATGGTGTAGTATCTTCTGAAGTTTCTGTAGGCCCAGAAAACCAAGCTACCATCCTTATTTGTTTGGGAAAACTTTTTGCGTCTCTAGCTTTACTCTTTCATATGAAGTATAATTGGCAAACTCGAGTTGTAGCTACTGACACATGATGAGGTTAGCATAAAATAGCGCTTCCTTTCAGTCTAACTTGCTGAACAAATGTATTCTATTATGATGTTGCGTCATTAGATACCGGAGGATTAGCTTTGTTCTCAGTTATCCTTCTTTAAAGGTCTAGTGACGTTTACTGCAGTATGCCATCTGTGCTGTTCCGTTCTTGCTCCTTGCTAAAGGTGCAGATTACTCCTGGGGTGTTTCTGTCGTACATTTTTTTTTGTGTACTTGGTTGGTGTTTGTGGTTGTATTAGTATATTTGCAACTTTCTAAGGTTTTTAATTTCCTCTTAAAACCCATGATAATCTTGGGTATAACCATAACAATTTCAATTAAATCTGAATCTGCAGTTGCGCCAAGATTTTCTTCTATTGTTCTGATAGTATTTTTGTCTTCTGTCTGTGTTAAATTGCGTATAAGACGATTTATATTACGCGCAGTGAAGCTATTGATTACGTATTCCAGCTTTCAGATTTTTATTGAGGTTACCTCTTTTGGTGTAGGCGAAGTGTGTTTTATAGTACTCTCTAAAAAAATTGAAACTTTAAAATTCCTAACAAGTATCAACAATGGTTTCAGAAACTGTTTCAGAAACTGTTTAAGATACTAATCTGGAATCTATATTATGCAAAATGAACATACATTTAAGGAGAATACTGAATGAACACAAACTCAAAATGAAAGTATAATCTGCTCGAGTCTTCCTACAAGGAAGAGAATCTAACAAATTGAAATAAAATTTATTTTCGTGGTTTTTTGCAGAACTTCTAACATCAATAATTTGTTCGTGCCTAAAAGCCAAATACAACCTATTGTTGTTTGTATTTGTAAAGTGACCAGAAGTTAAGTTTCATATAATTTTTGTAAATTTCTGAGTATCAGATATTTTGATCTTTTCTGAGATGGTCGTGTATCTAAATATTTATGTAGTTGCCGAAAAAAAGTCAGTTTTCCGGGTTCTGGAAAATTGGAAACTGACAACTTTTCTATCGTATTTTCTCAAGACGGGAGCTCTTGTCGTATTACTATATTTTCTTGTCTTGTCTTTGTTATTTAATGCAAAGACAAGACCTAGAAATTCGTGAAACACTACCTCTCGAAATTGTTGATGGAAAGATTCTGATGGTTCTGGTTTTCGTCTTAAAAGATTTTAGAGCGTTAAAACGTAAATAGTTATCCGTATTATTGGAGTATTGGCAAATATGAAATACGTACTGATGTGAGCATCGATAATTCATTCTGGGCGATTATTTTGTTTGATGTGTTTTGCAGCAAAATTATTTCTATCAGTTGCAAATATTATTTTGTTGTCGTTAGCACATTTTACATTTACGGTAAATTAAATTTTGTTTATTCAAACGTTAAAATTACCAAAATAGATTTTCAAGTCTTTTTAGGTTTTTAGATGTGTAAAGCCCCTACTTAAATTAAAGAATAGGCAACACACTCAACAACCGCTAGATAATTACATTACAAATTATTCCTATAGGTATTGATTCTGTTAGTGACGATGCAAGAATATCAGGAATGCAGAGTGTGCACGGCACGCAATACCAGGCGGGAGTTTATAGAAATCTGAATGAAATAAAAGTAAAAATTTGTCTTGATAGCAAGAGTCAAAAATAACATATGGAATAAATATACTTGAAATAAATCAACACAGCGTGTATGGTTCTAAAGTTGAATCTAAGATAGAAATGTTAATTTCTTTAATGAAAACCAAATTTCCAAAGAATGTTTTGCAAATACTTTTCAGCTTCATAGGAACACTATAATTCTAGATAACTGTTTGAATAAAATTAAATACACGTTCACTGGATAGATAGCATGTAGAAGATCGAAGTACAGATGTACCTGTAGCTATAGGCATAAAGTAATTGTAATCTGATACTACAAAGCTGCTTTATCTTTGCAAATGAAAATTTTTTATCTTCGAACAATCTGCTACTAACCTTCAGGATCTACTATTGGAGAGTCGAAAGTATAACAGTATTAAGTAATCGGAGTACTTCTTTGCAAACCTTGAGTATCTGATATCTGCCAAAAATTAGAAATTCTAAATACTTTAGGAAATTTTTATCAGAAAACATGAAAAATTCTTGGACATTCTAAAAAGTTTCTTCTACAAGAAAAATAATAGACATTATGAACTTCCTAAAATCGAAAAAGATTTTATACTGCAAGCGCCTTCCGTCATGATCGAAGACAAAACAGGCCAACTATGTATTTCAGCAGTCTACTGGATTTGAAACACTCTTTAGGGCACTAGAGACAAATTTCTCGTAAGAGGTGACTTTAACTCAAAACATACGAGTTGGGGCTCAAGAATATCACCTACTGGAAGAGATAGAATACTTTACGAAATAGTACAAGAAATGCATGCAAATCATTTCTCAACTTATAAACCAACATACTGGCCAACTGATCAAAATAAACAGCCTGATCTACTCAATTTCTTTATTTTTAAAGGCATATCGAGGGAGTGCCTACAAATTGAACCAAATGAAGATTTATGCTCAGATCACTCTCCAATTATTGCTACTATAAAGTCAATACCAGTAGAAGAATTCCAAACACCTAGACTGGTCAGAAAAACAACAGATTGGGAATTTTCCAGAGAAACTCTAGAGGAAAAAGTAAATTTAAAAATCTCATTACAATCACCACAAGACAGAATTAACTATCAAAACGATTACAAAACAAATGCAAGAAACTGTTTGGGAACCAACCACCACGCAAAACAAAAAACGGAAAAGGGTTCAAAAAGAATGTCTAGTCATAAAGACAACAAAGCTCCTAGAAAAATGGAAGCCCTGAAAAAAATGGCAAAAAACAAGATATCATCAAGTAATTTACCGAGAAAAGGAATAGTATACTTGACTCCATATTGAGCATAGGCTACTTTTCCACCTAATGAAAGTTGGTCGAAATTATACTGATTGAAAAGCAGGTAAACCTATACACGAAATCAAATTCTATCGACCAATCATTTTGTTGTCTGTCATGTACGAAATCGCAGAAAAAGTCATTCCATAATACCAAATCAACAGTTCGGTTTTTGGCAAAAACATAGTACAATTGAGCAGATATACATTAGAGTCGTTAAAAACATACCAACGCTCTTTCAAAAAAGAAGTCTTTGTAATGCGGTCTTTCTAACTTTCGGCAAGGTTTGGCATCCAGAATTACTATTTAAATTAAAAAAGGCTATTCCACTTTTGCTCTACATCATTCTAGAATCATACCTAGAAGAAACATGTAA
>VTPC01090993.1:7786-25518 GCA_011009095.1 Ignelater luminosus
AATCAATCTGATGTTTTTAAACAGAATTCCTACTTCACTCTATACCTAGATGGCAAACTACCCCTATAGGATTAGGGAAAAAAGTAGCTAAATTCTTTACTGGATTAAACTGAAATCGTCATCCATTACCATCGCCAAGTGGAAAACCGTGATGACTGATGATATTGGTCGGCTGCATGCTACAGACGGTGGTAAATGACAGTAGGATGAAGACAAGCGGTAAGGATGACTGTGTTATGGACATATAGTGGGATTCGGGAGTGGAGATGTCATTGACAAAGATTACATAGAGAAAAGAAGAAAGTAAAAATATCTGGGAATTCTTCGCAGTGATAGTACAGAAGAACAAATTTTAATACAAAACGGGAAAGATAGAAGGAAGTAATTCTCACAAAGCCTGTTACTTGAGGCATCTTAAATTTTGCCGGACGTTTTTAAAATACCCAAGAAAGTAGCAGCCATAGCTAAATCGGTTGGTGATGCATTTTGCTACTCGAAGTAGTTGGTTGCTTTGTAACACGTGACGATCTTCGTGTTAAAGACGACTTAGGATAATTCATTCAGTAACTTTTTCTAAGTTTCCTGGTTGGAGAAGGGCATTTGTATTGAGAGGAAAAATGACAAAGTTTGAGAATGGCATTAATACTGCTTGCTACACTGACATTCTAGACTAGCGACTAGAGCAGCACTGCCATGAATAAGGGAAGAGGAATATGTTTTTAAAGGAGAACACGGAATATTTTCGAAAACGCATATTTTCTGTTGAGAGAAAGAGAGAGAGAGAGAGAGAGCAAGTCAAGCTTGGTTATCTAGATATAGTTTGTGTACTCGTAATAATTGATGACTTTGCATACTTATATCAAGTTAGTTGAGCAAATGTCAGTCAACAGGTTTTTAGGGCTTGTTGTCAACGATGCAAAGTGGCCTATTTCACGGAAAAGGCGGACAAAAGTAAAACAAATTTGGATTAATACAATAATTGGTATATGAGTTTTGAAGGTGGCGGATTATCAATTTGATATTATTTTCTCAAAGTCTAAAATGGTGGATCCAAAATAGCGGACTTTTTAATGAAAGAATTCATTCATTCGAAAAACATTAATTTTCGAAAAGTCGCCTAGCCGTATTACCATCATTGCTGGTCCCAAATCCCCCCTCTTTTGCAGAATCAACAATGAGTCCAAGTCGCAATTTGAAATCATTCTGTATTGCCTGTTTCCACATTTCTACACTTTTCTTGTCTTTCTCGGGTCGCACCTGCCGTTTTCTTGTACTCAGTTTAATATCCTACGAGTAAAAAGTATTCCATAAAATGTATCCAATCATGTAAAGTAGCTAAACCAAACCGAACATTTTTCTTATCTACTGGTAATGAAATAACCTCATCAAGTTTGTTAAATTGTTTAGACGTGGCTTGACACAAATCGCAACGCATGTTAGATTTTGTCACTGTTACTGTACCTCTAACTTTACCATAAATTATTGTAAATATTAGTTTGTAAGTAACAGTGATATTTTTTCCGTCTACAACTGCTTGGTTGGGGCAAGCGCAGCTGTCTTATCTTCAACATAGATATTTTGCTGTAAAGCTGAAGTAACGTTTTCGCGAATACACTGCACTTTTATTGGACTGCAAAATTGAGAAGAATAAGGTTTAGGATTCTGCCAAGTCAATAGATTTTCATCTTCACTTCAATCGCAATGGCACAAAGATGTTGAAAGAATACTCGCGTCTGACGTTAAATTTTTGTTTGTATTGACTCTGACCAGAAGAACCGCCAAATTCATATTTTGCAATCAATTGTAAACTGTTGACTTTTTCCAGAGATAACAGTTGAATTACGCTAGCTTGCTTTATATCCAATAAAGATTGCAATAGAACCTCCGCTATAGTCTCAACAACATGAATACCTGACGAATAACAGCGAGCTTTTACCACCGCAACTGTATGATATGATGGATCAACAAGCGCACCATTTTTTATTTCTCTTTTTCTAATCAACCGATACGTTTGCCTAGCCATTTTACTTTTCACAACATCGGAAAGTACAAGATTCCCGAAAATTGTTTTACAAGAAGAGAATCAGCAGCTTTAAAATCTGTCTTGTACTTTGCACTAATAACGTCGGCAGCTCTAAAAACACGAAGACTCATGCAAGTTGCAAATGACAACTCAGCTAATTACGCACTGAAATCAATTTAACTGTTCCGACTCTACCGTGTCGGGCGCTTCGTGGCATGAAATCTCAAAAAAAACAAAACACTACACCACAAACTCATTTTAAAATAATGTAGACCATCAAACTCGATTAAACTCACAACTATTTTTCTAATTTTCAAAAATATTAATGCTTAAGGAAACAATAAAGAGTTACGTTTGACGTCATTGTGCAAAAAGTCACTTGAACTAAAATTAATAGCACTTTAAACACCTCCCAAATTTGCCCTACAAACGCGTAGTGAGAGCGTCCCACAGATGAGTCAGTTTGACCACGCTCACATGATATGTTTGAATTGTCTTTTTACAGCGATGTGCAGTGCTGCCTTCTATATCAAATTTTGGGGTACTAAACATGAAATTAAGAACGTCAGTTTTTCGATTTTTGTCCGCCTTTTTCGGGAAGTGGGCCACTGTGCGACGACGAACTCGATTGCCAGTACAAATGAGATCTTTATAGGTGATGAGACAAGGCCCTTAGAGTCAGTAACAAACAGGAGAATTTTTGATCTTGGTGATCAAAACACCGGCAGGGATTTTTAGTTCGTCTGCGGATGTAATCTGAAATGGTCCATTCTGTAACTGGAGATGATCATGAAAAACTAGACAGAAATAATAGAATAGCCCATAGATGGTAGATAGAAAGAAAAGTAATCAACTAAAACGTCTACCTCCGTAAAGGGTAAGTTTTTAGTTTGTAAAATGCAAACTTTTTCGTCTTTGACACAGAAACGTTAGAGGCTTTTCTCTTTTTTTTTTCTTACCAGATGTATAATTTCCCATCACTTCTATCTCGTTTTGTCAATGATATCATCTGTAGTTGAAGAAACTTACATTACACCTATAGAATCTTTGTCTGCTTTACAACAGAAACAATATTGATAGCATAATGATGACTTCATGAAGTAAAAATCCTCAAATTATTCCATTGCAAGATTTAGAAACGCTTCTAGAGGATACCAGAATAAACAGGGCAGTAGCCTTGAAGACAACAAAAAGAGATCTCGTTTATCTGAAAATGCATTAAACCTTTTGAAGAAAGAGACTGACAAATAGAAAATTGAAGTCATATCAAAATTATAGTTATTAATTAACAAAAATAGACTACTTGTAAAGAAGATTTTCAAAACAGCGAAAATGTCGTATGCAGTAGCAACTAAACAGCGTACCTCATAGTTTTGCTAATAGAGTGCGGCTGGCTAGATTACACAGATAGGTAGGCACTACAAACAAACGACATTCGTGGTTTTGTAATGCTAAAGAGTGTCTAAAACGTGTCAACGGCAGCAAGGCCACTTTACATACAACGCAAGAACCCTTTATTGTTCGTGGTGTTTATGTGAAATGTCCGTTCAGTTGATTTACTCTCTGTAACCCGTTTATATATGATAATATCAAAGAGTAAAGTAGGTTTACATCCATAAACATTAAATAGAAAATAAACTAAATAATGTTAAAGAATATACTAGAAGGCTGCATTTTATTATAACTGTACTTGCTCTATTAGCAGGTACTATATATTTTAAGTAAATTCAGTGTAAGCCTGTAGCAGATGCACTTTCAGATAAAACTAAATATTACATTGTAAATATTGTGCTTAAATCCAATAAGACATTGTGTATTCCTTACATTAGCAAACTCTAATTAGATCACGACTATTGTGTATATCCAGTCATAATTGCAACGTTAAATCCATTTCATGACAATGTTTCAAAATTATCCCCTCATTTGAGAGAACAAAGCCGCAACAAAAAGATACAATAAGTTTCTGTTTACAAACTCATATTAACTTTTTGCGGAATTTAATCTGGTAAATTTCATATACAAAAGCTAATCGCTGTTAATCTTTTAATAAATTTTTTACCGAGATAGGTATACCCAACAAACCTTTTTGTCTGTATGGTAGGGTTGCTTTGCAAAATTTATTCATAATTCATGAGGTCTTAGTAAATACATTGAAGTCTGAAATTTACCAACAAAAATTTTTTCGCTTCCTCGTTAAAAAAATGTTTCCAGAACAAATATCGAATACGAAAATATAAATCATTTTATTTACATAAGAACAGCAGCCCGTGGTGGCTTTAAAATAATTTTTTTTATTCCCTCGGACTCTGCTCGTTTCCCAACAAAAAAAGTCGCTTGGTGTAATTCGTTTGGGGAACGTGATTTGTATGCGTTGACCATCTAAAGTCAAAAAGGGAGAACTGTCTGGGTTTCATTTTAAGGTCGCCAAAAGTCCAGCTCAATAAAATATTCTTGTAGCGTTACATGTGCATAGTTAAATGAGTTTCGAATTTAAGTTGGCTACCAGCCAAGCTGCATTAGAACTAAATCGATACTGCAAAATGGAGAGCATAAGAATTCGGTCAATCTACGAGACTTACCGCCAATTTATTTACTGTTTCAAAAGTTCGAATGAAAAAAGAAAAAGGGGAAAATCTAGAATTAATCCAACACATGCATTTCGGAGATGTATCGCTTTAATTTAAAAGTCATTAAAGTTAAGTCGTGGGAGAGAGCCTGAAATTCTTTTACATCTTACAATTTTTCCCCTTCTTTATCGATTTGGACATTTTTAAGTTGCCCAATTAGTCAGTTCGAAGTTCTCTCTTTTTTATTCTTCTACAGATATAAATAATTGAAGCTTTTTTAGTAAAATATTTTTCTCACGCAAGATTGTTTTCTGGGTAAAGCTAAATTCTGTACATTTTCCTGTTGGTTTTTTCCGTGGTATTCTCTCGGTGCTTTTAGCATTACCCGAAAAGTCATTCGAGTTTTTCAACAAAGGTTTGCAGCTGACCGAATCTGATCGCTCCAAAAGGATTGTTTAAATTGCATTAAATCTAGAAAAGGAGGATTTTTGCTTTCATGATGGACTGTGCTTTCAGAAAAATTTTCTCTTCCTTTCGTGGCATTTTTATTTAATGAAAGCTGAGTTGTAAAACAAGGATTTAAAACTGGAATATCAATTAAACTACAATTGTAATTACGTTTATCCGAATGTAGTTTTTTAGAGACTGTATTCGATTTGTAATCTAGGCAAGAACGAACAAATCGTATTAGGAAAGGTACATCTGCTTTAAATAGCGTAGAAATAGATTTTGTATCAGTGTAATTGTGTTCGAGTTTAATGCCTTTGTTCTAGTTTCTCAAAAGTGCTGCAGTTGCTTTAGAAAGGTGTGGATTTTGTTTCAGTGAGTTTCTACTACATGACTTAAAATTGAAAAGCTTTTTTTATGTTTATCTAGCATAGAACATAAAACTTAGTGTTGTCACAAGAGAAATTCTTTTTGATACGTCACATTAATAGAAATTCCTGTTAGTCAGCTACATTTTGTAAACCTAATCATTTCAGAAATCGTATCTATAATACTAAACAATATAATAATTATAGTAACAGTTAAGTTGATTATTACAGTGTAAAAGTTTTAATTAAATGGTTAGCAAATTAGAGACACTCTTCATGTTTCTGTAGTTTATTTTGAGTAGCCAATCAGTGAAATTCCTATGTAACTAATTTATTGATTTATTCATAAAATCGCGGCATTCAGTGTATTGAAATAGGTCGATTTTGCAAGGTCAACTGACATCAAATCTACCCCTAACAATCATCTATGCTTCTAATATATAAAATTAATTTTATTATTCTTTGTGTTTGTGAGAATATCTCAATAATGTGGATATCTAATTAAGATATTTCTGAGTCCTGTAGCCTGCAAAACAAACATCAGTTTTAGTCAGTTTAGAAATTTTTTATCAGGTAACTGTCTAGCCCATATATCAGTCAAATTAAATTTTGTCAATTATTTTAAATTTAAGAACAGAAATAGAAACTTTGGCAAAGTAGACAGACCAAGCTAGCCCGATAATAAAAGAGCATTGAAAACATTAATGCGATCTGTATAGAGTTGGGCTCGAAATAGTTAAAAATGATTAATTTTGTTTAATAACATGACAAAATTTATTTTACCTTCGACTTTCAAAATAATTTTCTGTACTTTACTTTCTATCTTAGCATATTACTAAACCTCTATTTCTATCTTCATTTACTATATTTACAAAATGAAACGTTAACTTAACTTTCTTCCTTCTATATTGATTCAGCTAGTTGAAGTTTAGTAGCCTTAGGAGTAATCAAGGTTATTAAATTAAAACGCATACACCACTATAAAGCAGATTTAGTAGCTCCAAAGAAAACCTTGAAGTGTTTAGAAAAATTACAAAATCGTGTAACGTAACCTTGCGTTACAATAATTTGAACACTATATTAACGGCCTTGAGAAATTATAAGGCAACTCTGGAGGCAAGGTTGATATGTGGATTTCCTAAGCCGATGGATCCTCAAGCTCCCATATAAATATAACTCTCTAGACAATGCGCCTTAAGATGAGGTGAAGAATCGAATTTAAACATTAAACATGATTCCCTCAATTTTCGCAAGAAGTCGGTTCTTGACCTCCGTTACCAAAAAACTAAGAGAAAAAAAACCCATCAGAACCAACGTTAAAATAACCAGGAAGAGTAAAACCTAATTCAATCTGTAGGGCTTATTGACGAATAAATAAATATCTCTGTTGGAATTAAATCCATGAAACCAGTCAGCAAACAAATAGCAAATGAAGAAAACTAGCATCAACCACAGCACCTTTTCACTTATTTATTCTCCACGCAAGAGTGCAAGAAACTTAATTTATCGAGAACCATTCCGAATGCTAAATCCTACTAGAATGATGTAACACTATACCATATTGCTAACCAGAGTATAAAATTAAACCCAATTCAAACAGAAATGCCCGCGAACAGTTGTTCGAATTCCATTATCATGCCACAAGAAAATAAATTCGGCGTTGGAAACAATTATACCCTGCGTCTCGCTTGTTTAAGTATATAAACTGAAAAGCTTGTTAATCCAAAAATTGATTTCAAAAAAAGCTACCAAAAATCAATCTATCAGTGTGACCAACAACTATTTCAAAACCTCTTCAACGAGAAAACTACAAAAAAATCATGAACACACCAACAGCACCGATTTAATGCAACACCTGTAACGGAAGCACAAAGTGAACGTTACAGTACACTACAAGAATAACATGTTAAATAGTTCAACACTCTCTACATATCCTACAAGTTTAAAAAAACTAGCAATTAAAGCACAAATTTACATTATTAAACTCACTTTACGTACCTGATTAGTAACTCATTACTCTAAATTTAACAAAATGAAATTATAAAATCAAGGATAGACTTAAACCTTGAAAATGTAAATTTAAATTGTCACGAAATGTTAAAGAAACGTAATTTTCTTATTCTGATACCTATTTGAACTGACACTTACTGTTTGTGTATTTATTTATATTGTTTTATTGCGATCAACAGAAATGCACGCTAAAAACCGTAGAATGTAGTAAATGTAAATATGAAAATAAACTCATACAAAAGCCGTCTCTAAATATTAAACCGAGCAAAACTTGATGTAATGTGAGTCAGCTTGGGAATACACCAAAATGAAACAGGCGTATCTTAATGGACTTTTTAGCATTTATTGAATTTAAGAATTCTTTACAGAAACCGTTTGTCTCGAAAGCTTTCCTTCAGCGATAAACAACAATTTCAAATCAAACAAAGAGAATTTGTAAGAACAAAAAAGAAATAATTAAATAGTTCCTTAAGATTGAACTCATAAATTATTCAATGCTTTAAAATCGTTACTTATAACTAACTACGACAGAAATATTTATAAAAGACTACCCCAATTTTCCAGTCGGTGGCCTTAGGCAAAAATAAAGGAGCAGAAAGTATAATAACAAACTATAACTCAAATAACTCTAAATTAATATTGGTTGATTATGGCAGTTATAACTCGAGATTAACAAAACATTTAGCAAATATGTATAGAGCAGAACCAATGGAGTTGATGAATTTTAGTCACAGAAAAAGTAGCAGTAGAGCAAGCAACGGAAAGGTGCGACAAAGCAATATTAAGTAAATTTTTTATTCAATTAAATAATATAAGATCAAATTTTATGCAAGAAATTAACAACAAACAAAAACATTTACTACTGTAATTACATTTGTCCGCTACTAATTATCTTTAATAAAAAATTAAGCAAAACTCAAAAAGATTGATGGTTGTAAGCTAATCGTAGACCTACTACTGGAGACAAAAATTTAGAAAAAATACAAGAACTTACCACGAAAGAATCTTTGCTGCGAAGCAGATCTGCTCGTAAAGGCGAAACAGGTGTCACAAACTAGATTACAGAAGCAACAAAATTTCAATTGACGTTCCAGGTCCTAATAAAAATTTAGATTTGTCAGAAATAAAAAGCAGTATTTGTTAAACACACAAAATCTAAATCAGCCAAACAGTAGTGCAAGCAAAAAATTATTATCTTTGTTGTTTTCAGATAAAAAAAAAATTAAAAGTGTTTGAGATAGACAATTTCCATAAACTTTTATATTTAAAATTATTATTTTATTTAATATTAGGTACAGTTGAATTCATATGGGAATTTAGTAGGTGTTGCTCCCATATCGAAGATGACTCGTTTAGACGCAACGCTAGACTCATATTGTCCCAAAATCTTTAGCCTAAATCAGTTGCGATGCGAATCGTGGAACTGGGTGAGACCCTTAAAAGCATCTACTGCAAGGTAATTGGCAAAATCTTCAGTTTAATTCATTGGAATAATTTCCATAAAACTACCTGCTTCCAAAAAGCTAAGTACGAAATAAAACCCTATTAACATCGACGAAAAAAACAAAAGGAAAAAAAAAACTTCCCCCCATTTTTAGGACTCCGTACACAATAAAACTACCTACCTCACAACAATCAGAACCGATAGAATCGCCGGGCATAAACGGTTTGTCTTTCTGGAAGGAAACCTCGGCAACGTCATACACAAATTCGATCATATTCACGTAATACTCCGCAGAAAATTTAAATGCTCAATTAAAAAGCTCTGTTAAAGAAACACATGTAACGGAAACAAAAAGTGACCGTTACAACTTTGTTTTATTAGATTTTTTTAAATCTTTGCGTATGAACAAACTTCAGGATTTAATCCGGAAGCTTATGTTTATGTATTGCTGAGACTTTAATCTCACAATCTCATTAAGCTGTTATAAAAGGCTTTAGCGGCAAATACATTTGTAGTGAGTAAACCAATTGAATGATAATACTGTTTATTAGGTTTCCAATTTTTCTTTTTATACTCAATTGACATGGTGACATAATAACAAATTACAAACTAGGTAACACAGAAAACTAAAAATTCTGCAAAATATTCAATTATAACATTATTACACTTTTACTATCTAAGCATTCTGCATTTACTATACCGGGTGTTCCACTTAACTTGAGACAACTAAATATCTCGAGAAAATTTTTAAAATAAATCTTTAATATTTAGTATCAAGGGGAACTTCTGCCTGTGCAAAGATTAGTCCGTCTCCACCGGCCCCTGGGGGTGAGGCTGGAGCAACTTTGAAATTTCAAATGAAAATTGGTTCTCCTCATTTTCTTGAAGAAAAATCAACCGCTTCTATGCATAACGATTTTAAAATTATTGTCGATTGAAAAGGAGTGTCTCTGATGTCCGACCATGAATTTCGCATGATCGTAGATGGTGTTGCAATGGACGAAACCAAAACAAGTTGGAAACAAAATAAAATGAAAGTAAAGTAATCTCAAAAAGAAAAACAAAATGAGTGAAATAAATTAAGTCAGAACACATCTTCAATAACTAGATTTCGTAGATTTATTAAATGTAAATTTTAGTTCAATACGTCGTCCCTGAAGTAAGTAATGTGGGCACGTACCATGAAGAGAGGCCGTCGCATCAGTATAATTGTTTGTGAGCAATACCTACTGTACCTACATACCTACAGAAAACAAAAGTCGCCTAATTCTTGTCGATTGCAAAGCCATCTACGATCATGCGAAATCCATGGTCGGACATCAGAGACACTGCTTTTCAATCGACAATAATTTTAGAATCGTTATGCATAAAAAAGGTTGATTTTTCTTCAAGAAAATGGCGAAAACTAATTTTCACTAACTACAGCGCCATCTATCACGATTCGAAAGAAAAGAAATTAAATAGAACTTACCCTTTTTTCTTCAAGGAATCCGAATCTGCAATACAAAATAAGGGTTCCCATTTGAAATTTCAAAGTTGCCCCCCGCCTCACTCCCAGGAGATGGTGGCGGCGGGCTAATCTTTACATAGGCTGACGTTTTCCTCGATACTATTACAGATTTATTTGGAACATTTGTTTATCCAATGTTTATTTCTCGAGATATTTGATTGTCTCAAGTGAAATAGTATAGTATTTTTATGAAGTAAGTCAATACACTTCTTTATATTCGGTAAACCAGAATTTGCAACTTGCGCATTCTTTGCTTTATGAAACGAAATATTTGTAATGTAGGTGTTTTGAAATGACCTACAATCTTTTTTATACATTTCTTGTGTTTGAATTATTTGATTTGATTTTATGTAAAAGTTGGACTTATGAGAGCTTTCTCCTAGAAAGCAAAACCCTGTTTGATTTTGGAATGAAAATGGTTCATATCAAAATTAAACAGCGTATTTGCTAATTCTTTTTTGTTAAAATAAAAAAGTATTACCCATCCAATCAACATATTAACAAAATTTTCCTTGAAATAGTGCGGGAAGCAGAAATCCAAATAGATTCACAAGCACATGCTGTTTTCTTATGGCGCGCAATCAAACGCACATATATTGAAAATGAAGACTTTTCTGTTTCTACTTATCTGCAAATTGCAAGACACTATAGTAAATCAAAACAGGCCAAAATTTTTGTTACTATTATTCTTGTAAAATAGTTAACCTTCTACAATACTTGGTTTCCTACTAATCACGTGTTCTCTTTGGAATACGTCGCGCCGAACAGTTTGAGAACCGCTGATTTATGGAATAAAAACTAATCTTAGATCCAATGTAAATACCTCTTCCCTAAAATCTTGTTAAGAGCACCTGACAGTTTGAAAGTAGTAAATTTATTAACGTTTCTGATCCTAACCTATAAGTTTCTTTTTGAATTGTATAATTAACAGTCACATCATCTTCCCTTCCAGTTATTAATGTTGCAAATAAATTGGTCGATTTTGAATTGAAAAAAATAGTGCACACTATAAAAGTAAAAGAGCCACCCGTTTAATTGCAACAAAATCTGACAGGCAGAAAGGAAAGCTCTTTATGTAAAGAAGGTAGCTACAAGGGCTTACCTCATACAAAACCATCTTTGCCTTGAAATGACCCTTCGAAATCAATGGCATGCGCTTTTATGACTTTCCAAAGTTGTTATAGAAAGTTTATTGCCGCTCCCTTGTATATTACCTTAAAGAGGTCTGTTATGCGTTTAATACCTGATCGTCTAAAGTAAATAAGTCAAAAGTTGGACCTACTGCAGTTTGAAGAGGAATAATACTTCAGTATTTGAACCAAAAGGGTTTTGGAAGCAGAACACGCAAAGGTAAATTAGAACATGTAACTACAGCGTGTGTGAAAAATTGCTTGGCAGATGGAAAACTTTATTAATATTGATTTTTAGACAAAAAAGTCACTCTTTCAAGAAAGTTTTGTTTCTACTTAAATGACAAATTGTACGTTCAAAATGGTTTTATGGTGTACAAGGTATTCAAAATCTAATCAAACTCATTTTATTAAATTCAATGTTCTTACGACTTTTGACACTTTTCACAATTTTGCAGTTGGGTTTATCTAATTTCTTGAGCGTTCCCCACAAAAATAACTAAGTGACGTAAGATTTGGTAACCTAGCAAGCCAATGATACAACCTTAAGTCTTAATTTGTACTTCTCTCAATCCACTTATTAAAAAAGGTAATGTCTAACTATTGCCCTATTTGTGCAGAAAATGACTTAGAGCTCTTTTGAATAATTTGCTGTATAATATCATCTTTACTAATAGGCTCATTTAAAAAGGAAAGAGAACAATTCGTATAGTTAATCAACATCTGTGTTTCCGAGTGGTCAAATACTATATATGACCTATAATAACTTATAGTGCTAAAATATAGTCTTTAAAGCTAATATTAATGAGTCGCATAGAAGCCTTGGAAATGTGGACAATACGTAGACTATTAAAGATTTCGTAGCTCGATATAAAACAACAGAAAGTCTCTTATTTAGGGCACATACTTAGGAATAGCAAAAATGATATCCTCAAACTGATTCTTATGGGCAAAATAGAAAGTAGAAGGAATCCGGGCCAAAAACGATATTCATAGCTACAAAACATGAGAAATTGGTGTGCAGTGAGGAATGTACAAGATATCTTCACTTTAGTAAGAGAAGGACAACTACATTTTACAAAATGAAAGGGCTGTAAGTGTAAGGCACTAGAAAAAGAAAAATAAGAATCAACATTTAATAGAAACAAAACTTTTTTGAAAAGGTGACTTTTGTCAAGAAATCAGTATCAACAGTTTTTCATTTGGCAAGCATTTTCCACACACGTTGTATATACGAGGGTTGCTATTTATATTTCTGGCCTTGGCAATACTGACTGTTTCCAGGCGTCAGCTGACATTTCCGGTGTAAACTTTACATTGTTGAACATAACTTCAACCACAACATTTTGTCATTTGAGTGCGATTAGTGTTGTTTGCAGTTAATTGAAAAGTGCATTCCCTAGTAAAAAATGGAATTGACCCGTGAACACTTTCGTGCAATTATTTTTCATAACCTTCGACGTGGATTATCAAGACAAGATTGCATCAATGAACTTAATACATTATATAGCGATAAAGCTCCATCATACAGCACTGTGAAAAACTGGTATAATGAATTCAAACGTGGCCGATGTTCACTCCAAGACGAAATCCGTGAAGGCCGTCCAAAATCTGTCGTTGTGCCTGAAAACATCGATGCTGTGCGTGAACTGATTAACCAAGATCGTCATGTGACATACCGTGAGATTGAGGCATCTTTGGGCATTAGTATGACTAGCATCAACAAGATATTACATGATCATTTGGCCGTAAAAAAAATTTGTTCCCGTTGGATCTCGCATAACCTGCCCAATGCTCAAAAGAAGGCTCGCGTTGACTGGTGCATTGAAATGTTGAAAAAATTTGCGAAAGGTGCATCAAAGGCTGTGTATAACATCTGCACAGGTGACGAATCATGGATCTACGCATATGACCCCGAAATAAAACAGCAATCAACTGTGTGGGTCTTTCAAGACGAGCCAAATCCAACAAAAGTTGTTCGCGGAAGAAGCACATCGAAGCAAATGGTTGCCTGTTTCTTTGGCATTACCGGTCATGTGGCAACAATGGCATTAGAGCAACGTAAGACGGTCAACTCTGAATGGTACACAACCATTTGTTTGCCAGAAGTCATTGGAGAAATTCGGAAAACTTCAAAGAAGAGCCGAATCATTCTTAATCATGACAATGCAAGCTCTCACACCGCTGCTCAAACAATTGAATATTTAACCAGCCAGAAGGTCGAATTGATGGGCCATCCACCATACGGCCCTGATTTGGCACCCAATGACTTCTTTTTATTCCCGTACATCAAAAACAAACTGCGTGGTCAACGATTTTCAATACCAGAAGAAACCGTTTTTTGTTTCAAAACGCATATTTTGGAGCTGCCTCAAACAGAGTGGAAAAAGTGCTTCGAAAATTGGTTCAAACGCATGGAAAAGTGTATCAATCTTAATGGAGAATATTTTGAAAAACAATAAAACTAGTTTCGATCATAAATACTTGTTTTTTCATTGTTAGGCCAGAAATATAAATAGCAACCCTCGTATTCCATACTTGGTTTTCTTTTCATGATTCAGTAACCCTATCTTTTACATAAATTCCTCTAGACATTAGAATACTTTTAGGAATTCTAGTTTGTTTCTTCAAAAGCAAGACAATGATACTTTTTTACTATCAATAGACTAAACGTTTTTTTTTATGTTCGAAGCTCCCCGCCTGGGTTTCTACAAGCGTGAATATTTGATCAAAAACTGTATTTTCCGGCACGGTTTCCTTTCCCCATTTTTAATCAAACTTTTGTCGTTTCTTTATTCTAGTCATTATGTTATATACTTGGTAAGTCTCTATTTTCTTGATGTTGTTCGAGGACATAATCTTGCAGTACCGTTGCTCACTATAAGACCACAAAGAATAATTTGAATTTGATAGTTGCTTTGGGCTTTTTATAGTAACCTGATTTTGCATAATTAATGGACATTTGCACATCCTATGAAGCTTAATCATTTATTCAAAGAAATGACTAACTGTTTCTAATGTTTTCTAAAAATAAATTACAAGCATGACCCTCATATACTTCTACTTATAAAATACATGTATTACAAATCTAACAGGTTCTAGTTTTTTTTATAATGTAATAATTTGTAGACGACGTACATCATCTCATAGTAATACAAGATCTGGTTAGTGTCGAAATTTAGATTTTTGAGATCTCCTATTTTCCTTTCCTGTTAGACAATCCTTTTTTTTTGTGTAGGAATGGAGATCGATCGATTTTATCTTTAATTATAAAAGAGGAAACAATATCTCTGGTTTATAAATTTTGATCAACAAACAATAATTATTATCAATACTCTATTTGACTGATAAATTAAAGATTAGTCTGGATAGTAATGTAGTAATTGTCATTTCGAAACTTTCACGATATGTATGGTAGGAAGTTTTAAAGTGACGAAACACATTTTCGACTGTGTATTATCTTCAGATTGTTTTGTTATTTAGAAATATCCAATTAACCATTGCTAGCCTTTTTACTACATTGCTTATTTTACATAACTAAGCTTCTTTTACTAAACGTTTGGTTTGCTTCGACAAACCATTAGCTGCTTTTTGTAGCGAAAAAGGAAATCATTTATAGTCACAAGATCATTAAAATTTATAGCTTGAGCGTCTTTGAATCCTCGCTGAAAATTCCGCTTTCAGATACATTCGTGTTTGTAAGTGTATCAAAACAACTCATATTAATAATGAAAAAAGCTTAAAAATCTCAATGTCACTAATAAAACTGTACATACGATGGAAATTTAATATAAAAAATCCTGAAATTCAGAAATTAAAAAGAAGTGGTTATCATCTTTTTGTAATAAAAGCTTTCATAAAATATTAGTCTTTGTTGAAAGGCACATTAATCAAACACACTTTTAAGGGATAATAATATCGAATTTACTAGTTATAGGCTTCGGTGGTTCCAATAACAGAAAGCTTTTATGCTTTTGATGTCACACATATTGACATCCTACTTTCGGCAGTCTCTTATCGAAGTAAATACATAATTGATTAATTAGAACACTTTTCCCTCGTTTTATCTCAGAATAAATTTTTAAAAAATTATCAGAGTATCTAAAGGTCTAGTTAGCATGCTAGAGGCAAGTTTTGTTCTACAAAACTTCGTTTAATGCTTTTGCAAAAAACGAAAAGAGATAAAATCGTTTTCGTGAAATCACAATGGTTTAAATAAAGTTCGTCTGTAACAAGCAAGCAACGAACCGTTCGCTGGCTTGCATGAATTCGATTTTGGACTGTCACATATGTCTAACCCGGCACCGTGACGGGGAAGTCGAGCCAATCGGGACACAATCGACCGAATAAATCTCATTTGAGTTTACTTATTTCTGTTTTAAATTTCCCTCCGTTCTACACGATTCGTTGTTACCATGTTTACTAAATTTCGGTTATTTGTTTTCCTACTTTTATTAGGTTTTGCCGGTGACGGTTGATCCTAAACAAGTTAAAGGGTGAATTCGCTGGAAAATTGCTTTCTTAAATTATTTTAGTTTTTGTTTATTTGTTAGAAACTAAAAGCTTGCTAATGTATCCTTTGTAGTATAAAAAAGCAATATCCAATTTGTCCCTTTAAAATTGTATAACTGGATTTATCCATTCTACTTAGTAGATTGCAGGTAACTAATTTTGATTTTAAATATTAAAAAGGTATTTGCTTGAAGAGGAAAATGAGAAGAAAGAAAATGGGGATGTAGAAAAATTCGTGGGTGTGTATACTGAAGAAATGTCGTGTTTTTCTCGTGTAGTAAAAGCATAACATTAAAATTTTAGTATGCTCACATAAAATAAAACCGAATGGGACAATTGTTTGGAACACGTACTTTTATTCACGGTCTTTAAAAGTACCCTAAGTTAGTTACAGTTTAATTACATTTGTGGAAACATAAAATTTTACTTTGAGAGGTTTAATTTATATCATATAAAATAGAATATAAAATAAATGAAATGTACGTTAATATTAACACACAGACAGTGGAGAACGTGAATATTTTTTTAAATAATCTGGTACACTATACACCAGGCTGCTAAAGTAAGTAGAACTAAATTTGAGATGCATCTAAAGCACGTGAATCTACATCGATTTGCATACATACTAGCAGATTTCAGAAAGTAGTTTGTAAATGCACTTAATACGTTTTAATTAACAAAGGGCTTTTATTGTTTAATTATCGAAAATGGGGACGAATTTATAAGATATAAACAGCAACATAGAGTCTTTTGGGTTTGGTTATCATATTGTTAATTTTCAATAAATGCATTTTATAAGTAAAAGTATATAAAGGTCACGCTTGCAAACTGTTTTCCAGGACACATTAGAAGCAGTTGGCAATTTTTCTTGCATAAACTGTTAAGCTTCATTTAATCATGAAAATAGTGCAGAAAAGATTGTACGTGTGTTTAACAAAGATTGGGTGACGAAACATCCCTTCTCAGTTTTAAACTTTAAATATTAGCTTCACTGCGAAGTGAAGCTCAAAGTAAATCCCTAGGGCAAATTTGATTAAATGTCTTATAATATACATACCTCAAAAAACTGTTTTGAACTTGTTTCAAATCATTTTAATATTCTTACTGGTATGAAGAGCCCGAACACTAGAACAATATTCTAACTTAGTTCTTACAAACGCACTATACAACATAATACTTCGTTTGGTGCTGTTAAAATGTTTTCTATCCCTTTTAATAAATCCAATCATTTTAAAAGAATGACTGATTATTAAATCTATATGGTTTGTAAACGTAAACCTATTGAGTGAGTTTCTCTAGATAATT
Organism: Ignelater luminosus; assembly: GCA_011009095.1. Taxonomy (NCBI): domain Eukaryota; kingdom Metazoa; phylum Arthropoda; class Insecta; order Coleoptera; family Elateridae; genus Ignelater; species Ignelater luminosus. Next base: position 25,103 of record VTPC01090993.1, read on the forward strand.
TTACGTCATCAGCATAAAAGAGATAAAAAGACTTAAAAATTATAGAAAAATCATTGATCAAAATATCAAAAACCAGGGATCCAAGTTTCAAACCCTGGGGAACCCCGAGGGTGACAAAAAGCTGCAAAATTCAAAATTCAGAAGACCGACATAACACTTTCTACTTTTAAGGTAGAATCAAACCAACTACTAAAGAATAAGAAGCCCCCATAACTTTAAGTTTTTGAAGTAATAAGTCATGATGCACAACGTCAAACGCTTTCAAATAATCAGTAAAGGCAACATCAATTCTACCACTAGCGTTTGAAATTTTATGAATATATTGAGAAAATGTTAAAAAGTTAGACTCTGTAGATTGTCCAGGATAAAATTCATGCTGAGCCGGGGTGATAAGGCGCTTGACGCTGCGCATCAGT
>VTPC01090993.1:35518-85301 GCA_011009095.1 Ignelater luminosus
TTTTTTTCTGTAATCTTGATATCTGTTGGACTTATCGTTACTTTATTAATGCCAAATTTAATAACTCGTTCTATAATAAGTCGATTTTCTTCCTTAACAGCTTTTAAAGTTGGGTGGTCTTAGAGCACTGCGTTCAACTATTACAATGTCTGCTTCATCTTTAACAGGCACTGTGAGGACTTTAATGTCTGTGCGGATTCTATCAACATCTACAAGTATGGTCATACGCCCAACAGTTGTACAACGCTAGAAGATATTTTGCTTTCTTTGGGTTATTATTTTTGATCCTCTTTACACTTCTGTTTCATTGAACTGAGTCTACCTCTTTTTACTCTTTGTGCAATCAGCGGCCTTATGTCCAAACACGTTGCAATTAAAGTATTTTAATCCAAGGCTTTAGAACTACAGTTGCTCAAGATGTATCCTATCTCTCTACAGTTATGAAATTTCCTATTTTTGTCTATCGTTGTACTTTTAGCTTCGCTTTTTCTCTCGCTTTTTTCTTTATGTTTCACATTCTACTCTAATTTTATTCTTTTACCTTCAAGTCTGCTTAATTTGATTTTTCGGAATAGGAAGGATTCGACTTCCATCAGAAAATGTTAAACACTGGATATTAGTGTTGGATCATCATTGCTCAATATAACCTACTGCTGAATTAAGGTCATCTAGTACTTTTACTGCCAAGCGATTATTTTGACAAGGATTTGTTTGAATTTTGAGTAAACACTTCCTTATTTCTTTTTATCTTTTATCTTGGGGCGCTCTGCCCTAAAGAAATTTTAACATTGCATTTAGGAAAATAAATTTAGAAGAAAATAGTTTTTATTGGAATAAATTATGCTAACGTAATTATAACAGAAACAAACTCAACATTATCTAGACAATGGTACTAATTTGCTAGTGTGGAAGTTTAAGTGTTTACAGATAAGAAAAAATGTAATCCGGTCGCTTTCTACCTAAAGCACCTCACATGGAAGATATATGGGAACGATCAATAAGATTTTGTCTGTTACACTTTTAAACCTTTTCTTAAAAGCATAAGTATTTTTTAAATAAAGGACTTTACTTTATAGCCACATTATTTCTTCTTACCCATAAACAAAAAGTTATTACGAGAAAAACAATTTTTAAACCTGGTTTGTACTTAACGCGAATTATATCCTCACTTAACTACTCCAAAGACGTTAAATAAAATTAGGAGTCCTTTTTCCAATATTTAAAAAGAAAGAAAAAAGAATGAGATTAAAGCGAGACCAACAAACCCTTTTACGAGTTTGCATTTCCAACTTGACTTATAAATTATAATCATGGGGTCATGTTGGCTCAAACATAATAGCTCCGTTTTAAATTATAAGGAAGTTATCTAAGTATAAACGAGTCCCCTATAACTTGGTGCTTTAAAATTTAAAATATTAATTTTCTTTTCCCTAAAGCCAGGTTTAAAATCGAGCTAGGGAGTTGTTATGATGTATACTTTGCAATACGCTGCGCTGACTGTTTATGTTCCTTCGACAAGAAGGTACTTTGTAATGTTTAGATAGCAGCGTTATTAAGTTGTCCTTGATTCTCGTTTTATCTTGGATATTATCCTATCGCATAGTAGATTTTACGAAATAAGTAGAATCAAGTGTATACTGTAAGTTACTAATTAGTTTCTGCTGAGGGTGTTTCATAAAATTCAAAGCTGCAAGTAAAGTGGTAATAGCGTGCTGACTAAATAAGGCGAACATCTGAAATTCAATCGAAGTTTATGTATTAGAAAAATATCCAGTCACATAAATTCACTTTATGTTTGTTCCCATAGAGATCGGCGAGTTGGAAGTAAAGAATAAAGTTATCAAAAAGAGAGATGCAAGTTCAAATATACGGACCTTGCCGTTAGAATTTTATATGCGAGAGATATATGGACCGCGCAAAAAATATACATCTGTTTACCATTGGGTCAAAAATATTGATGTCTGCATTTGAGATCGGAATTTATTGAAGATACGAACCGCCATAGAAAAATGTATACGTTATGCACGAAACAATCGTCACTACGGAATACCAGCATTTCTGTTATCCACACGTTTCTTCTTTCGTCTGCCTATACTCGAATATAATTCAAAAACGAACACAAAAAACATTACGAGTCCCCGTTCGCATTCAAATTAAATTTGGATTAAGGAATCCTTCGTCTTGTTAGTAACTTCAGTCAGTTTTAATTTTGTTGATTGAAAGTTCAATCAAATAAAAATCGTATAACTTTCTGTGTCTGTATCTTTGTTCTTCAAAGGAGTGGATGCAACACGGGGATTGAAACGCTTTTAAAGCAGGAGTAGTAGCGGGATTCCATCTTACATCATTTCCTAATTCTCTAGATACGAATATTAATATTACACTGAACTCGTATACCCACTCGAGCACATGATCTGACTTCATTATACATCAAACCACCTCCTTAAAGATTCATAAAGGTTAGAGGAAGACAACAGCAACTTAAAATGCACTTCAGATACTGATGTAAGATAATACAGATGTATAATACTTAAATAAATTTTGCTTTACATTCTCGTAAACTGTTCCGCTTACTAAATGATTTAAAAGCTATTTATAGAATTTTTTGTTTGTTTTTTTTGCTTGAACTTTATATATCTTGTCAAGATTATTTGTATCTGTTGAGAGGTAGATACACCCTTCAAAAATGGTAACATTTTTCGTCTTGAAAATAAAACTATGGACTCAGACAAGTATTCATCATGGTCAGGAACACCAAGATAAAGATCGTAAAGCTAGGAAGTGTCATGTTAGGATAAAGTCATCTGTATGGCCGTTGCTCGTCCCTACGTCGAAACGGCCATATCTGTATTGGCAGCACAGCTAACTGCCAGCAAAAACTATATTGCTTTAGTGATATATGGACAAAACAGGCGATTTGTAGAACAGGTTTTGTCATTTTTTTGCCTTTGTCCTCCCGGCGATATTGCACAGAGATTATATGCTAGAAGTAGTAGCTTCGGACTTTTTGATTTTCGTGCTTTGACATTTTTATATCAATTTATAAATGTATTTTTGGATTATATTTAAGAGGAACTACTAAAAAAGCTGGCAGTGTAAAATTGAATTAGAATGTGAAATGTTGTTGAATAATTCTTAAAGGCAATTACGTATCGTTTTTTAGCTAGTCACTTAATTAGCAAAGTACTATTTTAGAAGTTTAGTTTAAATATTTTCTCTCTAGGTTTATTAAAGCGCATTAGCCAAATTGCTAATTGCTTGTAAAGTTTAGTCTCAGAAAAGAAACGCAAACGAAAACTGTTTGAATCAATCTATTTTAGGATTTATGGTGCAGTCTATAAGTTAAATTAACTAAATCTCGATAATTAAAACAAGCTCTTTTGTTTTTTAGCATTTAAATACAATTGCTAGTATTCTATGATGCATTGTTCCATTTATTTTCTAATAAAAAACTTTTCTAGTCACATTTTGTTCATAAAATCTTTTATCTCAATTCCTTGTTGAGCTTTCAATCAATTCTTCACATCTTATTGCGTCAATAAGACTCTTACTTTTTTGGTTAAGAGATCATTAAGTAGACACATAATCCCTTTTATATATATATATATATATATATATATATATGCATGTCCACATTGGCGGATGTTGATTGATAATTATTAACAAAAAATAGCAACTACGTTCGCAGAGGGCAAAGGTTAAGAGATCATATGGACGTTTGTTTATATAACCGAACTCTAGACATGTTAAAAAAAATTGTGTGCAGTATAAATCTTAAAAATAGTTTTATGACGGGTACCTATCTCGATATTCTTCCATAACAAAAGATAAAGCCCTCTTTGTGTTTTGACAGTTAGATAGTTAGCTCGTGATGAATGGTGGTCTGCGAATACAAGAAGATTAGTTACAAAACAGATTTTATCGCGGTACAATTGGGATTTTGTAAATTTGGCTAAATACACGTCATAATAACGGTGCCAGCAAGCTCGCTCTATGACTGGAAATGCTGGAGATAAGAAGAGTCAACTAAGAAATTCTTTTGTTGCTCATAAAAGTTAGAAAGAAACAGGGCCGGCGCTAGGGTTTTGACCGTCCCTGGGCAAAATTTATTTGGTTGCCCTAGATTCTAATAGATCCAGATCCTACCATTTTGTCTGTTAGGCTGTAACTAGAATTGCTGTCTAGTAGACTATGCATTCTTAAAAGAAAACAAAAACCGACTTCGTATCTCTTACCTTTTACTAGATCCCAATGGTGAACCTCGAATTTTGAACACACTTATCAGATCTTTTTTAACTGCATGTTCTCCGAGTTACGCACTCCGTGCGTCGAGGTCAAGAAAACTCCAAATAAATCATCCAAATGGAGTTTATTAAATCTGTACCTTCTTTGTCTTTATTGATGCAACTGTATCAATAACGAAGTTGAAATCAGTTTTCGCAGCTTCTTCCCTTTCAATATTCAATATAGCAAGATCGCATAATCGATTTTGACCCATGGAGGCTCTCACATAATTTAAAATTAGTTTTAATTGGCTGAAAGATCTCTCACAGCTAGCAATGGATACAGAAATTGTTAACCTTACTTGGATCGCTATAAGAAGATTTGGCCCTCATCTCCATATTTCACAATAAATTGCAGAACCTTTTCAGATATTGATATTTTAATGCCGGTCTGGCTTGCAAACAACATCCTGAAGTCCAAAATTTCTTCGTATAGTTGTTGACCATCGACATCGTTGTAAAAATTCCCCAAATTTCCGCGTTTTAGTTTTAAGACGTCACTGTCACTGTTGTGAAACAATCCTTCAACGTCAAGTAGAAACCCAAACTTCTTGTCCGTTTCATGTAAACGAGTGAACCTATCAGCCACTTCCGTAGGAAGACGGTCAATTGCTTCCTTTATGATTTTTTCAATTTCTTGTTTAGCTGTTAATCCGGCATCGGTCGACGTTTCACGAGCCATTTTTTTCTTTTGTGTTGGCCATCTTTCGGTTTCAACATCCCAATCTTGACAGAGTCTAAATCTAGAGCTTCAGTTACCAGAGTTTCCCTTTCATCGTGAAAATGATCTCTGAGAGTTTTTAAATCTGAGGCAGCATCGTGGAAGTCCATGCTCGGATCTTGCAGTCTCTTTTAGACCCGTTCAATAGGAATGAGTACTTTATCCCAAAAATTTAGTCAGAAGATCGTGACTTAACATACGGTTGTACAACTGTCTAGTCAAGGTATTTATTAGTGGGCTTCGCAGTTTCTACCCTTGCATTCCATCTTGTTGTAGACTCCGACTTAAGAACTGTAGGCACTGCGTTTTTGATTTTTTCCCAGCGTTAACTTGACGAGGAAAAAATATGTAGAGACCTTGAATCGTCCCAAAAAATGTTACCATTATTGCGACCTGTTTGGCTGCGTGTACACCCACCAAGTTGAGTGAGTGGTTATCACAGTTCAGAAACACTGCCAGATGGTTCTTCTAATTTATTCATTCCTGAATACCACTTTTGTGTCCAGCGTTATCATAGCACTGTGGCCGCCAACTCTGAAAATCTATTTTATCCTTCTCTAACTGGTTCAAGATGGTCTTAACTAAGTTGCTAGCATCTTTCAGGTTTGTCCGAATAGAACCAAGGAAGGATACGAACTGTTTCTTTTTTCAAAATCGACTCCCACATATCTTATTATTTCTGAAACCTGCTCACCATGTGCCTGATCAGGAGTCGAATCGAACATGAGACCGAAGTACTTAGCTTTACGAATTTTTACGCCCAAGTTAAAGACGGGTGCTACATAGCAAGTGGCACCAAAAGGCGCCCCTTCCCATTGGCACCCAGGGCACGTGCCCTGGATGTTAGTTTACAAAGCTTCTAATAATTACACAGTTTTACCAGTTGTACCTACTTAAACGGAGAGAAAAGTGCGCTTCACAAATAAACTCAACGGCTATTGGTTGCTGGTAGTCAATTTTCATAAATTATTACACCCTATAGCTTATCTTTAGTATACAGTTTTTTAAAATTTTTATTTATATTTTTAATTGATGTAATATTATCTTACTATTCAAATGTTTTGCTGGTTTTGAATTCTGGCTGCCCCAAAAATTTGGCTGCTCTTGGGCGGCTGCCCGCTCGTCCTACCGGTTACGCCGGCCCCGGAAAGAAAATCTAGAAGCTCAAGCATACGATAAATGTTTAATTCGTTGGGGTTCTCTGTAGAAACATGTCCCATAGGGGAATATTAGTGTAAGCAATTTACAACAGAGTTCGGCAACAAACTAATAATTGAAGAGCGGTTTTCAAGGTACTAAAAGCCTAATTTAAGTAGGCAAATAGGCAAGAGAAATATCAAAATGAGCAGTTAACACCTCGACTGCGACATTGAGAATGAATATAATACCTAAAGTACGTTACATATTCCCGGCGTACTGTACAATGTGTTTACAGGTATGCGATACATACCCCCGGGGATATGTAAGAAGCAACTGTAAGAATTGCCATCTAGGACACTCAAGCATACTCGGAAGTCCTTTTTATGCAGGATCTGCATTCTAATGTTATGTTTTATTTACGTGACAAGTAGTAGGTATCTGCAAAAACTATAACCACAAATAAGTTATTACTAAAATCTTGAAAACAAAACCTAATTCTTGTGGATTAAGAACTTTTGCTTCTAGAGGTATTTTTGACATTAGAATGAGAAAAAAATAGAGTTTTGACAATCTTTGCAAATAGCGTAAAACACTAAAAACATGATCCATCGATGTGTAATTACACTACAGTACCCCGGGGGTACGTAACCCAGTTAACTTGCTAAAACTTGAAAAAGCGTTTGATAAATATTAATAAATAATAAACATTCTAGAAGTGCTGCAAAACTCCACTGTCTTTAGGACTTCTCAGCACCGGCACGCAGGTTTTAGTCAGGCCGTGTCAAGGTTGTCCTCTTCCTCTTCGAACAGAAAAGGGTGCGCTGCTTGAGGGGATCAACAATCTGAGTCCTCTTTGTCTGAAAACTGTCAGGGCTCCGCCCTTTAACTTTCCCAAAGAGCTAATTACCAACACCAGCCGGGCTACGTTAGCCAACGGACCACCTGCGTGGCTCACAGTTGGCTTTTGTCCTCCTTCAACATTCAACCTTCTAGAAGAGATATGCATCCCGCAGGGCACCCGTGGTGGCCCCACATTGGGCTTTTCCTTTCATTAATGTTTTTAAAAATGCTAGGGGTTGGACTATTGTCCGTTTTTTGAAAGCTGGTGTTATGTATCATGTACTTATTAGATGCATAACTTTATGGAACTGATAAACTTCCTTAATGTTTTTAAAATAATTGTACTGTAATTTATCTGCTTTGTATCTATCAGTTTCTTAAGTAATTACGAGGAAAACCTGTACTTGTGACAAACTGTGCGTCAGCAATATCCTGAATGTAAGATACCTAAAAATTCTAACTCTACCTTTTTTATTTAGCACTTTAGAAAAAAACCTGTATTGAGGTTTGTGTTTCAGTTTTGTGCGTACATAGTATGAATTGGCATACTTTCGAAAACACCCTGTATGTCTATTGTAGTACTTTGACTACAAACGCGAGTTTTTCTTGTACTTGATGACGTAGGGTCGCCTCTTGGACTAATATCATACATTGTTACAGAGACATTAAAAGACAAAGAATTTTGAATAAAGTTTCGACACTTTCTATTCCGAGAATTTGGTGTGTTTAGAAAGTCATGCATAGTAGCTGTTTAGGTAATAAATCAGAGAAGTGATACTTTACGGGATGAGCAAGCTATAAAATCTTTTCTGCAACTGCACATTACAAAAACAAATATTTAAAAATCTAAAACAAAAACAATAAAACAAAAGAGCTTTTCAGAAAAACGCTAAAACCTGTCGATTCTAATTTTTTACTGTCCACTTTCTTCTCCTCAAAAAATTTCCCTTTCACTAACAAATGAGCTATGAGGTTGAAGATGTTTTTAAGGAAATTCCGTATTTTCTCCACGAAATTGGAAATTCGGCGTTTTGCTGTAGCTTATGATATCCCAGAATACATTATGGTATTATTAACATCCCTGAAGTGTTAAATTCATGTCAAACTATTCTAAAGTCAAGTTTCTTGTTAAGAATCTTGATTTTTAAAGATTTTAGTTTATTATCATAATGAACTTTGTTAGATCATTTTAAATTTATTATAATCTTAGCGATATTTTACAGACTAAAAGGAAGTTGAACGCAGTTGCTACTAAAAATTATCAACAAAAGAATTTTAACCTGCCCATTGTTAGATGTTAGGCTCTGTTGAGGTCTTGTTAGAAATAGTGTTAATGCATACTACCTTGTAACGTAACCTTGCCTTACATATAAAATTGACTCTAATTTAACTAAGATCTATATACTTATAACAACTGGCACATCGCAGCAACTTCTCCCTCAAAAATGCCGACCCAGCGCTCACTCGGATTCCAATTCCAGTCTCAGGTCTCAGCTGTCAGATTCTAAATACGGCAAAATTAAAATTTAAAGGCGGAAAAGGACATACCCGTTGTCTCGCAAGCAACCATAAGTAAATTGAAAAGATTCTTTAACCCTAATTGATTTAAGAAAATTTTTACAAAAGCTAAAGGGCATAGTCGACCTCTCAGTGTGAACATATCGAACCCAACCATTTCTCCAACCGAGAGAAAACTATGACAAAACACGCTAAAAGTACATATCGAGCGTCTACATGGAACGGTAGCGAAAAGTGACCGTTACAACCTTCTTGTAAAATCTTTATCTCTCTCCAATAAAGGACACGCACACTTCGTAACATTATTTCAAAAAACAAAATTAGAAACCCCTCTCGGAAGTGCAAATTCTGTAAACGTTTACTAGGATATTTTATTTATCACAGCTTTACGGAGAACTTGAAGATAAAACTTCGTAACACTTTTCTAGAAGCCTTTTATTTCGCTACTGATTGGGAGGTTTAAATTTGTCACTTCTTTCTTCATTTTTGGAACTACAGGTAATGTATTTGGTACAGAGCTTGGTTCAGTAATCTGTGCAACTTCCTGTTAAGGACCAATAGCAGAATTCGGCGGGAAATCTTTTAAACGATCGAGCATGTCTTGGCGCCAAGAAATATTAATAAAAAGTCTGCTAACAATTCAACATACGTTTTGCATTATATGAGCCTTTTACTTTTAAGCCGAAGTGGTAAAATTTCATATTTAAATATTATGAAGGAAACAGAACAGTTTCAGCATTGCAACATAAAGGTTGTTCTGTGGCAACATACAAGATGGCAAACATTGTTAAAAATATAGGCCGTAATTTTACGGAACTTGAGAAACATTTGATATTTAAATACTTTAAAAAATATAATTCAAAACTGTTGCACCCTTTCCAATAACACTGACATTCTATACTGTCAGCACTTTCATTTTAAATATAACCTGCTGTTAACGACCGGTAATTGAAGAAAAGCCGCGCGGATAACTACGATAACTTGTGAAGCAGATATCGGATCCATAAATATTATTTAGCATTTAAAAAATAACTTTTGGTGATTTATGGAATGCATAACTTTATCGGTTGGATATCTTTCACTGCTTTTTTCAAACCAGCGAAATTATTAGTTGATAAACTAAATCTAAAGAAATATCTATATGGGCATTGATAGTAGCTAAACTTTTAAATAGATTAACTTGTTGACACAAATAAATTTTACTGACGCAGCACTGAATTTAACGCGAATCACTGCACTGTCATTTTAATACGCTTAAGACTTATAATGGTGTCGTTTACTAAAATTGATTTATTGAAATCTAAACACACATTTTCATTCTAGACAGGATATATATAGTTAATATCCATTAAGAGTTTTTTCCGTAATATGATAACTAAAGAGCTATAAGAAAATAAAATAATTTTTCTTTACTAGTGACGTCACAGTTTATCGGTAGACGGGCTGTACAAATAGTAAAACTGACAACGTCGCAATCACGTTGTTGTGTCTTTGCTGCCATTCGTTAGCTGTCGGGTTTCTCCGCTTTGTTTTGAACCAAAGATATTATAAGTATCTGTACTTTTTACTTCTGTTATTGACTATTGTTTTGTGGTTTAGTGGTTAGCTTATTTGTATCACACAGAGAATATTTACAAACAGCCGACATAATACCGCATAACCTCAACAATTCGAGAATTCATCCGCATCCGGCGCTGCACGCGCACGCGCTTCCGTTTTCAGCTTTGTCATATCGTCAAAAACTTGTGATGTCACAGCAGTGGCGGGAAAAGTTTTTTTGAACTTTAAATTTAAAGAAATAGTGAAAATAGAAGCAGAAAAATTCTGAAAAAAAAGCCAGCGTTAATTTAAAGCGAAAGCAACGCAAATAAGCAAAAATAATGTTTTAGGAAACGACCCCATTAAGCAAAACTAAAATTATTTCACATCAAGGTTCTTTTCGAAACCGTCTGCTACCAAGAGATATCATAACAGGTTCTGAACATAATAAAATTCCAAGCTGAACTATGCACCAATTATGTAGCCATGTAGCCATATGGTTTTAAAGCGATGCCATGGGGTAGGCACAACAACAGATTCGAAAAAGATGCTAAGTTCGCATTCAATCTAATCATGAGTCATCATGTAGTAACTTCAACACTAAATATTCCTTGAAGAGTAAACAATTAAAGGTAATTAGTCCAGTCAACGAAGGGGTTATAGAGGACATGGAATGGAGAAGAATTTTTCTCTTGAGGAATGTGTTGGGGGTAGTTAGGAGGCAAAGATACTGCTCCTAGCCCTGCCGCTTTAAGGGTTGAAAAAGGTGGAAAGAAATATGTATACTTATTAATTTATCTTCGACAGGTCAGAAGTTTTGTTATTATCGTTATTTATGTATTAAGAAACTGAAATTTAAAAAATCTTACCTTGCCTCGGCAAAGGGACTTTCCCATCCTCCTCTCCCCCTGACGCGGCAGGGCTAGGGGCGAGGATTTTTACTATCTTTGCCTTCTAACTACCCCCAACACATTCGTCGACAAAAAAATTCTCCCCCATTCCATGTCCTCTACAATCCGCTTTTGGGCTTTCATTGATTAGACTAAATGTTCTGCAAGTAATTTGATAATGATACATGAAAAAGTTCAATATGGAATTCAATAAATCATAAAACTATACAGCGTTCACGATGTTCCTGGGTCGTATATGGCTGTGGAAAAATGACAGTTTGAGTATTGTAAACCGGGCTGTTTATCTATTAACTCGTCTTGTAAAATCTTATTGACGCTGAATGTGCTTTAAGGTTATGATTTTATGACAGTTTAACCTCACGCTGTTGTCTTTGTAACTCTATAAATATAAGGAAAACTTGATTTTTTTTAACAAAACAAAACTAATTGGTACTAAATGTTTGTGGAAAATGTTTGATCGTGCAACAGCGCCAAATGCACCCGCAGGCACGACAATTTTTAAAGAAAAAAGAAACCACTTCCAACCTAACAAAATGAAAGAATCGCCTGTTACGAGCCAGAAACATCGTGAGCAGTGTATATTATACCTGTTTTCATAAACAAAATCAATGTTGGGGCATAAATTCATAAAGTACGAGTCTCAAACACAAAATCAATTACAATACATAATGGATCAAGATGCTAAGTTGTTTTAGAAAAAGAATTAAATTGTGCGTAAATCATAACAATGAGCACAAACTGAAACACCAACCGAAGCTCGTAGTTTACTTAGAGACAAAACAAGGCTTGAACTAATAGGAACCCGTAGGTTTAAAAAACCTTAGTTACATCCTTGCTGATATTCAATTCTCCGAAGATTGACGTTCAGTTATTGCTCCTTCCGCAAGACAGACTGGAACATAGAACAACCAACGTGAAGACGCTACAGATCAGCCTCTAAAAATCGACTGGGTGAAAAAACGTCATCTGCATAGTTCATTTGACCTTTGAAAACTTACACTACCCAGAAACAAACTGAAGAAACATTAGCCAAGCAAGCAGTTTTGACTGCCAGCAAAAAAACGACTATGAATAAAAATTTAGTAATTTTGTAATATTTTAAGAATGTAATAAATGAAGTTTAACGTTCTGCTAGAACAAAGTAAATTAAAAGAAACATCGCTGCATAAAGAGACTGAGTTAGAATAAATTTTATGCTGAGATAAAACTAGAATACAATGTTTAATTAGCACCATAACTTTAAAAGATTATCAAAAGTTAAATTTTACTAGAAAAAAAAATTCTTCCCACAAAAAAAAAGTACAAAAGCAACTCTAAATGAGGTTTAATAAGATGTACATTTCCTTCTTTCAACATTTGTTGTAACATGAGGGTTTGATCGTCGAAGACACCAATTTATTAACTTAATAAGAGAAGAATTGCCAGAACTTCAAAAACCAGCTAAAGAAAATTGATCTGCCTAGGAAGACTAACACTGAAAGTTACAGGGCTATCAGATAAATGGCTTTGCTTTCAATCTACTTCTTACCTTTTTTTTTTTGGCGTTTATGTTTAAAAAGAACCGCAAGAGTCTCATTAGCAGCAAGTATCGTTCTTAACTCATCGTGTACTGTATTTTACTGAAAATTAATTAGAAAAAAGTTTTTGATAGAATCTCAATTTCAGAAGTCTTATTGTAATAACGTCATAATTACGTTTCTGTACGGTGTCAACGGTCGTCAGTTTAAAAGTCACATACGTGACGCTAATCATATTACAACAATAAATGAAAACTATTTGGTTTTGCAAGAATTACAAAGTAAATAACACACACGATATTAGAAGACCGCTATAAAACTTGGAAACAACACTCTAGTTTGTATAGGATTCTCTTTGTTTTAAAGAAAGACCTTAAAAATGTAATTTTACAAAAGCTGCTCTTTAGAAAGTAGGGCAACTGTTATTTATACAGCACGAAATTTAACAACAATGTTAAGTTTATTTATTACTCAGAAAGGCAGATAACTATTAAATTGCACGGACTAATTAACAACAATATTTTATGTTATTTTCAAGCGACACATAATAAATGAAGGCAAAGAGATATTGGGTGGCAATTAGAACATGAGATAACTAATTTTATGGAGACTACAAAACAGATCATAAATTTTAACACATAATCTTTGGATATAGTATTATGTACACTAACTAATTTGCGCGACCTAAATATATTATCTAATCTGCCTTTCTAGTCATTTCAAATATTCCAACTAGTTTGAATTTGCCCGATTCTGCAAAATTAATTAATGATGCATTTCATGTACAGTTAACACGGTGACGTGAGAATTTCCTTACCACTAGATGCTACCGATGCCTGGCAGCATGCAAGTAGTACGTACCACAAATTTGCGGCTTTGTGGTATGTTTGTCCAGATAGATAAGGGCATTAATATCTTGTAACCTAACTATGCATAATTATTTTAAAGCTCGACTAACTATTTGTTCGTTCCCGACCTTTTTAGATAGCAACTTTGTGGAGGTCAATGTTAGGAAATGAACCTGTTTGTCACTTTTCAGAAAAATTAATTATTTAACGGTTTCGAAATTAGAAAACACCTTGAATAAGTAATTACTGTGTTTGGTTGTTGATAGACAGTTCTTATAAAACATTTGCAAATTGAACTTGAAGCTTTATCGGCTATATTTAAATTGCAAATGTAACTCATTAATTTCCAATCAAGGAAAACGAAAATAAGAAATTTGTAACAATTTATTTTCCATCGCCTAGTTATAATAAAATTTTATTTGTGAACAAAAAACCGAAATGGTATAAAAAAAGTTATATAACAATTACTCCTGATTTTTCAAATATTTTAAAACTGTTGAATTATGAACTTTCAATATTTTGAGTCCATTTATGCATAGAAATTTAGAAAAGACTTGTAGCAGAGTTTAAATGTTGAAAGATCTTTAGCAGTAAATACAGTGTGAAACGCAATTTTCTGCTTGAGCTATTTATATTCGGATCGCCCAGCACCACAAGATTACCAAATGGTTATAGGGTAAACTGTACAGTTATTGGCCGGTATGCAGTAATTGGCCATTTTAGACTTGAACCTCCTTTTTAAGATCACACAAACAATCTACCAGGTTTTCTGCTGGCATAATTTAGTTAAAGTTACCGAGATCTCGTTAGTTACTCAGTTAATGGATAGGTGGCACTAAATCTTTAGATTTCTTTTGTTGTTTGACAAGTGTTAGGTTATACACAAAAAGCTTGAAAATTTCTTAAGGTGTGTTGCTGTATAAAAGTGTCTGCAAAATATATTCTATTGAGAATAATTAACTTAAGTTTAGATTTGCGGTTATCTAAAGGTACGTTGAATTACGTTTCTAGATGTTTATTGCATGTTTTATTTTCCTGAGATGGAAAAACTGAGGGGCCAATAACTGTCTTTAAATTTATATGTGAAGCACAGTTATTGACCGTGGTGGCCAATAACTGTGTTTTAAATTTACTTGTGATTTTGGCGGTTCTGTTCCCTCCAGACTCCTTATCATATTAGAACATTCTGTACTTAATCAATTGAATCTTTTTGACTCCTACATAGTATTTGGCACATGGCCAATAACTATACAAATCGCGTGGCCAGTTACTGTATTATTTAACAAAATAGTATTGCTTTCAGCACTGTAATGCCGAAGGTTCCAAAATATAGTCCTAATAGAACAGAAAGAGCCCTTCGTGAAATTCAAAATGGCACAGGGTCACTTAGAAGCATTGCAAAAAAATATAGTATACCACGAGCTACCCTTCAATTTAAAATGAAAAACCCGGGGCATAAGAGTACGTTTGGCCCATCACCACAGAAGAAGAAGAAAATACTGTAGTCAAGTGGATCACAGAATTGGCACGAAAAGGTTTTCCACGAAAAAAAAAACGATATTATTTTTAGTGTCCAACAGTTTTTAAAAGAACATCCACGGCCAAACCCATTTACTGACAATAAACCTGGAGAAGGATGGATGAAAGCGTTTCCTAAACGACATCCAGAAATTGTCACAAGAACTCCGGAGGCTGTTACTTCAGCAAGTGCATGCGTATCAGAAAATGATATTAGGAAATGGTTTGACGATATCGATGATTACATTAAAAACAAAAATCTGGAAGACGTGCTAAAGGATCCTTCTCGTTTGTTTAATGGTGATGAAACGGGTTTTCAGATATGCCCACAGAGTGGAAAGGTTCTTGCAGTAAGAGGCTCCAAGAATGTATACAATGTTGACCGTGGCTCGTCAAAAGAGAATATCACAGTAATGTCCACTTTTTCAGCCGATGGCAAAACATGCTGCCCAATGATCGTCTTTCCGTATCAAAGAATCCCAGACAAGACTTCAGCGAGTGTTCCGAAAGGTTGGGGCATCGGTCGCAGTGACAATGGGTGGATGACGGCGCAAACATTTTACGAGTACATAGCTAATATCCTTCATCCTTACTTAGTTCAGCAAGGCGTGAAACTACCAGTAATATTGTTCATTGACTGACATAAGTCGCATCTAACCTATCATTTGAGTATCTTATGTTGTCAGCTAGGCATTGAGCTAATAGCATTGTACCCAAATGCTACCCGTATCCTGCAGCCTGCAGATGTTGCAGTTTTTAGACCTATCAAAGTGGGATGGCAAAAGGCAGTAAGAGAATGGCATGTAGATCATGCAGGGGAAGCTGTTACAAAATTGACATTTTCTCCTATACTGCATAAAGTTATTATGAATTGCGTGAAACAAGAAATATTAGAAAATGGCTTCAAAACCTGTGGCCTG
Organism: Ignelater luminosus; assembly: GCA_011009095.1. Lineage (NCBI taxonomy): Eukaryota > Metazoa > Arthropoda > Insecta > Coleoptera > Elateridae > Ignelater > Ignelater luminosus. The sequence continues at coordinate 51,274 of VTPC01090993.1, forward strand.
TATCCTTTTGATGCCAATTCGGTGGATTACAGCAAATGTCTTGGTGGATCACAAAGGCAAGCTAACATACAAAATGATAACAGCAATAATAATGTGACCATGAGTTATTCTACTTTTGTTCAAGTAGTTGGAGAAGAAAAGATTGAAATATTTAAAAGAATACATGATGCTGTTAATCAGTGTCAAGATGATCATTTCTTTACATTATATCGCTTATGGAAGCATTATAACGACGGTGGGCACACAGAAGATGAACCAACTTTCGTATCTTCAACAAATATCGATAATGACTCGGAGCATAATTTAATTGAAATTGAAAATAACAACAGTATTCCAGCTCGGTTCATTGAATCTTATACTCTCAACAGTGGCCAGTCTGAAACACAAATACAGAATCCTTTTGACGTAATAGTAGATTTACCAATTCAAGATAATGCTTGTGATATAACTGATGATCAGTCCACTTCCAACAAAGAAAGTTTTCCTGTTATTCAAATTCTACGAACCTCGAACATGTCCGATTATCTTTTGTGGCCGGAATCACCAAAGCGTAAAGGAAAACGTCAAACAGAGAGGCTTCCCTTTGCTATAGCATCAGAAAAATACCAGGATATGTTAAGACAAAAGAATATGGCAAAGCTAGCTGCGGAGAAAGAAAAGGAGAGAAATAAAAAGGAACGCAAAGAAGCAAGAGCGGCAAAAGCGGCAAAAGCACAGAATACGTCGGTGAAGAAGACCAAAGCACAAGCTAAATGCTTTATTTGTAAGCGCCAAAAAACCAATATTATTTGCGACGGTTGCAAAAATGCGTATCATACAAAGTGTATTCCAAAATCTCATCAACAACACATTCCCGAGTCGTCTGATGGGGACCCTTTTCTGTGTCACAAACGCTATATAGAGGAGGAAAGTTCCGAGGCTTCAGACATTATGGAATGCAATGAGTTAGATGATCTGGAAAGCAATTTGCAGGATACTAATATCCAAAGTGTTCAAACTGAATCCGTAGAATGCATTGCAGAAGAAAAAAATAACTTCGATGACACGCAGAGTTTTGATTTGCAGGAAAACGATGATGATGTTGAAAAACTGTACCAATTTTACTTAGAAAATAAGCATAAATAAAAATTGTTTGTAAAGATTTTTGTTGTTTCTGTAATTACATAACAATCGCTCTAGAATAAAGTGTTTTAACTGTAAGAAAGATCTCTTATAGTTACATAATGTCGTAATAAACTTTATGGCCAATTACTGTTCTGCAAATGTCTAATTACTGTAAAAAGTGGCCAATAGCTATGGTTTTTTGCATTCTTTTATTTTATATTTTATTTCTCAATTATTAGATAATTATTCAATTTTACATTAACCTTAAATTAGCATTGAAAGATAAATCCTATGCTTATCCTGATTTGTTTTAATTTACATTTTTAAACGGCCTAGAAATTTTTGAATGATATAATTTGCTTAACTGGCCAATAACTGTACCGGTTACCCTATTTGTTTTGTCACTTAAATTTGAGTGGGAATATAATATATACTGTTGAGTATTATGCTTATAATCCATAAAGTATAGGTCAGTTTCATTTGGATAAGGCAATTAGTTTATTTTATAAAAAATATTTAGCAAATTATTAAGATTTTTGATTATTGGGTATAACTTGGGACCAAGCAGTTTGAACCTCCTGCATCTCAAAATCAGTTGTTGCAATAGTTCATGATTTTGAGTATTGCAAAGCTCCTTACACAAAAATAACTTTAAAATATTTTCGTACACTTAACTTGGCGTCCGTGAAGTTTTCCATTCGGTTTTAATTTAAAGACAGAATTTAAATTTGGAGTAGACCCACGAAAATTAATAATCCAGCTAGATTCTGTACTGATGGTTGTCGCTGTGTAATACAAATTAGAACAAAGGTTAGAAAACGTGACACTTACTACAATTCTGACGTGTGGCTAAAGCTACGGATATTACCTACTGCAACAGTTTCATAAAAATTTTAAAAACTAACAGCACTTAATGCAAGACCGAAAATGATGCTGCGAAAAGACCAACAACAAATTATGGCAGCAAAAGAGGGAAAATCTTCCCCAACAGTAAAAGATACTTTAGTACTGTGCTGACCTTCAAGTCGATCTAACGTGATCGAAGAGTGTATGTGTGGTGGCAAGTAACATGGTACTTGTTCGCTGTTGAGCAACTTAGCGTTAGGAGAAGAAAAATCTAGAGAAGAGTTAAGCGAAAGCATAATGGAAGAAATCAGGAAGAAAGAATTATACGCAGAATGAAGGAAGATCTACACAACTACAGACAAACAGATAAAGAAGTAAAAAGATTAGTATCAAAAGAAATAAACAAGTAATGGAAAAAGTCGTGCAGAAATGTAGAGCAACCTATTAGCAGTAGAAGGTCTGAATCTTGGAAGGTAATGATAGAATTTAGAAAGAAACCACACAGAAACAATTTATACACACTGAAAAGAAAAACACAAACAACATTAATCTTGAAAAACCACTCAGTAATTGGACATTTAAGAAATATTCGTAAAAGATATGCGTGTCGATTTGTTACACGTCAAAAAATTCAGTTATGTGACAATTTTGGTAAATATGGGACGTTTCGAGTTTAGTTATTGGACAATAAAAATGTTTCAAAATCATATAGAAAACCTACCTATATTACGTAAGTTGTTCCACAAGTAAATAATATAATAATAATTTAAAATGTTTATTAACTAGGCAGGTAACTAAATAAAAGATAAGCACAGTATATTATTAAAGATTCTTATTCCTTGGGATTCAATGAGTCACTTCAGTCCCTCAGAAAAGAGACTGATGTAGCATCTTCAATCCCATGAGTACAAAAACATATAAGAAATCATCTATCTCCTTTTTTCCGTTCTTGATTATTTCTGTATCATCTTTTTTACTTTCTTCCTTTTTGTCAGAATCTTCGCCATTTTTGTCTTTTTCGTCGGCATCTTTTCTGTTTTCTCTTTAACGTTTTTTTTTCTTTTTCTGCCATTAAGGCTCGTTTCTTTTATACATCTCTTGGTAAGCGTTTGACGTTATTGCAAATGGAATACGCTTCATCGTGCGTTTCGTTTTTCTCTGGGATGCCTCCTGGGACTTCCAGGATTCCTCTTTGAACGTAGAATTACAGTATTAGACGAATGGGCAGAAACGGTTGGAGTATTTGGTGCTTTAATTACGACGCCGATGTTTGCAGTTATATGAATTCAATTTAATTCTGTGGATTTAACTGCCGGATGTGTTTTAATTTCGGAATCAACATTTTTTTATCTAATACTACTGCATCAGAATATGCGTGTTTTCACTAACTGAGGATTTTCAAGTCTTCTTGTAAATCACCAGCATCATCTTTCGTTATACCTTCTTTGAGATCACCAGCATTATCTTCCGCTATGCCTTCTTTATTGAAATACTTCCACATTGTGTACAGTTTAAAATACTCATGGTTATATTCTTGATTCCTAAATAATGCATGTAAAGATCTAAACTCTTCTATAAGATCTTCTCCAACGCAATGTTAGAACGTCTCATAATCCAATGTCACTTGAGAAGCATACGAGACCTGAAAAATGGTTTTAAGAAAATCTAGTAAATAACTACAAAGTAACCAGTCATGAGATACCAATCTCTGCAGGTTTCTTGTTTTTTTCCTAGACACTTAGGAAAATCTATAGAGCCGGAATTATGTTAAAAGCAAATAATCCACACGACTTAAACCAATTTATTAACGTATTTTGCTTAATACCTTTTGTAGCGACCTTGTCCAAAAGTGGAACAAAAGACATTTTGTTAAGTACTTCGCCAGGAGTATCGGCATAAAAGTCTCTAACTGCTTCTTTTCAACCAATTTTTATTATCCTAAATACGGCCACATGGCAGGGTTGTAGTATTCAAGTGGCATGTACTCAACTAGTAAGTTAGATGTGATTTATGCCCATCAAAACAATAAAACAGGGAATGATACATTATTCTCTGCCCAAGATAGATAAAGTATGTTTTTATATATGCCTAGAAGGTATCGGCGGTCATCCAACCATTGTCTGATTGTCCAATTCCCCAGCATAACTATTTTTCATGTATCCTTTAGTAAGGGAAAATCTGGAAACTTGTCTCATCTCCATTAAACATTCGAGAAGGACCTTTAATATTTATAGTTTTGAATGTTAAATAATTTTTAATTTCCCTATACCATTTTCTAATATTTTCTTCGCATACACAAGCACTTGCTGCACTTCTTGCTTTACTGATCTTTTGTACAAATGATGAATGCCTTCTTAAAAATGCCTAGCAAATAATATTATCGAAAAAATTACTAACTCATTGAAATCCATAATTTGTACCTACCTCAAACCAGCATTCACCTGGTCTGTAACACTTAAATTTATTGGAACGAAACTTTCCATTAAGACATTTTAGACACTATTACAAATTTTATCTTTTTTTCTGGAAAATCCCTGCTTGGCGAGTTCTTCTATCCAGCTTACAAAAACATAATAAATCAAGATTTAGTTATATAAAACTGGTAGGTTTTTAGAAAACTTACTTTACTAACTCTAGCTTTACTTGCGCAGTAAGTATAGATGAAGGACCGTATGTGGCTTTATAACCGGAATTTTTAGTGGTGCAATGGAAAAACATACGAACTAAAATAAAGAAAAACTTTAGTTAACCGTATTAAAGTCAAATAACTTCATCAAGTCCAATAACTGGGTGGTTCATCCTAATCAGAACCCGGAAGAATAAATCCCGAATTCATCAAGCACTTTCTAGGGATACATCAAATTTTCTAAACATCATTATTAAAGAACATGTAACGGGCCTGTGCTCAAAGGTATGCACCAGTCCCGTCCAGACCAATGGTAGATGTTAAATCCCGTAGCTCATGCCGCAGATGGGGTGGATTCCCAAATAAACTTGGCTAATCTCTCACAAAGAGAAGCTCACCGTTTTCCAAAACTCTTATTAAACTAATAGATGGTCGTAAAAGAGGGCGCCAGCAGTCGTAGATCGAAGGGTTCTGATGGTCGGTCACGCGACTACTCGTGAATCCAACACCCTGTATATAGGCCTCTTACGAAACCTCACCCTGTGTGTAACTTACCTCGTGGAAGCTCTATTAAAACTCGCTCTGACGTTTCACCAATGAGACTCAATACACAAAATAAACACTGTATAAGCACTTGATTTGTCTTACTTAATTTTGCTAAGAAAGTCCTCTGAAGACTTCCTTCTTTTAAAACGATACAAGAAAGAAATGCCAATTCAATATTTACTTCTCTCTTGAGCAAAGATATCTAGTCTATAATTGAAATTTGGAATATACACTACGTGCTTTTTGATAGCCAAAAGAACAAAATAATGAAATTAAGCTGCTTCGCCTGGACCAGAGATCCACTTACAAAAACAAAAATACAAGAAGTCGACCTTACTTACATTTATTAAAACAATAATGATAAATGAATGAAATGATAAAAAAAAATGAGTCAAACACACACAAACAAAAATACAAAAACAATAACAAAATAACACTACAGAAGAATATCAATAAGAGGCATAAATTAATTTCTGTTTGGAGAACAGAGTCGATAAAATAATAAAAAAACAGAAACAAACTATAAGAAAAACAAGTTATTACTATAAACAAAGCGAAATGATTCTGTTACGTTAAAATTTTAAAATAGAACACAAAAGATCAAAATTCAAATATTAATTAACCCGACTAAGGTAAACTTGACTATAAATTGTTAAATATTGACAACTGAACTTTACATTTAAGAACAAAGAAATGATTGCCAAGTTAGTCATTTTGTTGCAGCAATTTATCAAACACCAGCTAAAATTACCTGGGAACGTCCCTGTTACAAATTAGTTAAAAAAGTTACTTGTAAAAATTATGATTCAATAAAACAATACGAAATTGATCCTGTCTAAGCAAAGTTTTCGTATAAAATATTTCACAAAGTTCGACGTTCTCCTAGTCTTTAAACATTAAAATTCATATAATAAAACATAGCAGGCTTTCTTTCTTACTCATACAGGAATTTTTTCTTCCAGAAGGTATGTGCAGACCTCTGTTTTCCGACGAAAGGCAGCTAGATCCAAAAATTGAGAAAACTTTAATTTCGAAGAACAACCACTTATTTTACGTTAATCGCAAAAAAAACATAAGAACAAAATCCAGGCGTTTACACACAATTTTATAAACGAAAATCACTGAGTCTTAAGCACTATCAAAATTTTGCGGAGCTTCCAAAATGTAGTATACACACAGATGCTACACCAACGGGGCCAAGATGGTTACGCTCCTACCCTCTACAATTTCTGCTTCCTGGAGGACACCAGCGTAATTATATTTGGGTTATACATTCCCCACGATAACGAAATTTATAAGCCTTGCTGTTGGCAAACAAACCACTTTCTTCCGCGACTATTCCGCGACGAAGAAATTACGATTTCTCCAGTCCGATCTCTTTTTTTTTCTAAGAGGATCGCTTCACTTAATTTGGTTTGAATCCAATTAGGGGATGTAGAGGTAAACGTCGAAAATTACCACACGTTGGTTCAAGTCAACAGCTATCCACGTAATGCCTAACCTCTACGTTTTTGTTACGCAGTTCGTACTTACGGAAGTGAGGTTAAAAAGTCGGATATACACCCTAACAGATTAAGACATTAATACTCTTTATGCGACAATGGAAAATTTTACTTGTAGATTCGCTAGTTTAAATTTGACTTCCCCGAGACTGTGTGACTGCAGTATTGCAACTAATGATTCTGGGAATTTGATATTGGAAATCAACGAAAGACACGTTTACTGGAGTCTAGGTGTCGAGACCATAAAAATATTAATTCTTTAAAATAACATTATAACAAACATTTGTTTAATGAAACAATTTAAATATTGCGCGTCAAGAAAACAAATATCCGAACGAAATTGAAAAACAGGGGCGGATTTAGTGCGAATTTTAAAATAACATTACAAACAACTTTCAGAAATGTGGACTACAATTCATAAGTACAACATTCAACAAAGGAGGCCGTAGAGTGTGCGAGAACTCTATAAGCATTAAGAAGAAAGAATAAAAGGCAAGATTGAAGATTATCAAGAGGAATCATGTATTAATCACAGCTACAATCTGCATCAGATAAGGGTGACAAAAAGGTAAAAAATAAAGAGGACCTAAAATAGGATTCCAAGAATGAAAATGTGAAAGTTGAAGGAACAAAAATTACAGGAAGCAAAAAATTGAAACATCTAAGTTTGTCACAGTTTTAGAACCGGTGGGTTAATCTTAACAAATTCTTTTAAAAGATATTCCAAAAAATTTAACACGGATTTGCTCCCACCGTCGATGCTACTCTTCCTTCCAGAATGTCTTCACATTTTTTTTAAATTTTCTTACTTTAAAAACCAAGCAATTTAAACTGAGCGTTAAAAGATTTTTAGAAAAGTAATAATAAACTAAATTTACTTTTAACTTTTGGAAGCTACATTAAATAATGCTCTGTAACTATAATTCTAAAATAATTAAAATTTACAAACGCAGATCTTAAATTTTTCATTTCGAATGCAATACTCCTGACTGATAGCGAGACCTTCTTCCCACTTTGTATGCGCTTCTGTCTTTTAAGATGATGCAACGTTCATTACTTAAAAATTTTAAAAATAACTTCTTAACACGTTGACTGCGGCGACTAAACTTCTTAAATTTTTTATGGTGCGTTAGCAATGGCCAAAGACAGATCATACTTTTTTATAGTGCGCTTAGGGTCTTCTGGGACCGGTAGCTATTAACTCATATGTTGCTATCCGCCGCTCCCATTTAGAATTATTTTATAATTGCCTTTACAGTTTTGTGATGCAAGTATCTGTAGCTATTTCGCTTCAAAGCAGTGCCGGTTTCCGGAAACCGAAAGAGCACAAAGGAATAGTTTTTATACAAAATAATACCGATTCTGTTATAACTTTGTTTTTACCGAAGAAACGGGCAAAAGTAAAAATTATAAAGTAAAAAATAAAATTAGCGTTAATAATAAAAAATTCTTAAACAAAACGTTATTTATGGCTGGCAAATTTTATTGAAGCATGCTAGACATAAACCAGGTTTTTCAATTTTAGCAGAAGCTGTTAACTTTCGTGACTATTTGTTGGCTTCACGACTGGTAAGTGTTGCGTGTAGTTTTTTGTAGCATTTCCAGCACATTCCGCGTTTCTTCTCTCCCGGGCTGATTGGCTTGATAAATGGATAACCCACCCTTTTTGGCATAGAATTATATTTTCGAGCTCTAGTTGTAGCCAGTTCAGAGGCTAACAATCTGTTATTGAGATTTTGGTTTTTTATGTTTTGTTGTAAAGCTTGGACTCAGTACCATCTAATTTTGTTTTTGATTTACAGAACTCCAGCGTCTTGCGGAAGATCAATAACCCTCACATGTGTTAGAAAACAACGCACGCCAAGAAAAGCACTTTATTTACGCGCAAAACGTTGATTAAGCAATGCTACATCGGTGCGTACTTTAACACACAACTTTACATAGCCATCGGGTGTCCAATATTATTAAATTAAATCTTTCGAGTGAAGCGATGATTTTGTTAACGATTTTCGATGAACGAGAGGGCTTGATACTTCCAAATATCACTAATGATTAATAGGTTCTTGTAAGTAGAACAGGGGTGTCACAGATTCTCATGATACTAACATAGTTAGATACAGTTTTGGGTTAACAAAATTTAACCCGCGGTACGATCATTGAAGAAGTTTTTATTTTCAAGCATCCGCACAATTTTGGTAGATTCGATAAAGAGAATTCCATTTCCGATGAGTTTTTTCACAAACTGTTTAACACTAGAGCTATAAATTTGCTATGCAAAATTTAATGACGAACAACTCCCTGAGTTTGCGTTTAAACGACTCAACTTTCCGCCATGCCTAACTAAGCGCGACCAAAAACGTGCTAAACAATAAAGTAAAAGCCAGGTTCAAACGGGAATCATGCAATGCGTTTCCTATGCACAATGGAAAATTTTGATGTAAATTAATTTATATTAAAACCAGCTAGGCCTGGGACAGTGTTCCTAGTCAACGTGATTTTAAAAAGCATACATGTATCAAAATAAATATCGTACAAACAAAATTAAAACAAAGCTTGCGATAAAAAGATTTGATCAGCAAGACTGAATTAAAAACAATGCTATTTCAAATTTTAAAATAACATTAAAACCAGTCTACCACTAAATGGAACCATAAATTTGTCAATCACCAACACTTTACCCGGAGTTAACACAGACTTAAAACGTTCATCTACTTTTTCCAACACTGGATTCACTTTGTACAGGCAATTAGCTTTGTCCAAATCTAGAAGTTCATGGTCACAGAAATGTAAACACCGAAGCAGTAGTAGAAACTTATCAAATGTCATTGTTTCAGCAATAAATTCATTTCGAAAGATTTTATCCTTTGACCAATATAAATTTACACATGAAACTTGATTGAGGTCCATTACTAACCCTCTAGGAAAAAAGCGTCTTGTTTCTTCACGATCGGTGAATTTGTGGATTTCTTCGTTGTCAGACACTGAAGTGCATATAAGTTGGTTTCTTTTACTGTCACGTTTGAGTAACTTGCCAGTTATAGATAACTCATAGGCATGAATTGAAGTTTTTATAGCTTCTATATCAAAATTCATTATTGCAGAATCTAGACGATCCCTTAGTAACATCACTCCATGAATTTGCATCTACTACTACGCGTTTTTGTTCTTCTTTTACTGCATCACTCACAGTTTTTTTATTGTGGCTTTCCGATCCTTGACTATTTGAATTTCTACCATTCTCTGCATCCGAAGAAGGTATACAACTTTTATCGACCAAAGAATCATCACAGCTAAAATCTTTGAAAGTAGCTTCTGAATTACTTTATAGCATCTGCATCTTTAATATCACTCAGCTCTTGTCACAGTCACATTTGCGTCTATGTCACAGCTTTCACAGTGTTTGTTCTCGGCACTATCAGACTGCAAACGTCGAACCGTTTGTGGAATTGTCTTGTTGTGGGAACTCAATTTTTCTGATTTCAGCGAACTCTTAGGCAAGTACTCTAATAATTACGCACAAAGTAAAGGCAAAGAAGTTTTGCACAAACGTGCGTGGAAATAATGCCCAGTTCCGCACGTCTAAAAAACATAAACTAACAAAATTAACGAAGAGCATGTAGGATTTGTACCTTACTATGTAGTCGCCATAGTTATTACGAATCTTTTGTTCCCAACTTAATTTTATTATTGCCGCTTTCGCTTTTGCACACACATTAGTAATAGTTAGGAAATATTTTTTCTGTACTAGAACGTATTTAAGATAAAAAATGCACAATTTAAAAGTTCTAATAATCAATCTCTAGGTTATGTCCTTTTCTCACTAGACATTGTATGATAACTTTATAAAATATCTAGATAGGACGTTATGTGGTTACATTTTTGATACAACTTTCTGAAATTGATCATATATGTAACTTTAGTCTATTCTTTTTTTTTTGTTTTTGTGCCTGATCAAACATATTCGCACATACAATCCACAATCCCGTATAGGTCCTCGAAGACCGATGCCGCATGGTGTTAATAATTTTTACTTTAGTGCACTGACAATTTAGGGGGACCTTTTGCTAATTAGGTATTAGTTAAATTGTTTACTGCTGGAGCAACCTAAAGCTATTTTCAAAAACTATCTAGCATTCCAATCTGCAAAATTGTACCTTTCGACCAAAAAATAATCCGCACCAGACAAATATGTAGTATCGGTCCTGAAGGATCGACAACGCATAATAACTGTTGGCAGTTCTTGTTTCGTCACGTTCACGCTGATCTATCAGGTATCATTCTCTGTAGCTCACCATTTTGTTGATAGAGCGTCAAACTTAAGTTTGATGATAGAAAGCTCAGCAGAGTATTAAATAAAATGTCTTTTGATGTAAAATGGGCATTTGAAATAGTATTTATGTGGCAGAAGAAAGCTGATCAAAAAAACACACTATACCCAAGCTTCTCTTTCACAATATTGTTATTTCCGGTTTAACTAAGAGATGGCGCCAGCGAAAAGTACGCAGCCCATTACTTTGACACAGATGCCATTTTGTTCGTCTGACATTAAACAACAAACACACACAAGTTGGGTCCGCCAAAAACTAGCGTCTTTGTTTTATCGTTCAGTGATCATGTCGAATTTCGTGCCTGAAAAAGAACATTTGCGGCACGCATTGCTTTTTTTATTTCATCAAAAGAAAAAGGCTACTGAAAGTTATCGTTTGCTGGTAGAAACATATGGTGAACACGCTCCATCGATTAGAACATATGAAACATGATTTCGACAATTTTAAAGTGGTGATTTTAATGTGAAAGACAGTGAGCGCTCTGGTAGACCACAAAAATGCGAAGACGAGAAATTGCAGGAGTTATTGGATGATGACCCAACTCAAACTCAACGGCAATTAGCAGAAGCATTACATGTACCACAAGAAACAATCAGCAGACGTTTACGAGCAATGGGAAAGATCAATAAACTCGGTAAATGGGTCCCAAATAATTTGAATGAACGTCAAATCGAAAATCGCAAAGTCTCTTGTGAAATGCTGCTTCAACGCTACGAAAGGAAATCATTTTTGCATCGAATTGTGACGGGTGACAAAAAAATCGTGGCTTTCACCTGGCAAAGCCGGTTCATCAACACCAAGGCCAAATCGCTTCGGCAAGAAGACCATGCTCTGTGTCTGGTGGGACCAGAGCGGTATTGTGTATTATGAACTTTTGAAGCCCGGCGAAACCGTTAATACACAACGCTATCGCCAACAAATAATTAATTTAAACCACGCATTAATCGAAAGACGACCGGAATTATCCAGAAGACATGGGGCAAAGTGATTTTGTTACACGACAATGCTCCGTCTCACACAGCAAAACCAGTGAAAGACACCTTGAAATCGCTCGGATGGGACATCCTTCCACATCCGCCATACTCCCCAGACCTCGCGCCATCTGACTATCACCTCTTCGCATCAATGGGGCACGCGCTCGCAGAGCAGCACTTCAGCAATTTCGAGGAAGTTGGAAAATGGCTTGACGAATGGTTTGCCGCAAAAGACAAGCAGTTTTTCTGGCATGGTATTCATGAATTACCTGAAAGATGGGTGAAATGTGTCGAAGCCGATGGCCAATATTTTGAATTAAAAAAAATTAATTTCCCTTCAAAATTACGTGTTTTTTACCAAAAAAACCGGAAAAAACTTATGCATACACCTATGTATTTATCATCATTTTTCTATTTCACTATGGGCATGATTGTATCCAACCTTTAAGAGTTAAAATTTAAAATTTTCGCATGAAAGAAAACCCAGAAATGCAACTCCATTTGTTACAAGTTAGTAAAGTATAGACTATCGATCGCTGCTCTCACCACGTTATTGTATTGGACTTGAATGGCCCATCCGATTGTCTGCTCTATACAAGAAAGCCTAAATTTGTCGACCTGGAAAAACGTTATTTTCAGAAATAAAGTTTGCTGCAGTGGTATTATTATGTGTAGGTGTAATCTGATGTGAAAAGACAGTTTTTGTTAAAATAGATAAAAGGTGCATTAAAAGATAAAAAGTTGAAGCTACTTGTTAAAGAGTTTAATATTTAAATATCTTTTGTTATATATATTAGAATATAACTCTCGGCCCATTCTATTTCATGATATTTTGCAAAAAAAATCTCTTCCCCTTTAAAAATGTATAGGGTCTATTATAGCTATCTGTAAACATGGCAAAGATAATAAAGCTTGCGGGGGTTGATGCCCGAGACACCCCTCTATATTACAAAACATCTATCATCAGTTATCAGAGTGCATTCCTTATAAATCAAAAGCTAGTATTATCAATCGGAGGCGCAGCATAAAAAATCATTTTGATAGCTTTTATTGGAATATATCTTGTGGAAAATCTTACACTCATAAAATTTGAATACTACAGTTATAGTTCTGCTCTTGAAAATTCTGGTTTAACATTATACTATCCCGGCGAAGAGATAAGATAGAAATTCTGAATGTATAGGTAATTCTTTCCATGTTTTTACGACTTTTGTCAGAATGAAGTCGCTGACTAAATCTTCCTCGCCAATTTCCAAGTTTTCGAGATAAAGCTACTTTGTTTTAAGTGGATTAGACAGAGAAGTATCACTTTATGTGATTATATGCAAAAAATGCATTTTGTACTTTATAATTAAAACTGTTTGTTTTAATTAAGCGAAGAGTTTCTGAACATTCTTTGTAGAAAGTTACTCAAATGCCGGTTGCTATATTTAAATAGAGTTTGGCAAATTTGTTTCCAACACGGATTGTGCAACGTTGTTATTTTAAAATTGAATAAAATTGAATTATCGTAGCCGAGTAAATGAACGTAAATTAAATTTTAATATGCAATTCTGTAGAATTAATTGTAAATCGTAACTGTTAGGTGCAAAATGCATGCAAACAGGTTTGTTTGTGTGGATTACTGCATGAAAGTAAAAATGTTTTATTCTCCTATAAAGCTATGTGGTTTTTAATGGAATTTATTTGTTTCAATGAAAGATTTGCATAATTTTGTCCAAACAGAAAAAGAATTTATTATAATATTTCCATGTTAGATTTAAAAGGAGATAAAAAAATATAAATATTTCATAAGAGGTCCTCTACTTCCTCGTGTGCATATTTTAGGACTTTTTATGCAGTAGATTAGATAAAGTTTATACGTATACTATTGTAGGTTTTGGTTTTTTCCTTTTTGCGATCTTCCGTGGTATACAAAGTATTCTATTGTGTGTTCTACTTTTTCTTTTGTATTAATCATGAAGGTTCTTTGAATTTTAAGTTGTTTACCTTTCGTTAATGCAGATATCATTTTCTTTATCGTATCAAGTTTTCAATTTACATAAATATTTTCTAATGGTGGGGTATTTCAAATAAAGAATTTTTGTGTCAGATTTTAATGTTTTCGGTAATGTGAATAAATCGAAATCATTCAAAACACTGAGTTTTAATTAAAAAAATTATGGACAGTCAGTGATCTATTATTTTATATTTTTAATAATTCTGAATTAGCAACAAGCAAATCTTGATTCGATGACCACCTTGACGGGTTGGTTTTGGAATTTTATAACAATTTCAATTCCTTAAAAATTTATTAATATTTAAAAATTTCAAGTTTGATTTCTTCTAAACATTCTTTGTTGAATAATGTATGCACAGATATACAGCTTGAAATAAGTAAGTAAATATTTTAAAAATCTCCCATTAGTTATCATAACAAAGAAGCAAACAGAACGAAATTTTCCTAAATGTATACAAACATCTCTCAAATTGTGTGGTTTCTGTTGTGTCTGTAAAAAAAGTAAATAAATTTAATGAAATGTGCTATTCAAGAAATTGTTTATACATATTTCATATTTTTTTATAAAGAATTCTTTTTTATTTAAAATTACTAGTACAAAAAGAAATTTATAAAGCAAAAGTTTTAAATCCAACATATTTTTATGCTTTTCCAACGTTGTTCGTATTATGTATAACATGACCAACTTTGCAATTGAAATTTACATGAGTTATATTTTTTTGGGGCAAAACTTTTTTTAATGTTGTTAGCATGTGCTTTAAAAAATGTTTACAAGAAGGTAGGTTTTAAAAATAGATTTCCATTTTGCTACTATCTCTACAATATTAATACACATTTTTAGTGTAATTTTATACAATTTTTGTTTTTGTAATTATTTAACTTTATTCAAACGACTAACTGAAGGACTTAAGATTGTTTGAGTACATATTCATTTACAACCGACTCTAAGATTTAATAACAAATAGGTTGAAAATAACTTAACTTATAGCCAGTATTTATTGAATTTTATTGCTTTTTATTGCTTTTTATTCACAATAGTTTTATAAATTTCAGACATTATTTAAAGTTTCTGGAGAATTTTTGCCAAAGTTATAACCCTGACTAACTTTCAATTTCTTTATGTTAGGTTTTCCTAAAAAATTCAACATACCACTAATATTACCTGGAAGATAGTTTTGTTTACAATAACAGCCTTATTTCCTTTTTACTTTCAATAACTGTGCATTCTGAGGGGGTTAATTAAAAGTAAAAAGGCAAAGGCTATTGGCCATCTAACCACATTTTGATATAACATATCAAGCTGCCCCCAGGAACTCCTTCATACGTTATATTTGGCAAACTTATTGTTGCCCTACGCATTACAGTAATTTAGATTGATTTAACAACCACCTTGTTACTAATTTTGGTACACCCATTTTTGAACATTTGCAAATTTTCTAGGTGTTTTAGATTTTTTCTCCATTCCTTTTTGCAGAAAGCCCAAGATCTTTCAGGTTTTATGTAAAGAACAGGATCATACAAGTAACACTAAACTTCGAGAAACCCCTGCACATCATATCTGTATATGTCCCAGACATAAGCAAAGCAGAAGAGATGGTAAACAATTTTTATGATACTCTACAGTCAGAAATAGATAAGATACCTCAAGAAGAAAAACTCATTTTACTTGGAAACTTTAATACAAGGATAGCACAGGAAGTAATAGACGGAGTAAAACAAAAATACAATAAAAAAGTAATCAACAGAAATGGTGAAATGCTAGTGGAATTCTGTTAACATAATGAACTTAGAATAAATAATCATAGATTACATCATTGCAAACAGGAGCTTTATGCCTCACCAAATAATGGACGTCAGAGCTATCACCTCTGCAAACATAGAAACAGATCGCATGTTAATTCTGGGAAAAATAAGAATGACAACAATTCCTAAAAGAAACAAAGAAACACTCAACATAGAATCAGTGACTCACGAAAGCACCAAGAAACTATATGCTGAGCGATGCAAACAACATATCAAAAACAATCTCATTCACGAGACTGACAATGCCGACATAGGATGGCACAAACTAAAGACTAATGTGCAGAATGCTACTAATGAAGCTCTAGGATTCGTAAAGTAAAGCAATGTTCTAGATCGAATAAAAAAATATGGTTTACTTTCGAAATAATAACAATAACAGGAAAAGAAAAAGGCCTACATAAAATATAAAGAACGTGGAACAGAAGAAAATCGTCGTAAGTATACAGAAATCAGAAATAAAGTCAACCACAGAATCCGAGAAATCAAAGAGAAATACTGGCAAAAATTCAGCAACGAAATGGAAATGGATCTGTACGGTACACAAAGGAGAATATGGAAAGTGTTACGAGAGATAAGGAAATGATTCAACAAAACCATACAGCTGAAAACAATCTCAAAAGAAACATGAACAAAATTCTTCCAAGAGTTCCACACAGATACAGAAAAACACGAACTAGAGAATTAAGCACAACATGAACAGAAAGAGAAAGAGGTTAAGGAACACACAATTATTACAGAAAAACGAGTGCAAAAGGCTGCACAAAAACTTAAAAACAAAATTCACAGCGAACTCATTAAGTATAGCGGAACACACGTTATTCACTCTTCAACATAATACTGAAACTAGGAACAAACCAGAAGAATGGAAGAAAAGCGTTACTGTACCAATTTTTAGAAAGGGTCAACTATCGAGGAATAACACTCCTAAGTACTTTATTAAAACTTTTACCTAGTATTATAGCAAATGAATTAAGTTCAATAGCACCAATAAATAAAGAACCGCAAGACTTCAGAAAAAACAGACAAACCCTTGATGTCTTGTTCATAATAAGCCATAGAATTCGATACTTCTGTTTATATCTGTTTCATAGACCTCACAGCTTTTGATAGAGTGCAACTAAAGGATGTTGCAAAAGCCTTATAACAAAAGAATGCACCTAACTGATAAAAGATATGAACACAAAAACCACGACACAAATAAAAATCCATGGCATATATATCCGTGTTATTCACACTTCTTCCGGTACACAACAGGGAGAAAGTGTTACTGTTCAACACTGGAATGGACCAAATAATCGACAGTATAAAAAACACAGAGTCAGAATTCCGAATGGGACAAAACCAAGTGAAAATAGTATGCTCTGCAGACGATGCAACTCTGATCTCAGGAACAGAAGACGACCTCCAACAAATGCTACACACTTTTAACATACAGGCAAAAAACGTCAACATAAAGATATCGGCACAAAAAACGAAATCCATGTCAGTCGCTAAAGAACTACTGCTCTCTAAACTAGCGATCAATAATATCGACAAAAAAGTCATGACATCCAACTATCTAGGATGCATAAAAACAAGCACAGCACAAGTTAACAAAGCAGCCGTCTTATCAGGACATCTCAAACAGTCGATATGGAAGAATAGAAACCATAGCGTAAGCTGCAAAGCAAAGATATATAAAACCTGTGTTAGACCTATTATGACATATGGAGCAGAAACGAGGGCTGAAACATCTAAATGAAAACGCCTTCTAAGAACCAGCGAGATAAAAACATTAAGAACGATTACTGGACACACCTACTATGGGATAGGCAAAAAAGCTGTGAAATAAGAAGACAATGTGAAATAGACGAGACAGTGTGAGATGGGTAAGAAAGCGAAGAAGAGGGTGGAACCAGCATGTGATCAGAATGGCAGACGAGCTAAAATCGTCAGAAACGTCCCAAGAATGCCTTCGAGGCTACTCACAATATGTCTTTGTGAGAGGAAAAAAAAGAAACACAAACATAACAATTAGAGATACAAATAAAAGTCACCGTTTAATGTCCAAATTATTTATACATTCTATCGATTCTGGTGTTGCTAAGGAGAAATGTTTCCATCGAGTTTTCTTAATGGGTATTCAATGTTAATGTGTTGGATGGTCTGTTTTTCGGTGTCACAATCACATTCAAGAGAGGATGCTCTCTTCCATTTATGATGAGAGTCTAAACAATTGCCATGTCACGTTCTTATTCTCTTGAGAGTAACCCAAGTTCTGAGTGGTCGAAGTCAGGTGTTCTGTTCTGCTCTGCCACTTGGTGGTCATAAATAGTTATCTGCTGTCAGTTCCAATGCAGTTTTTGATAGCGGTTTTCTGGAACGCAAGCAACGGCCATTTGCACCGTCGATGTCCTCCTGCACTGGTAGATTTTTTGGTATTTCCTTAGTAGTGCGTTCTTTCGGCCTAGGCTTAGATTGAGAATGTAACCGGTAGCCATTCTGTGGGTGTATACTTTATTGTGCTAGATATCAGTTGCATCGCCGTATTAAGTTGGATATCAAAGAGTTTGGTGTGTGGGCTGTTTAACCACACAGCAGCACAATGTTCGACAGACAAATACACAATTCCTAGAACTGTGCATCGTAGAGTTGTTGCTGTTGAACCGCAAGAGGTTCAGCAGAGTTTCTGTAAGATGTTATTACGAGTTCTGAGTTTTGCTGCGGTTTTTTCAAGGTATTTCTTAAACGACAGTGTTACTACTAGGTATTTAAGATTGGTAACGTGTCAAAGTAATTAGGTTTAGGCATACACTTGAAGTTGCCAGTCAGCCATTTTGTTTTTTAAATGAAAGCAGCACACCTTGGTTTTATTAAGATTTGGCTTAAGCCTCTATTAACTCCATCAGTTTTCGAAGAGGGTTTCTTCGGTATTTTCAACCACAGTATCTCTAGACGCAATCGCCCAATAATCTGCATAACAAAATTTGTTAGATCAAGTGGTTGGCATGTCGGCATATACAGACTAAACAGAATAGTGTCCAGTACGGAACCTTGTGGTAAGCCGTTATTTAGTGTCTTTTGGGTGCTTCTACTCCATGGTGACTTAAAATCGCCTGTCGCTTAGTATGTTGTTTAACAGTCTAGCATAGAATCACCCGTAAAAACTTAAAGATAAGTTCATCTTTCCAGACCGTATCATAGGCGGCAGTTAGGTATATGAATGCTATCGACGCGACGTCTTTAGCTTTTTTTGAAAGTCTACGTTTATATAGGTTGTAAAAGTTGATGCTCTACTCTTGTTTTCGATGAACACAATTTTTTGGCATCGTAAAAACCCAGTTAAAGAAACTGAAGATATGACGGACCCTACAGGCAAGATGGTTTATTTAAATATTTACAGTGTTACTAATGACATCTGTTGAGTAAAACTGTAGCCGAACTATACTTTAAATAGACTATCGAGGACAGTTGGCCATTTCTCTTCAAACGATGTGCGACATGTACGTAATTTGTTGTCAAGATAAGTTCTTGTTATTATAATGTGATGTAAAATTAACTTTCTTTATGCGTACTACACGTTTATAGCATACAGTATTTAAAGAAAGCGGTCCGATCCTATAGAACAGTAGCATTTTGGCTTGCAAAAGAGCACACAGTTGCTCTATTTATTGTTGACATCACCTTAAAAATATAATATTTTATTTTATATGATCAAAGGGTAAAATGGACCGAGTAAATGGGTCAGTTGAACTATTTTTCCTTCTGGCAGTCTATTTTACCGTGCTATGTAGAATACCATTTAATATTTTTTACATTTTCTTCTATCTTACTTTAGATGGTTAGTAACTATAAACCAAACTTAGAAAGGCTGCCATGGTCCAAAAATCCAGTAAAAGAAGCTATCAAATTGATTTCTAGTAAAATAAAATTTCGCTTATAAGCCATGCATGAAGTTACTGTCATGATATTTATTATCGTTTATTCAGTCTGAACAGCCTACCCATCGAGCTTGCCTTGGGCCCTCTTATTCGTCTAGAGTTTAAACATTTGTGCGCGTACCTCTTTAAATTATTTGTCGAGTGTTAAAACTGTGTACAAGGACTAATTGTTATTACTGAATACGTAAGCCCCATTTCTTGTATCGACTACTTTGTTTATTCTTATGGAAATTCGAACTCAATTGTGATAATAAAATAAGTTATATGTAAATAGAACCTTTTGTTAATGTTTATGCAAAGATTAGCCTGCTGGACTTTTACTAAATATAAAAATCTAATAAGTTACGCCCTGAGATTTATCGAGTTAATAGTTTGAACTGTGAATTTTGGATTGACAAATAGTGTTAAAGCATGAGGTAGCTTATTTAAGTTACCAAGGCGTAGATATGATTTAACAAGCCTTAAATGTTTATTTACTTTTGAATAACAGTACTAGGATAATATCTTTTATAATTGAGATGGCCTGATAAGTAAACAGGGCTCTATTATTTTGTTTATTTGCAGGAAGCAAACAGATGGTGTATTTTCTTAAATTTTATTCAAATTTTATTTATTAAGAGAGATAAATCTTTTTGTTTATTCTCCGAATTAGATTTATTGTTACACGAATTTAGTTACTTAGTTTGAACGTAATTTTAAGTTAAAATTGCAAAGACTATCTTGTGGGAGAATTGTTTCTTATTTTTTATTTTATTTACAATATTATGTTTGTTAACCTACGGTTTTGCGTTTGGATGTTTCACTTGAAGCGCTTGCAGATATGAAAAGCAGTTGTAAGGCGAAAGGAGCTTGATAACACCCGAAGTCGCTATCCAAGCCATAAAGTATTTAACATTAGAGAAAGCTGCGTATATCATTCAAGTTTCTTAAGCGATAAGAAAACATTAACGAATCTAATACTTAAGTTAACCGAAAGCCAATACAGTTGGTTTTATGACAAGGCCTTGCTATTTACGGGCAGCCTATCGTCACTGGCGCCCATACATAAAATCTTTTTTTCTTACTTTGACCATTGAACATAAATTGATAACTAGCTATAGCCGAACCTTTCTCCTCCTTCTCCAACGTTCAAAGCAAGCCGAGAGGCACTTTAATTGTATGTTGACGGTGAGGCCATATGGGTCATTGAATTCCGTTTTGAACTTTTCTCGTGCAGAAGGTGATAAAACAAAAATTCTTGTTTCAAACATTCTTATCCTTGTGCACAAATGCTTTGGTGGTGTCAGTTCTACAATATTGAATGGTTTGTTACTATATTTACTCAAGAGTAGGAGCAAGAACTAGCTTGTTACGTGAAAAATGTGCAATCGCGAATTTTTGGCCTCAAAAGATTTGTGATCTTTGGCATACGACCTTGCCGAAAAAATCAGTATTGCCCACAATTTTGACCAAAACACTATTGGCTTAAAAATGTTTTGACTAGAATTCCTGACCTTAGCCTACCAAAACTAGAAGCCGTATTTGAGATAAAAGGAAAAGGACGGCAAAAGAGAACTAACAATAAATTTGTCAATTTTCACTTGAGGATGATGTTCTTGCAACAGATAAACCGGTCGTGAAATAAAAATTAAAAACACCTTAAGGAAGTACCATTTTTTCAATTATCTAAAACTTAATTATGTTTATTATGGATAGGTATGTCTAAATCTTAAATTCTTCTTCAACGAATGATAGTGCTTGTTTGAATAGCTTTTGGTTGCAAAATACCATAAATATTGTAATCTAGACTGGAATCGTTTTGTCTTCTTAGAGATACCATTATACCCTTAGGTGCGGGTAATATAGATCGTTAGCAGTTTGTTCATTTTTTTTGATACATATAAACTTTTGCAGATTTATGTTTTTGAAAAGTGTTTATAAGACAAACTGTTACACTATGGAAACCTTTTTTTTGATACTGGAATCATTTGGTATATATTTAACCTAAGGTTGCCATTTTGCCTTCACTTGCCTTACTGCACTATTTTTGGTTCTTTAAATATTTCGGCTTTAGTTTTCAGATTTTTCATTTTGATCCTAGATGCAGCTGACAAGTCTTGCGTTTTCATTTTTTTGTAAAAATCTCCGATGAGTTCCTAAACACAGCTTTTACGCGGTTAACTTCTCTGGGATTTCTTTGGGACTTTAGAAGGCTAGAAATTTTGCTAAAATCGGCAGTTCCAGTATCTTCATACTTTTGATTATTTGTTATGTGGTGGATGTCTTTATCCCTTCTTGTTGGAAGTTTGAAATGGGCCCGGATTTGCCGTGCTTATGGTAATACTAAACATACCGTTTAGCAAAGCATTTCTATTCTGCATGTACTCACAAAAACAGTTAATTGATAAGCTATCAAAGCTAAGAAATCTTGGATATGGAAAAAAATTACCAAAAACAATTACTATTAGAAATACATATCTGAAAAGCAATTAGTGAGAATTGTCATTAAATCAGACATTAAACAATAAAATAGAAATTATTTGCGACATTATACTTTATGCGTTAACTGTAATCTATTTCGTGAGCAACTGCATCTGCAATTACAGATTTTGGTGCTTTACTTGATATTATAAGATGTTTGAAAGGTCCTTGTTTGAGTTACTATTTCTGTCAGTAGGCCTACGTTCGTGAATAGACCATCTGGCACTTTCTTTAAAAAACTTTCTAGGAATATTTTAAATTGCTTTTATCCAGGTGCTGCTGCCACTACCTAAGCAGTACTTTAATTTCCTACTTTTTTACTTTTTGTGAATTTTACAACCTGTTTTAGGTTTCACAAAAATCTTATCTTTTCTGTCCTTTGTTCGTCAAGTAATCGAATTTTTGGTTTCAAGATACATCAGCGTGTCCTATTAGCTTTAGTGTATTATTCAAAGTAAGTTTGCTTGCACTGCTAACGAAATCCAATACAAGCCTGAATTGGCACTGTAAAATCTGAAAGCCCTTAGCGCAAATCTCTCTAGTCGCCAGTAACTGTTAAGGTTTTCCTACCATTGTAATATATCTTTAAAGGTTGCTGTACATAGTAGTTACAATGTATTACATTATTTCCGCTTGAAATACCCTTGTGTATAGATCAAGACTAACAGATGTTTATGGCTGGTCTGGGGGCTAATTATGAATTTGATTTAAAAAAAATTATTGCCTTGTCTACTCTTCCTGTTTCCTTAGAACTATCTGTAAGAGAGGCCTGTCTATCTAGTACGTCCTGCTTAAAGCACTGTATCTCACTACAAGATTACAGAAGAGGCAGATCTAATAGGCTGACAGCAGCATTTATGGCATTGTCTCGGCAATTCCTAAGTAAATTATCTTAGCTCTACTTAGTTCATTCGCACAGTCTTTTACAAGCGTTCTTCGTCACCACTCAGTGGTTGCATACACAATGATGAATATCATCCTGGGAAAAAGTTCTAACTAATTGTTACCCGGATTTCCGCTCATAGGTATAATAACAAATGCAAACAGTTAAAATGACAAAAAGTTAGATAAGACGGAGAGTTACAGTACGCGCAGGTGTTTAAAATGCGACCAGATGACGAGTAGTGTAGTATTTTGTCACTGTCTTACATTAGAGTTGTACTATTTAGTCCACTTGCACTTATTATTGCCTTATAGGCAGAATATCAAATGACACCCGATATGCCCAAAGGGATCTTGTAGCTTTCTTTGTTATTATTTCGAGATGATCTTCAGATTTAAGTAACTTTACTGTCTGGAACTATTCAAGTTACTTTAACTCTCTTTCAAGCTAGAGAGATGTGCCAAACAGATAAATCTGCTTCATGCCAAACGCTTTTTGCCTTTTAGCAAATGATACAAAAAGTATCTTTGTCCGATTAATTGACAGACCCTCTTCCTTGTACCATCTTTGAACAAAGTTTGCTCTGTTTGATACAATTATTTCTGAACTAAATAAAATTATGTCATCTGCATAAACTATTGCACCACATTGATCGATACGTAATCACCCGCAGATGGTAGAATGTATATTCCTGTTTGCCATCATGTCTGTTGGTGAATGCGCCTTCTATGTCCAAAACACGTCTATCGTAATTTTGCTAAATTTTAGCCTATGTTCACTCCATAAACCATTTCAAAAATTGATATTTCGCAAACTTTTCTGGCTGATGAACATATCGAGCGATTTGTACTCTATTTCTCTTTTCTTGTAGGTAGATCTATCAATCAACTTGTTTAAAAGTCTTACAAACAAAGACGACAGGCTAATAGGTCGAAAATATTTGGACTGGATGTGGGTATTCACAGCTAGCACGTTAACTGATTTTCACACCTGTGGAACATATGCCAGAACCAAAGTGGCCGTAAGCAAACTGCTTAACTTGAAGGCTAGTAAATCTATGCGCTGTCGTAAAAAACTGTAAATATCTTTTTTGTCAGTTTTCAAGTTATAGTTAAAGAAGAGGTACTAACATACGAAATCTTTTAGATCTGTTATTTATTAAAATTACAGTTGTGTGGAAGCCTTTCAATGAGTTTAAGCTTTGGGAAGTAAAATTCTATCTAGTACAGGAACAGTTATTAATTCAGAAATTTTACAATAATGCTAAAGCACTGTTTATACAGAGCATATCAAAAATTGTAGTTGCTATTAGAGCTTTAATGTCTGTCCTATACCATAGTAAAATAAGGGAATTCAGTTATAAAGAACCATTTATTGATCCTTAGCACTGTTTATAACTAGGTTTAGCGCATCGATGTAAAGCTATATAAGTACAGATAGGTACAATAGAATATAATTAGAACAAAATAAGATTAATAAGAATAATAACTAATGAAAATAAGCATAATAGAAGGTAGAGCCTAATGAAAGACTTCAAAATTCAAAACGTAAATTAATCGTTTTGTATATTTACTTTTATTAAAACTAAACTGCTAATTAAGGACATATTTCTAGTTAGATGCAAAGTTATTTATATCATTATAAATTAAGCTTCATGAAGTGAAACTAGAACACAAATAAACATTTAAAAACAACGTGCTTTGGCACTATGATTCTAAAATTAACTATTTTTTAACGAATTAAGTAAACGCTATTTTAACATTATACATCTGACAGATTTTCTGACACTGAAGTTACAAGTTAGAAAAATATGTTTTGATTCACATATTGAATGTGCATGTAACGTACTACCTTACATAAATCCGAAGCTACAGCCTTAAGCAACGAAACTAACAACGTGAACTGCTTTTCTTATCAATTAAGATCAAACTTCGATAACTTCCTATCTGATTATTTCTACACAAAACACAGATAACTTTTATGGCATGGTTTGCCAGTTTCTCTAACCACGCTACTGAGTTACAGGTTGAAGATGTTGCTGATAATGATGAAATTTCACGAGAAGGGCACGACATATGTGACATGGCTTATTACATTACATACGTGACCATATAACATCGACCAATATTTTATCGACCGAAACTTTTTGCTCTTTCTAAGATTCCTCAAGAGCACATTCGAATTAATTTCCTATATATTTTAATTTCCATCACGCATGATTAATGTTTATACAGGTAAATTAGCTAAACGTCCCCCTGTCGTGAAACCTAATAAATTCATAATAAAGCACAGACGTCCTTGCTTTACGACACCCCTAAGTGATGAATGTCTGCTTACTAACGAAAAGTATTATTAACCAATTTAAAGCCTTTAAAAAGGGTCTTCCCTGTTTCTGCACGTCAACTTATTTAATATCCGTTATTTGATTGTTAAAAAGTTTTTTGTCGGACTAAAGAGATCAAAGAATTTAGTTTTCGTAATTAAAAAGTGTAACTTGCAATCTCCTCTCTCTGAAAACTCCTGAGGAGCTTTTCCAGTCCGTTGCAATTTCTGCTTCTTATTTTTTAATTAAAATAGTTGAAGAGTTTAAATTACATTCAAACTAATCTTTTTTGTAATTAACATAAAGACTCTTGTTAAATTTATAATTAGAAAAAAATATGTAAGTTGAGATAAAGTTGCTAAGGTGTTACATAATTGAAATGTTCTTCCTCAAGTTTTTTTGTTACTTATTGCGCAGAGTATATAGATTTTGCTGATGTGCTCTTTAAATATTAGACTTTCCAAATTACGTCTGTCGTTTTCACCTTCTTTTTGTAATAATATAAGAAAAAATGATACCCTTATAGTTCACAGCCAATAAACCTAAGCCTGGTTTAAATAATTCTAATCTTAGGTCGCTGCTATAGTAACGTTTGATTTAATCAAAAATCGACGTTCTCACCGCATTCAGGTTTTACATTTGCGTTCGATCTAATGAAACCGGCTGATAGCTAAGGGTAGAAGAGAGGTTAACTGGGTTTGTCATATCAAGCTTTATCTTCCTCGATCTTCCAACTTGCCCCGTTTACCCCAATTCTGCTGCGATTCGCGTCTCGAGGGCTCTGCTCTATTTCGCAATACGCGCTTTAAGACGCTCCCAACCGTCCTTATGTACGATTCAGCGAGTCTGATTTTGTTATGTTGAAACATATAATGATATATTTATGTATATATAGATGTAAAAAGGATATCAAGTTTCTGACGGTTATGTCACCAACAAATTCTTTTTTTGTCCTGGTTCTCTTTCACAGACATTTATTTTCGGTTTCTTCAATTTAACTTTGTGAGTTTTTATTGGTGTTTGAATATTTCTTTCTATAAATATACGTTTTGCTTGATTTAAAAGTGTAATATCAAAATGCTCAAGTTATTATTGGTGATTCCTTTTAAACTTTAAAAAAAATTATCTTGAACTGAACCCGACAGTAATGGGCCTACCGAATTTGTTACCGAAAAAACAGCTAACGATTTACTAATATGTATATCCTGAAAAAGGTAGGATAAAATTTATTTGTGGCTATATTTTTTGCCTTAAGTTTTCATAATAAGCTCAAAACAAATTGTAGGAAATTTATAAATTTGTAGTAACGCAGTAAGCCTTAGCAGTTTGATTGATGCTTACGTCGGGCTAGAGGGAAGTAATATCGTGACTACAATCAACTATGCAATAATCAAAATTTTTCTAACTTTGTATGTAAAAGTAGACGCGAAAAAAGATCAGCACTCACATTTTCAATTGCTTCTAAAGAAAAGGAGCCATAATTTTTGAATTTGTCTAAAGCTCTCATTACTAAGTTTTTGTTTATTTTTAAATCTTCTGTATTTAACTCGCTTGTCGTCAAATATTTTGTGTTTTCAAAATTAATGTGTAGACTCGCTTTGTTGTAATCGTTCTTTAGCTTTCTAATCATACAGCTGAGGTCTCTTTCATCCTGTGCAATCATGACCCGATCGTCTGCAAAACTCAGTGTATATAAGTGATCGTGACTTATTGGGAACCCCATTCTTTGGCTTTTTTCCCACTGCTTTAGTGTCTTTTCTAGGTAGATCTTGAAGAGAGTCGATGATGTAGAGCTTCCCAGCAGGAGACCTTTTGCAGTCTTGAATTTCGCTGTCAGTTTCTTTCCCACCTTTATGACTACTACATTATTTTTATACATCGCTCGGAAAGCTTCAATTAATCTTTCTCAATATGCAATTCTTCCATTGCTTTCTAAAGTTTTCTTCTAGGCTTTCTTGATATCTATAAATGCTAAGTGAACGTCCGGTTTTTCACTTTCTTTTTTTCCATTCGCTGCTTTATGTGATTACACATGACCTCCCAGCAGTAAAACCAGCTTGGTATTCACCAAGTTTTCCTTTTATATCATCTTCAAGCTCGTTCTTTACTATTCTTCTGTAAATCCTTTCCGTGGTAGAGATAACACTCATTCCGCTGTAGTTGGTGCATTTTTCTCGTCGGCGTCGCCTCTTTTATAAATTGAGGATATGTAGGCTTCACTCTACTACTTAGAAAGATCTTCTTGATTTATTGCTTGTTGAAAAACGTGTTTCAGTATCTTTATAAGCTTCTCTGATCCATATTTGAACAAGTCACCTACTATGTATGCCTTCTGGTTCTACCGATTTATTATTTTTTAAAGATGTTACAACTCTCTTTATTTCTTCGTAAATTATTTCGGTTTCTTTTTCTCTTTCTTGGTGGTTTCCATCTACTTCTTCAATGAATTGCTTTCGCTCTTGTGTTAGTAGTTGTTTACAGTATTTGTTTCATTGTATTGGCTCTATATTGTGGGCTTACTGCCAAAACCGGCTAAGTCCATTATTACTGTTTTTTTGGAAAACTGGATTCTAGGGTTTAGAATAATGAGAAAAATTAGGTATGCCGTAAAGTTTTATTTTTATTTGACAAAGTTACAATAGAAGGTTCATCACAGAATAATAATGGAAAAAAGTAACAAAATGTTAATTCTAATTGGATCAAAATAAACAAAAAGGTTTATAATTGGGACTTATCTTTTTTTAGCTGTTCTCGCTAAAACCGTCTGAATTTTCATCCACATCACTTTCATTTGCTGCAGGTTTAGGAATAGTGCTAATGACTTCTTCCGATGTTAGTAGTAATTTGTACCATTCATAGAATTCTTCCGGAATGCATTTTTTTTCGCATAAAGTTAGAAGATTTTTTTTCTTTATGAGGGTTATACGAAATTGTTTGCTATAAGCATTCTTTAAAGCTACTTGTTGGAGTTTTTTTAGAATCGACTTCTACCCAAGACATTTATTTCTTTGTAATCCGATGTATGATCGTATCTGTATTTTAATATTCCTGGTTTACATGTTTGGTATCTAAAGCATTTAATTTTTAAACAGTTGACTCCTGATGTGTTTTTCAATTTATTTTTAAGAAACAGTGTTGCAATATCAGTCATGTCTTTGAAATCGGATAGTTTCATTTCCGTTATATTACGGCATTTCTTGACTGATCTAGCTAAACGAAATATTATCCACCAATCTTGTAATGAATAAACAGGAATATGCCTTTTTTTGTTTCCTATGGCACTATGCATACTATCTACTTCAATGTAGAAATGGTCACTTTTTAAAAATTTGTGTTCTATAACACGAAAACACGTAGCTTGTACAATATACAAGAACAAAGCAACTACATTGTGGTTCCTGTTTTGCCCTCGACGCGTATCCGAAAAAAAGCGAAATTTGGTCACTAGTTGGTGAAGGCTGTAAAATATATGACTTTGTAGAAAAATTATATAGAAACGAAGAATGCCCTATACAATGACATGGTTTTTATTATGCGGTCTTGTAAGCCTTTGCTGCTCTCTAGGTAAATTAGATTATACGAGTTTTCGAAATTATATCAAACCAAGAAACCAAGACTTCTATTTAGTCATCTTAGACAAAACGGATCAGGGCAATAATTGTTTTTAAACTGCACTATGCTAATATAACCTCCAAATGTTATTTATAAAACTCCCAATTTGGTAAATACGGAATATCATTTACTTATTATTTACATACCTACACGTTTGGCTACATTTTCATATGCCATTTGCACTAACTTTTTACCTCTAGAAGACATGTTGTATGGTTATAATACAAAAGCTACTTAAATCAGCTGTCCCAGCTTTAGCAGTAAACCGAAATCAACCTATGTCACTTTTATGCAAACATCGTCTAAGTGCACTTAGTCGTTTTTAGTTGTTAACGTAAGGAGTACAGCTTTGTAAATAAAATCCAACTAAAACCGTTTAAGTGCACTTAGTTCATTTTAGGAGCAAAATATATTCATCCACTAGCTACGCTATTTATTTTGATTGGACTTAATCGATCTTTCTAGAATATTGTATACATAACATAGGACTTAGTAACACAAATAACTCATTTAGACCCGAAACTGGACTTAGGCGGTTTTAACAGTAAGCCGATGATATATTATATGATTATTCGTTCTTTCGTGTTGATTTTAAAAGATTTTATTATTTTCCAAGACTCTGGGCTTTTGGTTCCTCAACTAGACTGTTCTATTAATTGACATCCATTTTCCCATTTCAGAATTTTTTCTTTGATTACTCTTCTTTTCACTTCTCTTTTTACTTCTCTTTTTGTTTCTTTATAGTATCTCAAATCTTCCTCTGTCTTTGTGTTGAACCATTGATTGTATTCTCTTTTTCTATCAGTATTTCTGTCCGCTCACTTCTCCTTACTTTTCTAGATCTCTTTCCCATTTCTTCTTCTCCTAAGGTTTCTAGGGCTGCCTATCGTATACTTTGTTTCATATGCTTATGTTTTTTAATTGTCCCATAATTGAATTCTGTTAACTTCTCATCTACGCGTTTTTCTTTGAAAAAATCTCTTATTGCTTCATCCTGTTTTAAAGTTTGTTTCTTTTTCTTTTCCATCTTTTGGCTCATAATTTTTTTTGTATTTGTTTTGTGTATTGTTTCTCTCCATTGGAATTCTAAATTTGATATCAAGAGCTTGTGATGACTTCCGCATGTTGCTCCTCTTTTGACTTTTAAATCTCTTTTCTTGATGTTGGTCCTCTGTCGCGTGATAATGTAGTTTAGAATTAATTTTAGATTACCTGTTTCCTGCGTCCAACTATATTTATGAATATCCTTGTGTTTAAAGAAGCTATTTGTTAGTTTTACTTCGTTCAATTCGCATAATTCTATAAGTCTATCTCCGCTATCAATAATTGTATCTTCTCCGTATGGACCGACGGTATCGTAATTTTTTCTCTTTCCTATTCTTCCATTTAGGTCACCCGCTACTATTATTTCTTGGCTGTCTTTTATTTTGTGCATCTCTTCTTTCAGTGTTTTGTAAAATTTGTCTTTTTTTATGGCGACGCTGTTATTGATTCAATCTAATTCAAATATCACTATATTCCTTCTATAAATTGGCTATTCTCTCATTAACAGGTTCCCTTGTAGTTATGGCTTTTTTAAATTTCTTCTTGATCAGACTTCCTACCACTGCTTTAGCTCTTTCTTCTTTTTGACCCTTGCACCCTTCTTTTCTGTTTCGTTAATAACCAAAATGTCGATATTTCTTTTCTTACATCCTCTAATGGCTTTTATCTATATCCTTGTTTCTAAATCCTTGCACATGTCATGCCTCGTATCTTTTAATAATCCTAGATGCACATTCAAAGTGGATTGAAATTTCCAATGCCATCAATCACAACAAAAAATACCATAGATGTATTGCGTACCACATTTGTTCGATTTGGTTTACCGAAATTAATTAAAACGGATAATGAAACTTCTTTTTGTTCTAAAGAATTTAAAGAATTTTTACATAAAAATAATATCGATCATATAAGTTCGTCTTATTTTCACCCTTCTTTAAATGGAGCAGCAGAGAACTCCTTAAAAACTATTAAGAATAGTGTTAAAAGAGCCTTACATTACAATTCTAACCACAATTTAATATTAGCTTTAAATAGTCTTTTATTTGATTACAGAAATACAATTCATTGTACTACAGGTACCACTCCAGCAAAATTAATGTTTTCTAAGAACTTGCGTACAAGATTTAATTGTTATCTACCTACATCTAATAATAATTACAATTCAAAAGAAAATATTGGGGGTAAAGTGGTAACTCACCAAAATAAACAAAAAATGTATCAAATATAAGAAAAGATTTTTAGAATTTAAAATAGGGGATCCAGTTATTCTTAGGAATTATACTATGAACCCTAGTAAACGTACTTGGATCAAAGGCGTTATATTTAAGAAGTTAGACAAACTTACTTAATTTTAGTTCCCAGTCTGAATGTCACTTGGAAACGACATTTAAATCAAATAAAAAGTATGCATTCCACTTCGACTGATCTTCCAAATGGCAATTCAGATCCTCCGGAAAGACCCTAAACGTTCATAAACCTATAGATCGTTTAGTCTATAAGAATTTATAAATATGCAAAAATTTGTTTTTAATAATTAATTTTTCTTTCAAGGCAACAAGTGTTATGACTAATTAATAAGTAGTACTATATTTGTGTGAATAGCAAGGCAGAAATGTGTGTGCGTTCCAACTTAGGTATGAATTGTTCGCGCATTGTATCTGTTGAATAAAACCCTTTGAAAGAAGATATGGAAGTTTAATTATGATTTCTTTCTAAAACTAAAAAGACAAGTATTCTTCCGTGGTTATGACTTGTGTGATCTGATAGCTTCCAAGCAAAAAGCTACCATCATATCTCGGTTAAAGTTTCCTTATGGAAATCGAACTGAGACTTCGAACAACAACATTTCACCAGACTACATACAGTGTGTCCGAAAAGTATGGAATATCCTATATATCTCAGTAAATATGCATTTTATGGAAAAATGTTTCTTATAAAAGTTGTTTAGTGTTTAGTTTTACATTACAGTACAATACCAAATAACTATTTTTTAAAAAAACAAAAGCGCAACCAATAATGTTTCAATTTTTCTTAATGGGATGGTATCCCTTTATTGTACTTATTTGATAGAGAATGTTTTTCTCTTTTCAATGATGTAAAACTTTGATACACTTGCATAAGTAAATCTTGATTAAAACGCAAAAAAATGTTTGAAAGTTTATTTCAATATTCATCTGCTACGAATTGAAAATTTTGTATAACTACACTGTACAGTTCATAGAAGGTGTACAAAGTGTGCACCATCTACAGCTTAGCAATGATAAAGTCGTCTTTCAGATTCGTTTACTGCATTTTAAATCGTTTCTGGTGTGATAGCTCTAATCTCTGTTCTAATACGATCTTTTAGAGTTTTAATATCTTCAGGCATATCGACATAAATCTTATTTTTGAGATGGCCCCACAGAAAAAAATCAATTGGACTTAAATCCAGCGAGTGAGCTGGCCATTCTACTGCAGCTCTTCTGCCTATCCATCGACAAGGGAAAGTATTATCAAGAAACTGTCAGACATTAAATCCGAAATGAAGAGGAGCCCCGTCTTGTTGCAACCATATTCTGTTATGGGGTACATCTGGATCTAGTTCATTAGGAAATAGAACAGCTAAAGCAGGAACTAAGTCAAATCTTAAAAAATCTAGATACGCATCCGCTGTTAAATTATGTTCTATAAAAAAAGGTCCCAAAAATTGGGTTCTAATAATTCCTGCCCAGACATTTCTGCTGATATTGGGTGTGCCCTTCTACATACCAGCCAGGATTTAGCGAAGACCAGTAGCGCGTGTTTTGTTTGTTAATGGTACCATTCAAACAAAACGTTGTCTCATCAGTGAAGAGGATATTTTTATGAAAATTTGCATTTTCCTGAAGCCTATGTGTTATTTCTTCGCAAAATTGCAATCTTCGATCTAAATCATCTTCTAATAATTCTTAAGCTACACAAGTTTATACGGATGCCATTTCTCCTTTTTCAGAACTTCGTGTGCAGTGGATTTATTTACAGTATGTTCACGAACAATTTGTCGAACAGAAAGATCTGGATTTTCCACGACAGCCAACATTATATTCTCACGTTGTTCATTATTTAGAGCTTTAGGTCTGCCCGTTTTTGGACGATCTTTGACAGAACCCGTCTCATGAAATTTATGCAAAATTTTACTTACAGTAGACTGAGAAATATTGTATTCGGGGTGCACGTTATTAAACAAATTACAAACTTCCTCCTGTGTTCTCCTTCTGCCTCCATATCCCAGCATCATTAAAATTTCGATGCCATGTTTTTCTGATAAATGATCCATAGCAAGTCGTATTTTTGTAACTTTGTTATCCTCGCGTTAATCAAAATGCTTAAATTAATTAAACAAATAACTTTTCACTTCAGTTCGGTTATTAACTGACATTTCTACGACGCATTCAATTGTTGCAACAAACAAAAGTGTATCACACCGACCATAATGTGACTAGATGATATTGAAAATTTAAAAGACCGCGTCTGGAAAGGTAACAGATGAATAAATAAACTTTTAAGCGTTATTCAAACAATTTTTTGCGTTTTAATTAAAATTTACTTATGCAAGTGTATCATAGTTTTACATCATGTAAAAGAGAAAAACATTTTTTATCAAATGAGTATAATAAAAGGATACCTTCCCATTAAGAAAAATTGAAGCATTATTGGTTGAGCTTTTGTTTTTTTAAAAAATAGTTATTTGGTATTGCCCTGTAGTGTAAAACTAAACACTAAACAATTTTTATGGGAAACATTTTTCTATAAAATGCATATTTACTGAGATATATAGTATATTCCATACTTTTCGGACACACTGTATAAAGGCACAATATAATCCTCAGTACTAATTGTAGATTTAATTACATTATTGTATCTGTCAGGATTATGTAAATGATATTTGTTTTTTGTTTCAGGTAAGTCAACTTCTAATATTCTTGAGTCGTAGCAGTGCATCGAAGCGCGGTGGTAAGTCTAACAACGATTTTTTTTTTATTATAAATTACTACGTGAGGGCATAATACCTTATTGGGCGAGAATTTAAAATTTTTTTT
>VTPC01090993.1:100584-176868 GCA_011009095.1 Ignelater luminosus
GCAAAGATGGTAGATTTATAATTTGCACACAGTCTAATGTCTCTTGGATTAATTGTTCATAATTATATCCGGAAACAGAGATTTTTAATATCTTATAAGCATCTTGACACAGTTGCCAACACAGCTGCTTTCCTTCTATCATTAACAAGATTTGCTCCAAAATACTGTACCAGGCGTCCAAAATAAGTAGGTACTCATATGATCTCCCATCTCAAATTCTTGTACATTTTTATTGTCATTGACAATGACTACTATTACATGCTGTTGTTTAGCAATTAAAATCTCTTTTACACCAATAAACTGGGACTAGCATGCAAAATACAAATTATTTAAAGCTTAAGGTGTAATTAACAAACTGCGAAAACAATTAATTGATAATCAATAGAAAGTAATTCTGTAAATGCAAAATGTTAACTTGATTATAATATAAATGAAAGCAAATACCACTACTAGAACACGTTGGTTCTACAGACAAAAGTATTTCTTTGAATGACGTAATTGGACACTATCTTTAATTGGAAAAATGACAAAAGATCAAACACATCAAGAGTCAGATATGTCATTTTGTCATTTGCGCAATGTAAGACACTACTGTAGGTTATTCAGGCTTTGCCTAAGTTGCGGTTGATAATTGTAAACTTCATCTATGAAGTCAGCCCATAGCCTTCCTTTTGCCACTTCTGCAGAAGCTGTATAATGGACTAGTTCATCAAATTTTTATCGCTGTTGCTTAATAATACTGGAGTTGCTTGCTTGCTTGCTTGTTAGCGTTGATTTTCCACCGTAGTCGGGTGGCCGTTTTAAGTACCCCTGTGGGGGAATGGACTTGCGAGGCAGACACGGTGCTTGTTCTTGTTTTCTCGAACTGGGCCCGCTGGTGCACCTTGGTGGGACGAAGTGGTAGCAACAATGGCAGTAGTTGAAGTAATGGCAATGGGCAGTGATGGGTATTATCTAGATATAAAGTATCGAGATACTGTATCTAGATACTATAATTATATCTTGCATCTGAATCTAGATACAATTATGAAAATGAATCTTGTATCTGTAACTAGATACATTTCAGCTGTATCTTTAATTGCAGATGTATCTTTACTTAGATAATTAGAAAATTTTGCAGTTTTGTAAACAGTTTAACTTATCAACCTGCTTTTGCCATCCCTTCTCAGGTAAAGATAATTTATGGCAATAAATTTTGTAAATTCTCTTCATAAACGGATCTTAACAAAAATTTATTTTTTAATTTAGTTTGTCGTTTAGAAATTTCTAGTTTCTTTAAAGTAAGCTGTATTCAGTGATGCGTATTGTCTAGATGCAAAGTATCTAGATACTTTATCTAGATACGATAATTACTTCTTGTATCTGAATCTAGATATAATTATGAAAATGTATCTTGTATCTGTTACTAGATACAATAAACATTTGTTTATCTATATCTGTATCTAGATAAAATATTATTGTATCTTACCCATCACTGGTAATGGGCATAGAAAAGCGGTTGGAGTGAAGTGGAGTTTTAGACAGCGCCGCGCCGGTTTATGTGCTGCGGAATACAAATGAGTTTTCAAGGTCTATGCGCACACTTGTAGAGGTGAGCCCAGTAGCAGCCGCTAGGAACAAATGATGACAGTGGCAAAGAGAAACTTCGGGACCAACAAACCTACTAATCTCCCCCAAGGCAACTACGTACGCGGGTGAAGAAGCATAGAGATAATCGGCCTCGGCAGCCTGCGGCGCTCAGACGCAGCCGGCGTTGCTCCTGGGCCTGTATTTCCCAAAGCGCAATTGTCAGGTGACAGCTAGAAAACAGATTTTGGAGTAATAACTCGACTAGATCTTTTTGTCGGATTTCTACATCATACCAAATATCCAAAAATAAAATAGGAAATATTTTAATATTTTTTTTTAATTCTACCCGACTTATTGTTTCCTCCATTTCTTTGTACTGTTGTCATGTACTGCTATTGCATAGTATGAGAACTTTCAAACGTCATTGTATCAAAGGTGATTTCCGTATTATTACATAGTACTGAAGTTGGCAACCTGGAAACGAAAACTAAGTATAAGTTTGATTCTTTTAATTAGTTAACAGTTTGTTAGTTGAATTTGTTTTTCATTTTGAATGTACCCCATAGACAAAGTGCTAGACGTGAACTGGCAGAATGTTGGACTCGTAAGCAATGTTCTCTGCCCATAGAAAGAAAATCCTTGATCTCCTGATTTTGAATGAAACATCGATGTTTTTCAAATTATATTTTAAAAGCAACTACAACTCTTATATCGTATATTACTTACTCTTATTAGGCTCTTCTTTTGAAAGTTTCAAACCTAGTCATCTTCTTGCCGACATACTAGCATTAGTTTTTACTTAAACTTTACATTCTTGGGCCTTCTATCGCATAAACTATAAAAGTGTGGAACACAAAACCACCAACACTAATAGATAGCTCTACATTTCTAATCTAACATTGTGCCATGCATTGTGGTGCTACGTTCACTTTGCTAATATGTTTTTAACTAATTTACAGTATAACAGGATTATGTATCAATCACTTAAAATGTTAGTGAACAAAGAATGTATGATCAAAATGTACATAAACTTTTTATTCGTTAAGTTTTGTTAAAATTGAATGAACATACATCTTTTATCATCCGATAACTTTTTTGCTTTACGCAATAGAAATACGAAACGCACCCTAAACGATTCTTGGCAACACAAAACCTTTAGTCACAGTAAAATATCAATTTTAAATAATGAATGTTACATGAATCCTTCGTTCATTTGCGTCTTCAATTATATGGCAGGTATTCCTGATTATGATCTAGTTCTTTAACTCTTTGTGAAAGTAGTGTTGTAGATTTTACAAATAATTAATTACTCATAACGTATACAATTAGTTTTGGAATTTTTTCCTTGATATAAAATTTAGACTTAAATGCATCTGTTAATGGTAGCAGACTTGCAAAACTCATTTTGTCCAATTTCTTTGTTTCTGAGTCTATATAGCGTATTAGATTCTCCAGAATTATTTTCTTAGTTTTGTAATATCTAAGACATTCAAATTGTTCTAGTTCATGTGCCTGGTAAACCACACCATTTCTCATTTCTCATACATCTTGTGTTTTTCCAGTGTTATCTTTGCGATGGTAAAACATTATTATACCGAGAAAACGATCTAACTTATTTAAGTGGTAGTTGACCACGAAAGATGGTATTGCAATAATAAAATTACCATACATTAAATTATTATATCTTGTAGAGCTATCATCTTTAGTCAGTGATTGAAGACTGAGAATGTTGAGAACATCATCAGCTTTGGCTTCAGTCAGATGCAGCCTCTCGCTCAAGTTCTTTTCGTCGACAAGTACTGTATGACATTCTGGCGATTCTATACAAACATTAGAGGTTTCATGGTCTTCAAATTGTCACAAAAAAACGTAATAAACAAACGATGTTAATATCAGAATTTACAGAAGTATGTTAATGAGATGAGTTAATCCCAGTTAAAAGTAAACGACGCGGAAAATGTGAGAACTGAACATCTGTTTCGATCTTTTTCTTCTAGATGCCGTTCTCTCATTTCTTCTCTCATTCCACGACCTTCTGGGTCGTCTTCTTCTTCGGCTTGGTGCAATCCATTGAAACATTTTTTTTTTTGGTAATCTACTTTCCTCCATTTGTAGTACACGTCTGAACCAGTTTAAGCTTCGATTTGCAATTCTGTCTATTACACTCTCTCTTGCTTTCATTTTGTTTCTAATGTATTCATTTATTTTTCTCTTTAATCTGGATACCCTGGCACTGCGTCTCAGATAGTCCATCTTTATTACTTCTATTTTTTGCTTAATTGCTCTATTGACTGTCCATAGTTCGCTTCCGTACAACAACAGTGATTCCACATAAGTTATCCCTATTCGTTTTTTTTTTGTTTCTTCTGAAATATACTTATTCCACCACACTGAATTAAGTATCCCTATAACTTTTCTACTATTTTCTATCCTTCGTTCGACCTCTTCTGCACATGTTCCTTCCTTATTTATAATTGTTCCCAGGTATTTAAAACGGTCTACGTGTTTGATTTCTCTATTGTTGTCGATTAAAATTTGGAATTGTGAAACGCCGTGAATTGCCAAATACTCAGTTTTTTTGGGTATTTATTTTTATTTTTCATTTTTGGTATTGTCCATTTAGTCTGCATATCATAAACTCTAGGTCATGCGCATTTTGAGCTATGATCACTTGGTCGTCGGCAAAATTTATTATATATAGATGGTAGTTTCCTATTGGTATACCCATACCTCTTACTGCTCTTTTCCATTCGCTCAAAACGGAATCCACGTATAGATTGAAAAGTATGGGTGATAAAACTGCATCCTTTCCTCTAACCTGACACCGTTCAAGAAGTTTATGAGTCGTAATAGACCATGCTTTCATTTTGTTAGGTTGCAAGTATTTTCTATTGAAAATTACCGTATCTGCGGCTGTATTTGGCTCAGTTGCACGATCAAAAATCTTGTACAAACGTTTAGTACGGTTTAGTTTTGTTTTGTTAAAAAGAAATCATTGTATTTGCAGAGTTACAAAAGAGAGAGAACAGCAGGTCAAACTGTTATAAACCCATAACCTTAAAGTGCATTAAGCGTCAATAAGATTCTACAAACCGAGTTAATAGATAAATAGCCCGGTTTACAGTACTCAAACTGTCATTTTGCCACAGCCATATACGACTCATAAACATCGTAAACGATGTATATCGGTTCAGATAGTGTCGTGTTTTTTTCGAATGCTTCATCCTCCTTGTATATTTCTTTAATTATATTTATTACGGATGGAGTAATATTAAATTTGTGTAGTATCTCGAATAATTTGTGTAGAGGGATACTATCATAGGGTTTCTGTAGGTCTATAAATGCCAAGTGTGTTTCTGGGTTTCTAGACATTATTTTATCAATTAATTTTTGTAGTGTGAGAAGGTTATCTGTACATATTTGTCCTGTATGAATCCATTTTGTTCGTTGCTAATTTTGTACTTTGTTTTTATCTGAATTCTTTTTTTAAATATTTTTCCAAACATTCTTCTTATAATGCAGTTAATACAAAGGCCTCTGTAGTTTTACGAATCGTTTCTTTTCCCCTTCTTATATACTGATGTAATATATGATACGTTTCATTGTTTTAGTATTTTCTTTTGTTAAAAGCAGAGGTTCATTAAATGTATTAAATGCTTTATTAAACTTTCTCCTCCATATTTTAAGAGTTCTGCCATTACTCCCCCGGGCCTGGGGATCGTCCGTTTTTCATTTCCTTCAGTGCTTGCTTGATTTCATCTGATGTTATATTTATCTCATTTTAATTGTTTTCAATTCTGATTTCAATTCTTTTATATTCCTCTCTATTCTCTACTAATAGTGATTTATAGTATTCTGCCCACTCTTCCATTCTTATCACATTGCAGCTACTTGTCTCTTTCCTTTCGGTGTTCATTAACTTAAGGTGTCTCCACACTTTTGATGATTGGGTACTTCCCAAATAGCTTTCTCTTCCCATATATCGTTCTTCCCATAGCGTGTTCTTTTCTAATTGGATTTTTTTTGTTAATTCTTGTCTTAGGACTTTCTATTCTTGGTGAGCTTCTACAGCCAATTCATGTATGCTTGTTGTTTTTTTAAGTCTCAAGTCTTCAATTTTATGATTTATTTATAAACTTTTCTTTATTTTGGTTTTCATTCCGAGAGCTTCTGAAGCTGCTTGATGTAGTGCTTCTATGATTCTTCTATGTTTATTCTCTATGTCATCTGTTTGGTTTATTTTACCTAGTTCTTTCTCTAAATGTCTTTGGTATAGATATCGAATGCTTTCCTGCTGTAACAAATGGATTTTGTAGTGTGATTCTTTATTTAGCTGAGGTTACATGTGTATTTGTTCGCTATAGATTTTTATTTGCGTATTGTAGTCTGCATTCTGTTTTGACTAGATAATAATCTGTACTGCAGTTAGCACCTCGTTTCACTTTTGCATCATTTATATTGATCGTGGTATTTTGTTTTGTTATGAAGAGATCTTGTTTTGTGCGAGTATTTAGAAAAAATTACAATATTAAAAAAGAGATACCAGGATGGTGACTCATCGATTATTTTTCTTGGGGTTGACTCTGCGGTTTTCTTCTTCCTGCTAGCAGGGATGCGTGGTGACGTTAATGGCAGGCACACTACACTTTTAGTCTTTTTGTTTATTTAGGGATAAGAAAGATTAATTTTTTAAAAAAAGGAGAAATATATTTATGTTATATTTTTTATATTTTTGGAAAAACTGAGTTCGTTCTTTCTTTTGAAAAAATGGTATAAGCCCACTTCCAGGTATAAATGGTGGACGTAACAGGTCTATTATAGACTTCTGATTCAATGATGGTCTAGTTCAAGTGTATTGGTATATTTTTTTATGATTGAAAAAGGTATTCCAGACTTTCATCTGGTATTGCTAGCATAACTCTATTGTTCTATCGCCATTGTCATTACCTGCCGGGTCTCCAAATTGCCCAACCACATCGTCTTTCCGTCTTATCCCCACCTTAGCGTTAAGGTCACCTGCTATAATAATATCTTTCTGTTTTCCAATATCATCTATTGTTTTATTAAGCGTACTATAGAAATCATCTTTTTTTTATTATTTCTGTGCCGTCCATTGGTGCATAAATTGCTAAGTATGGCTATATTTCTCCGGTGTATTTTAATTTCTACTTTTAGTATTCTCTCACTTATTATTATATTCTATATTTGTTATTCTACGCTTTTTTTCTTTATTAATATACCTACTCCGGTTTTTGCTCGCAATGATTTCTCTACTCAGACCATATGTGCACATAATCTTGAATGTTTTCATTACCTTGTATTTTTTTTTTTGGTCTCCGAAAGACATGCAGTGTCTATATCATATTTATTAATTTCCACTATTAGTTCTTTTTTTTTGTAGATATTCCCTGAACGTTCCAAATACCGAAATTCATAGTCCTCTTCCGTTGCGTAGTTCGTCTTCGATTGGTCAACTGATTTCGAGGATTTTGATTAGGCCTTTTAGCATTGTACGTTTTTAGGGAAGAAGGGAAGCTGGCCCATCGCTCCAACCTTCCTTCTTTATCTGTGTTTAGGACCGGCTGCGTGATTCACTAAGCAACTTAATCCACCTAGTGTCTCACACAGGCGAAGTAATAAAGATTAAAGAAACTAAAAACGACCATTGAGGAAAAAAAGAACAGAAAGTTCTGATTAGTCTAATCTAGTCCTAGCACACCTGAAATGTAAAAAGGCTGAGTTTTAGACGCGATAAAGGCAGATTGCTAGCAGAATCGGGTGGTATCTCGAAAGAAGAATTTGTAAGTTATTTTAAAAAATGAAAGAAACGCTGCCGCCAGTGTATAAAAGTAGATGGCAGTAATTTGAAGGTGACAAGGTTGAAATCTACCAAACAACTTTTGCGTACGCAAGTGGAGATAGTAAGTAGCAGGCATTGGTAAATGATCGAAGGGAAACCATTTTGTTTAAACAACGATCAGTACAAAAGCAATACGTAACAGTTCTTGTGGCTAACTGAAAACAAAGGGCATTTTGAAACAATTTAATTCTGAGTCGTTCACGAACTTTGATTAGCTGTCATGTCAAGATTGACTTGAATTTGTTGGTTTTAGGTATTATGAATTAATTTAAATTTATTGTTTATCACTTTACCTCCATTAATTGTTTTACTTGTTTGTTATTTTGAACAGATTGTAATTTATACTGTAGTTTTGTTTGCTATGAAATATCTCTGTACATCTCAGTTACAATAAATTTGTTAATAGTTTACAAAGTTGTCAAGTTTGGGCCTTTGTTACACAGACTTGTGAAACGTTAAACAACTTTGTGCTTTGTAATAATTATATCGTTAACTAAAGTACTAACTAAGTAAAATAGTTAAACAGTGGCATTTTATAATTAAGAATAGTCTTCAGTTTATATCTGATTGTGAGTTATTGTTTTCTTCCTCATGTTCCTTGGTAATTAACCCCTTATAGAATATAGAGTTGCGTTGTCTCAATAGTCTCCAAATGACATTTGCATAGAAGATAACTCATTTCTAGCTATTAGACAGTAATAGCATATTTTGATTTGAAATTTCTGCTTTGCTTTACTAAAGCTTTTTCTTGCTTAAGCTGAACTGAAACCACACGTTTCTTCAATTTCATATTGCAGTTCTCAGTGATACTAAATGAAGCACCGAACTAATAGAATAATACGCATAATGGCAACAAATTTAAAAAATAAAAAATGACGCATACGAGCTTTAAATAAACTTCATTACATTTTAATCAGAATAATTTTAAATAAATTAGAATAATATTAATAACAAAATGTAATCATTTATCATGGGCAATACATGCATTTCATCCAATTCATTGCTTTTATTTTACCGGATTTCGTATCGAATCAACAAAAAGGAGCTTTATTTTTTGCTTTACTACAAAATCTTATACTATCCTATCTGATTGATAAGAATATAAAAAAAACTGATAAGATTAAGGTGAACTTCTTTATGTTTTCTATTCGTTTTACGTTCAAAAGAAATTCGAACTCTCCCTTTCTTTTGCTCTGTAATATGACGCACACGCTTAAAACCGCGATCTTTATCTTTCTTTGCATTAAATAAGTGAAAAGGCAGCATTCCGTCTTGGTATTTCCTTTCTGTTACTCTAAAATACAACTTGTGCGTCTTACCTAATAATTAATTGTAATCTATTAGTTAGCCATCAGATATAAATGACACAAACAAGTAATTACAATATTTTTGTGTGTTCGTTTTCAAATATAACTTTATTTTTATGCCTTTCAGTAAACAATCCGAATTACAAAAAGTTTTCTTAATTGCTTCTTTTTCTGGAACTACTCTTCCATTATATCATCAAGATAAATCTTAGAATTTCTGTAGCTTTTATCTGGGCGTTTTTCTCCTAGAATAAAAATGATAACTCCATCGACTTGCAAAATTTAATTCAAAGCGATTTCATAAACATCTTAGAAAAGAAAACTGAACGGTGTCAACCTTTAATAAAGAAGATGTCAAAAGAAATCCCCTGAAATCGCACACAGAATCTTATCTAATCTCTGAATGAAACGACTTCTGGTTTTTCAAACTGCAAATCCTTGGTTATTCTACCGCATAAGATCTCTGAAGCATGGATTTTGTTTTTAAAAGGAAAATATAAAGAATTATTTATGTTTATGACGGTATTTTTCTTTTTCCAAAGTATCTTATTTTGTTGGTTGAGGGAAAACGTTTTCTTTAAAGAGTTGGTGTAATTTCAAAATTGCATAGAACATATTTTTAGGCGTCAGAGAAAATTTCATTAAAAAGTACTCCGCAAGTAAGAAAGAAGCGTCCTCTTCTTAAAATTAGCGTTATACAAATCTTTGTAACTTTCTAGGTTGGAATTAACATTTTATCTGCAAACAAAGAGGAGAATAACAAGTGTATGCATTAAACCGCAATTAGGAAAGAGACGAAACGCTCGGAAAGCAAGTCGAGTTGAAT
Organism: Ignelater luminosus; assembly: GCA_011009095.1. Taxonomy (NCBI): domain Eukaryota; kingdom Metazoa; phylum Arthropoda; class Insecta; order Coleoptera; family Elateridae; genus Ignelater; species Ignelater luminosus. Next base: position 110,147 of record VTPC01090993.1, read on the forward strand.
AATCAGGCTAATTGGGTTTATGCTATGACCAATTAGCTAAAATCTTATAGGGTTTTGAAGCTCAGACCGTATTTCACACAGACTAAAAGTTTAAATGCAGAATGACTTCGTCTGAATTAAATTTAACCCCGTAACGCAACTTTTGATAGGCGGAGCTTTGTAACAACTGTTCATTTTGCTGATAAACTTCAAAATGTTCCTTCCTTACTCCCAAGCAGTTCCGACTGCCTTAGTTCAGATTACGATCATTATTTTAATCTCTATCATTATATAGAATTAATTTAGTTATAATAGGTAACTCAAGCATATCTCCTTTGCTGCTGATTTCACCTACATAACATTCTTTTTATTATTTTGATGGGAAAATTTCTTCTGTTTTCCCTTTTTTAATGTTCTCGGCAAGCCATTCCTTCACATTATGTTGTAAGTTAAATTTATAAGACCAACACATTAAATTCTAAAGCAAAAAGAGAGAACGAATAAAAGAAGTCAGGCTATATTTTAGGATTTTCCTAATTCCATTCGTTTAACATAAAAATTATTATCAAGCGGATAAAACCTGTAACGAAGCAAAAAATCAAACAATTACATGGCATGGCGATTAATTAAAAAGTATATTGAAAATAAAGCAGAGATTAGTGGCTTATGCATGTAAAACTGGTTTTTGTGTAGCCGCTTTTATCAGATCATTCTGCTTTCCTGGTTTCTCTGAATAATTCCATTTTATTGTAAATGTCATTTTAGACTTTATCCGCTTCTATTTAGTTTCTGCTAGAGAAAAAAAAAAGCTTTTCAAATGAATATTCGGTAGAGTTAACTTGGCCATAAACAAATCTGATTATTGCTGTGAAATTAAAAATAAATATCTTTATGAACGATCCGTTTAATAATAATATTATAAAAGAATAATAATGATAGAATTTATTGTGAGATATTTCTGAATCATAAACTTTCTTTAGGTTTACAATAATAATTTTTAATATAAGGAATATAAAATTGAAAAGACCACAAGAGGAAGTTGAATGCAAAATAAATTAATGGAAAAAACCTTTTAGGATTATACCAAGGTAAGTAGGTAGAATAAAAATAAAATAACTAAAAGGCATCCAAGTAAATTATTTATAAATCTTTATTTAGTTACTTTTAGGAATCTTATATTTTATTCTTCCTTTACTTTTGCCGTTCGACTTAAAAAAGGAAACGGAATAACTGCGTAGAACTGTCTAATGCACAATTTTAATTAGTAATTGGATAATCACGAAGAGAACCTTCAGTAATTAACTTTCCTTATTCATAAGGTTATAATCCAACCTGTAGAATGAGTTTGCAGGGTAGGTACTGGATTAAAAGTTTCTGATAATTCTATCACTAGGAAACTTCTGAGTTACTTACGACTTAGCTGTTATTGTAAAGTTTGTTTTTATTATTTTTCTTTACTCTATCTTGTAGGTAAACTCAATTTAGAATTTGTAAAACGATTAGGTGTGTAGGAAATATAGTTTGAGGACATCAGATTGTTTGAAAATGTTACGCAAAATTGTTGCTGTACAAACTGCTTCTGGTCACAATCCTAAAGTCCTAAGTACGATTGGGTTGGGTAGGACGAAATTGAAGTGTTTTTGAACGACTGTGTACGCGATCTAGCAAATCGTTTCGATGTGGACCGTCTGCAGCAGCACAATCGTGATGTACGGAAATTTGAACATTGTACGATTTGATCGTTCAGTTTAGAGTTTTGTTTTGGTTAGAACATCTATTAATATAACCTCAAACTTGTTTACTTTAAAATAATTAAAGAAAATCTTAAGAATATTTATTTCGGACATAAATGTATTGTTACACAATCATGATAGCAAATTATAACGAAGCTTTCTTAACTGAATTTTTTCAGTTATATAAAGAAAAAAGTTGTCTGTGGAATATAAAGTCATTATAGTACCATGATAGGAATACCCGAAAAAGGGCCATGGTTGTTTTGGCAAACAAATTCAGAGAAGAGGACAATGATGCTATAATGAGGATTTCGTTAGAAAAAAAATCAATAACTTTCGAACGCCGTACAAGAGAGAACTGAAATTAGATCAGGATTCACATAGATCTGGTTCAGTTTTAGACAAAATTTAAAAGCCAAAGTTGTGATATTTTCATTTGCTTTCTTTTTTGAATGATCGAGAACGGCCATCTCAAACGAGAAAGAGGTGAATCAATAAAAAATAGATTAATATCTTTCTACAGCTTTATTTTGCCAATCTACATTTCCTTCAATGCTGAAATAATCCATAAACATTTTCCTAATGATTTTTGCACTACGTTTCAAACGTCTACTGCTAGTAGATCTGTCTAAGTCAAATAAATCATTGGAAGTTATTCTGAGGCCTCTGTCAAGTATTTCCGTATTGTTCTTCGTTGTCTAAGTGCTCAGAGTTTTTTTGTAAAAAGTTATACAATACGCAACATGTCACTATGATTTACTCAATACTTTCCAATCCTACGTTAATTTCCGTATGAAGAATTCTGAATCTAGCCGCAAAAATTCCAAATATGTACGTTTTCTGTGATCTTCCGTGCCCGTAAGAGTCTTTAATTAAAAATTGTGTTCTCTCTGTCCAAATGTCTTTCCGGAAATGGTTTGAGTAAGTTGGCTTGCTGAAGCAAACAATTTGTTTTGGTCCGGCGTTTTTAAGTTTCCCGTTTTTAAGTTTCCCGATTTTAATTTGACATAAAATATGGTATTATTTATTACATCCCCATCCGAAATTCTACCATTGGTCCAAAAGTCACATAAAATAAATTCGTATTTGGCGTTTTCCATAGTCATCAGCACTATATTATGGAATTCTTTATAACTGTAGAAGTTTGCGGGAGGAACTATCCAAATACGTTTTTTGTCTAGTGCTTCCAAGTAATGCAAGCTCAGTTGGAAACTGAAACAAAAGAATATAAATGACATTATTTGTTAGGTACCGGATCGTAAAGATGAGTCCGTACCCTCACCATTGGATGAGAATACAGAGGTAAAACAATTGTCTGAGGCTAGTTCCGCCTTAACTTCCAGTTCTTCTGTTACAATCAGAACACTGTCTCAAGGAAAAGAAAGAGTTACTCATTCTAGGGATGTACTTTTAGAAAACACATTTAACGAAAAATTAAACCAGTCAACAAACTATCAACGTGACAGTTTTACTGTGCTTGGAGAACATGTCGGTGTGAAATTAAGCACCCTTGCACCCAATCACAGAACTATGACTGAGAAATTAATAAGGTTTTGTTTGAGGCAGACAGACAGGAGTTTGTCAAGATACCGAAATATGACCTAAAAATTATGCTATTAGATATGAATACAAAAATTGGAAGAGAGGCACTGTACAGACCGACTATAAAAGCCCACAGCGTGCATGAGACGTCAAAGAAAAATGGAAAGCGTTTGACAGATCTTGCTTCCAGCCAGGAGCACAGACTTTAAGAGGAAAGACATACACAAAGGAACCTGGAGGGCTCCCAACGGAGAGTATACTAATCAGATAGATCACGTGCTGATTGAACACGGAAGAGTTCAATGTATTTCCAAGATTAGAACATATAAAGGTCCCAACGTGAATATTAATTTTCTGCTGGGCATCAAAGTCGTGCAACAAATACCAAGGAAACCAGAAAAGGAAAAGACAAGACGAACAAATATTAAATGGAACACCACCCAGCAAGACGAAGAGCAAAGAAGCTATGTGAAAGAAGCTATAAAAGACATTGCAAATCTAAATGGTGAAGAGAAAATGCAGGTCCTAGGCGAAAATATAATTCCAGCTATAAAAGAAGCAATAAACAGTATACAAACAATGGCAGCACAACCTGCAAGAAATTGGTATGATTAGAAGTGTGAGAGGGAAACAAACAAGAGAAATGAACTGAGACTGCAGATGTTAGAAGATGAAACTGTAGAAAGAACCAGGATCAGACAAAAAAATGTAAAAAGATAGAAAAAGAGAAAATACCTAGAGGAGTAGATAGAAGAAATTGAGAGGTACCATAGAAATAAAGAAATGAGAAATTTCTACCAATAAACAAAAAAAACCTAAAAGCAGGATACCAAACTAGAGCAATCGCTCTTGAAACAAAAAGTGGAAGACTGGTGGTAGATAACTATAACGCAGACAGAGCACATGGAAGATTACTTCAGAAAACCATTGAATGCTGAAGAAGACAGTATAAGAATGACAAATGCAAGCTCATATGCAAGAAAGAAACGAAAATGAAAAAGAAATGCACCCACCGGACTTGGAAGAAATACGATCGGTTATAAAAAATCTGAAAAACAGTAAGAGTAGAGGAAGTGACACAATCCTAGCAGAAGCCATAAAGATGTTCTAGGAAAAGATACAAAAGCTAATAGAAAAAGTGTGAAACGAAGAAAAAATACCCGACACGTAATCCAAAGCTATAATATGCCCGATACACAAAAAAAACAAGAACTAGATGCAGTAATTACGGGGGCATTGCGCTACAAAATATACTCTACGAGATATTTGCCATATGCCTAAGAAATAAACAATCCATAGAAGCAAAAAGAGTAATAAGAGAATATCAGGCGGGCTTCCGAAAAGAGAGATCTGTAATCGACCAGATATATACGTTAAGAAATATAAAAACAAGAAGCTGGGAACTACAAGTCGATACATGTATACTATTCATCGATGACAGTAGACAAAGATCACAACTTTTTTCCGTATTCCATTATTTTGACAGAAATGAAAAACTGATCCAGCTAACAGAAATGACTGCAAAATACAACAAATACGGTCAGAGATAGCAACAGGCTCACAAATAGATTTGAAGTGAAGGGGGGGCTCAGACAAGAGGATTCCATATCAACACTCCTAGCTCTGGAGATGGTGATTCGTGATGCAGCAATAAACAGAGCAGGCTTACATTCCACAAAAGACATCAATGTCTGGCGTACGCAGATGACATAGCTCTAATAACACAAAGCCAACTAAAACTTAAAGAAGTAGCAAGACGACTAGTAAAAGCTTTACAAAAGATGAGCCTAAAAATAAACCAGGAAAAAACAAAATACATGGTATGGACAAGTGCTGGCCCGAGACCGGGGAAAAACCATCTTAGGATCCACATCAACGAAGAGAAAAGCTTGCATGTCTAAGAGGTAGATAGGTTTGTTTACTTAGGGGCATGCTTCGACAAAAAACCAGAAAATAAATCAGAAATACAAGCGAGAATAGTCGCAGATAACAAAAGCTCGTACATGCTGAAAGGGATACTGGAAATTAAAGTGTTATCAAGAAAGGCAAAAGAAAAAATATACATAACCGTAATAAGGCCGGTTGTCGCATACGCAAGTGATAAGGCAAACACCAGACACAAGTGAAACAAACAACTATTAGAAATGCAGTTAGCGAAGAAATGAACTTAAAAGTAAAGACATCGGTTGAAGACAAATTTGAAAAAGGTGAAAACTTTGGGAAGAAATGAAAAACATTATGATAACCGCTACAAAAGACAAAATAGGTTACAAACAGAAAGCTAAAAAGCAGATGGATGACAGATGAAGTTTTAGCTGAATATGAAAAACGTAAAGAATGCAAAGGCCAGCTTAAGAAATACAAAGAAATACAAAACACAATTCTGTCAAAAATAAGGAAAGCTTGGACAGACAATGTGAAAAGCTAGAGAGATTACAGGTGGTGCATGATGACTTTAATCTACACAAAAACTTAAAGAACCAGCGGGAGTATAACGACAAAACCAATTTTCCAGACTAGAAAACGATGAAACAAAATAAAAGCATATGGAAGACGTACATTAGCAATCTCTTTGCAGAAGATCGCGAGCAGATTAAGGAGAAGACAGAGGACGAACTAACAGGACCTTCCATTACAACAGAGAATATTGAAAGGGCAAAACCGACATCAAAAGACAACAAAGCAACTGGCCCAGATGAAATCCCAACAGAACTAATTAAATTCCCCGAAGATAAAAATATAGCACTTCTTCAAAAGATTTTCAATTAAATCTATGAGACGGGGAAATTTTCCTCCCAATGGCTTACGCAACCTTTATCCCATTGCCTAAGAAAAGTAATCCAAACAAATGCTCGAAATATAGACTTATTAGTCTCATAAGTCACACACTAAAAATATTTCTGAAAATCATCCACAATAGGATTTCAACAAAGTGCGATAAAGGCATCAGAAACTCTCAGTTTGGCCTTAGACAGGGCATAGGAACTAGGGAAGCAATAGTCGCAACACAGCTGCTACGACCAAAGAGAAGATGTTGTACTCCGTTTCATAGACTATTAGAAAACTTTTGATAAGGTCCAGCATCAAAAACTTAATGGAAAGTAAGAGTAGCAGTGAAGTCACAACAGCACAAAAACTTAACATCAACATTACAAAGATAAAATTTATGATAACTAGCCGCAGTCTAGACGAGTTCAGAGTCTCACGACTACTATATGGAAATGGGGGAAACGATAGAGTACACAAATTTAATTACCTGGGAACATGGCTGACATCTGATATGGAAATAAAGAGCAGAATAGAAAAAGCACTAAGCGCATTCATAATATTCAAGAAGGTATTCACAAAAGCAGACTTTGACCTTGGCCTTAAGGTTAGATTTGCTCAATGTTATGCCTGGTCAGTGCTTCTTTACGGTGTGGAAAGCTGGACTCTAAAAGTAAAAACAATGAACAGCTGGAGCCGTTTGAAATGTGGATCTACCATAGGATACTTAAAATACCATGGACAGCAAGAAAAATGAACGAGTAAGTTGTGAGAATGATGAAAATGGACTATCAAGTTTTACTAAACATTAAAAGAAGAGAAACTGCATATTTAGGGCATATAATACGCAACCAAAAATTTTTAATTCTTGCAATTAATAATAGAAGGAAAGGACAGAAATTGGTGGAAAAAGATGTCATGGTTACGCAAAGTCAAACAATGGACCGGAACAAAAGATGCAGGAGAGTTGTTACACATCGCAAGGAACAGAGAACTGATGTCCAATGTGATCACAAACATTCATTAATGGATAAGCGTAGGAAGAAGAAAAAGAAAGTCCATATTAGTCTATCACCTTAAATATACTTAGAATTTTTGTAAAATATCACGCTGGAAGCATCAGTAAAGTTTTTCATCAACGAACTCTCTACTTTTGATCCGCAGTGTAATATGATTATAAAAAAATGGGTCACAAATCTCGTACAAATTCGATTCTGAGACTCCTCTAGAATTAGTTCAAGGTGTCCAGATAAAATCAATAAATAAATAACTCAAGTCTAGGACGGTTTTCGCAGATAACATGGCGATAGACAAACATTGTTTTAATGTTAAAAGAAAGATTGCTGACCTAATGCCAGATCAGATAACTTAGGAAGTCTGCACAATTAAAAAGAGCAGAGATGATGTTCACTCTCTACTACCAAAAGCTCAGACAGCTAGGAGTGATAGAATTCTAAGCACTCTCGTGTCTAGCTTGTACATATTTCGTATAAAGTAAAACTAAACTTGATGTAGGATAATATACTAAATTCTAGACGAGTGAGACTGATTTTAGCTTACACTCAAGGACAGCTTAGCATTAGTACTGCTTGTCCCAGAACTATCGATTATGCTTTAACAGGTTACTTTTGCCAGTTAGAAACTTTAGCCGACGAACTTCATATGAGCTAGGTTAGCCGACACGTTTAATATTGACAAAATAGAAAACGAAATTTTTAGTTACATTTATTTAAGCAAGAGAAATTTCCAAGGGTTTAGAGTTACTTAAGAAAAATGAATTCTTAAAATAGTTAAGTACTTTCTTATCTTCTGATTAGCTCACAATCCTAAATGATAAATTTTAAAAGCAAATTTTTAATAATAGGTTTTCAGAAGTAAACTTAAATTATTTAAAAGTTACAAGTAAACTAAAATTGAATTACATAATTGGTAAATAGTCTCTGAAAAGCCTTTAACGATACTTGAAATGCATTACAATGTGTTAAATAGTATTAAATGATAACCTATTTTCGCATAAAGAATCGAACTTAGATGACCCCAAAATAATTTTCTTTCTGTTCATGAACTTATAATAAATCCCAAGGCAGGAATTTTAAAAATTTAGTTTTCATTATTTCTTCTCAGTATACCCGATTTCTTTCCGATGGAAAAAGCTTTTGAGGTAAAAGACGCCCCAATAAAGGGACAATCGGTAAACGGTCAGCATGTACGTGAGTTCTACAGCTGCTGGTCTCTCAAGAGCCTCTTGCGTTTGGTAAACCTATCTCAGATTCTGATCAAAAGAAAGTTCTTTTCTCTCTCTTCTAACTGCCAACCTTATTAGGAAAATTGAACTAGTAAATAGTTGTATAAAATGTTTTACAACATATTCTTCAAATATAACAGTTCTGTTTTTATCAATAATGAGTTTTGATAGCAATTCCAATGAAGACTCATCATAAAAGATGTAACACGCTTTAATAATATTGCACCAAAAGCACACGATTGTATTTGAGACAAGAACCATTAATGTAAAATGTCATGTGCATGTGCATTCTATTATCGAGTTTCGAATACCCAGACTTGCAATGCAAACTGTAATCGAAGTGAAAGATGTTTGAGCTCTATCGATTAAGATGTCGTCTCTAAAGTTTGCAACGGTAGGGTTATCTAAAGGTCAAGTCTGTCGTAACGTCACTACAGGGACGTAACAAAACCCACACTGCTCATTCATAACAATATGAGAGTTAAAAGCCTTTAATAAAAAAGATGTAATATACAAAAAGATGCAATAGGGACAGACACAAGGTAAAAAATTATTATACGTTGTGGTTTCGAAATTTATACATATTTATCTTAAGTTAACTGTAAAATTACAATACGTAAGGTGTCCTTAGGGAGTTAATGACACTGACAATTTTAAAAACAAATATCTACACAGATGTACAAACTTTCGCATATTACACAGTACTACTCAGTACCCTTTAATCTCTGTTCTAAATTGTCAAATATTTACATTAAACTCAACAAGCACTCGCAAATAAACTAGGTAGTAAGCACCTTCATGTCAGAAATAATTATCTAAAATACTTGAACAATAGCTAGGCGGTTCCCCTGTTAATTTGAAGACATGAGATTAAGTTACAAATTGCTTAGTAATCGAAACAAATGAACCTGTAACCTCCACACAATTAATGTAAAATCAAGAGAGCTGTTAAATGCTCAACCGCTAGATTTAGTTTTCAGGTAGGTTACCTACTTTCAAGGGGGAGATACTGATGTTGATCTCCTCATTTGTAATGGTTGGAACTTGAGCGTGCCAAATGGAAGGTGTCATACAGATTCTCCTTGAAACTTTCTTTGAATTGGTTGATATTATTTAAAGTGAAATTAAATTTCCAGAACCAGTTCTAGCTGCTACCTATCTAAAATTAAAGTTACATTTTGAACTAACCTCATTTGCGTATCAATAACTCTTTAATGCAGGAACCAAGGCTTCATATATTATTTCCTCTAGAAAATTAAATCCCCGCTGCTCCCAAATGACAGTAACCTGTTTAGTTGAACTGCCAAAACTTTGCTATCATTTATCAATTTATGTGTGTGTGGTCAACGTATACGGTTTGATATTAAACTTTTTGTTGGAAATTATGTTAGGTTTATGCAGCTGTCATTATTAATGTAAAAGTGTTGTATATTTAAAAGTATTTACCGCGGAGAATAAGAAACATTTCGTTACGTTATTCGAAAAGCAACTCGACGTTTTAAGGCTGTCACGTTATATTATCGTTTGTAATTTATTTTTCATTTAAACTCATAAAGACGTAGAAACTTGTTTTTCCGGTTTTTCAAACTTAATAGTCTTTGACACTTGAACGTTTTCTTCTGGTGATGTTCCGGATAAAATTGTAGTTTTGTTATTTTGACAAAATATTTGAAGTTAAACATTGAAGAGTAGCGAAAACTAAACGTTACTGTTATTTACCAGCTATTTATTAGCAGAAAGTAGATTTTGCTCCTATTTAAATAAAATTATATTTAATGCCTTTAAGCCATTCATTGTTTATAGTTGATGTAACAGAGTTGTAACTTTTGTCTAGAATAATGTTTGATGTATCCAATTTTCTGGTTTTTGCTTCTCTTGTCCGTTTTGTGTAAATATACAACTCAATTAGTAGTGGTAACCTTTGTTTTACATATTTACATTTTACTGCTATTGATTGTGTAATTTTATTCATTATTACTAAACAAATTCAACAACATAATTTTCTAGATAGTCAATTCAGTTACAAAAATAATCTATATGTACATATAATTAATTTAGAAACGGGAAGATTAAAATAAAGGCTTCTCAAGCTCTTTTCAGCGGTAAAAGTAATTTCTTAATCGTTAATCTTAAAACCTTTGATGTCTGTAAATCGTTCAGTCTAAAAGGTGTATTAACTCATATTAAAACGGTACAAAAACTATTAATCTAATAATTTGTTTCACACTACTCTATACAGTGTGTCCGAAAAGTATGGAATATCCTATATATCTCAGTAAATATACACTTTATGGAAAGATGTTTCTTATAAAAGTTGTTTAGTGTTTAGTTTTACAGGGCAATACCAAATAACTATCTTTTTAAAAAACAAAAGCGCAACCAATAATGCTTCAATTTTTTTTAATGGGACGATATTCCTTTATTGTGCTCATTTGATAGAGAATGTTTTTCTCTTTTCAATGATGTAAAACTTTGATACACTTGCGTAAGTAAATTTTGATTAAAACGCAAAACATTGTTTGAAAGTTTATTTCAATATTCATCTTCTACGAATTGAAGATTTTGTATAACTACACTCTACAGTTCATAGAAGGTGTTCAAAGTGTGCCCCATTTACAGCTTGGCAATGATAAAGTCGTCTTTCAAATTCGTTTACTGCATTATGAATCGTTTCTGGTGTGATAGCTCTAATCTCTGTTCTAATACTTAAATCCGGCGAGCGAGCTGGCCATTCTACTGCACCTCTTCTGCCTATGCATCGATAAGGGAAAGTATTATCAAGAAACTGTCGGACATTAATTCCGAAATGAGGAGGTGCTCCGTCTTGTTACAGGCATATTCTGTTATGAGGTACATCTGGATCTAGTTCATTAGGAAATAGAACAGCTAAAGCAGGAACTAAGTCAAATCTTAAAAAAGCTAGATACGCATTCGCTGTTAAATTATGTTCCATAAAAAAAGGTCCCAAAAATTGGGTTCTAATAATTCCTGCCCAGACATTGACTTTCTGCTGATATTTGGTGTGCCCTTCTCCATACCAGCCAGAATTTAGCGAAGACCAGTAGCGCGTGTTTTGTTTGTTAATGGTACCATTCAAACAAAACGTTGACTCATCAGTGAAGAGGATATTTTTATGAAAATTTGCATTTTCCCGAAGCCTATGTGTTATTTCTTCGCAAATTTGCAATCTTCTATCTATATCATCTTCTAACAATTCTTGAACTATACAAGGTTTATACGGATGCCACTTCTCCTTTCTCAGAACTTCGTGTGCAGTGGATTTCTTTAAAGTATGTTCACGAGGAATTTGTCGAACAGAAGCATGTGGATTTTCCACGACAGCCAACATTATATTCTCACGTCGTTCATTATTTAGAGCTTTAGGTCTGCCCGTTTTTGGACGATCTTTGACAGAACCCGTCTCATGAAATTTATGCAAAACTTTACTTACAGTAGACTGAGAAATATGGTATTCGGGGTGCACGTTATTAAACAAATTACAAACTTCCTCCTGTGTTCTCCTTCTGTCTCCATATCGCAGCATCATTGAAATTTCGATACGATGTTTGTCTGATAAATGATCCATAGCAAGTCGTATTTTTGTAACTTTGTTATCCTCACGTTAATCAAAATGCTTAAATTAATCAAACAAATAACTTTTCGCTTCAGTTCGGTTATTAATAAACATTTCTACGACGCATTTAATTGCTGCAACAAACAAAATTGTTTCACACCGACCATAATGTGACTAGATGGTATTGAAAATTTCAATTACCGCGTCTGGAAAGGTAACAGATGAATAAATAAACTTTTAAGCGTGATTCAAACAATTTTTTGCGTTTTAATCAAGATTTACTTATGCAAGTGTATCAAAGTTTTACATCATTGAAAAGAGAACAACATTCTCTATCAAATAAGTACAATAAAGGGATACCCTTCCATTAAATAAATTAAAGCAATACTAAACAACTTTTATAGGAAACATTTTTCCATAAAATGCGTATTTACTGAGATATATAGGGTATTCCATACTTTACGGACACACTGTATATATGAAGTTACTAGATGAAATTCTTGTTTGCCAAAAACACGGGAAAACACAAAAAAGATTAAATTAGACTACTAACAAATAACATTAACTAATAGCAGTAATGCAAACTGTAGCGTTAACAGAAACAATACACAGGGTATCTCTAAATTTGATTGCCAAACTGAAAGCGTATATTTGGGAAGGAAAATTCACAGACGCTTATTTTTCAGTTTTTCGTTTTTCCAGGTACTAAGAAAGCTAGGGGCCCTAAAAGGGGCACTCTAATAACTCTTCTTTTTACTACATTTTTAAAACTGTTTGTTCAACTTTGTTCAAATTTAGTATGCTTGTGAATATCATCTTCCTAGATAATACCGTTTTACATAATTCAGTCTTTTGTTATTAGTTTAGCCAATGCATCCCAGACTACTGTGAGTTTTCCTTCCAACTTTTTCTCTGTAAAGTTTTAAATTTTGGTACCTTAATTAGATTGCGTGGATTGAGTATTATACAGTATGCTGCTAAAGTATGGAACAAATTCAATAACTCGAAAAATATTAATATCTCGTAAAGAAAAGCAAAAACAGGTATAATGATTTAAATTGTTAGGCATCTTTTAATATTATTCACAAATCAATAACCCAAAATAGTTTTGCAGATTATTATTCGCCATTGAATTCTGTGTACAATGATCTTCAAATTTTTCAAATTTGCTAACGCTTTTCGGGGATATTATGTTTTTTTCAACAATTTTATTTTAAATACAAAATTTACAACAAAAGCAATAACTCATAAAAAAGAATAATTTTACAAAAGAAAAGAAATTTTACAGAAGATGTTCAAAATTTTGACCATTTACTGCTTGGCAGTGTCCAAGACGGTAGATAAATTCTTGTTGAACATGATTTATAACCTGTGGTAAAATGTGTCTTATTTTGTGCCGTATGCGCTCTTTTAACACCTCTAAATTGTCTAGTTTATCTTTATACACTTTGCTTTTAAGGTAACCCCATAAAAAATAATCCAAAGGTGTCAAGTCTGGAGACCTGGCCGAATCCAGCGATTCGGGAACACTTTATTTAGGAACTGCCAAACATTGAGAGCATAATGTGTTGGTGCTCCATCTTGCTGAAACCATAAGTTATTGTCTGGCATATTAAGGTTTCCTTCTTGAGGAAAAAGAACAGCTAAAGTGGGTATCAGCTCGTTTTGAAAAAACTGAAAATAACGGGGTCCGGTCAGGTTATTTTCAAAGAAGAAAGACCTATAATTCTGTTGCCGACAATTCCAGCCCAGGCGTTAAGTTTCTGTGACTCTTGCATCCAGCGAGCGTTCTCAGTTGCCCAATATCTGCAGTTCTGGCGATTTACATGTCCGTTTAAACAAAACGTTGTTTCATCTGAAAAAATTATTTTAACGAACATAGCATCTTCGAGACAGAGTTGCTGTACGAGTTCGCAGAACTCGACTTTTCTGTCAAAGTCATCTTCGGCCAACTCGTGAACCAGCCTAACTTTGTAAGGATGTAGTTTTTCAGACTTCAAGATTTTTAAGATGATTATATTGTGAATATTGTTTGCTAATCCCAGTTGTCTGGTGGTTTCATGTGGATTGTCTTGTACAGCTAGCAGAACATTAAGTTTTGTTTTATCTAAAGTTTTAGGCCGACCACTTTTAGAAAGATCTCGTACATGTCTGTGTTTGCGAAACTTCTTCTCTACTTTACTAACTGTCGAACGAGTTATTGGTTGTCTTTCTCGATATTTATTATTAAATAGTTAACATACTTGTTGTTGAATTCGCGTTCATCGCAGCCGATCATTATCAGTATTTCTATTCTCTCCTTCGTTTGTAAAAAATCTCGGTATTTACAACAAATAATAATATCGAATTTCAAATAATAAATGACAGAAATCTGATTAGATGACATAAGATAAAATCAAGTTGATCCGTATTTGATTTTTTAATTTAATTTAAATCAAGTGTACTAGATTTAAATTGTTGAAATACCATTCAGAATGTCATTGTTCAAATAATGATGACGTCATTGATTTGTGGATAATATTAAACGCTACCTAACAATTTAAATCGTTACACTCCTTTTTGTTTTTCGGAAATATTAATATTTTTCGAGTTATTGAATTTGTTCCTTACTTTATCAGAACACTGTATTGTTTTTATAATAATAATAATAATAATAAATCGTCTTTTATTAATTGAAAATTAAAATACATTGATTGTAATAATTAAAGAAATTCTATCGCATGGAGCGCTTCCGAAATTTAGCCATAGGTTGCTCTATTTAACCAGAGACAATGTGCAAATTAAAAAAAACAAAAAAATAAGAAACTAAAAAAATAGATAGACAATAAAAATAAGTAAAATGTATTGTGTTTCTAACAAATAACTTTTCAGAAAGCGTTTGAATTTTATAACATTAAGACTTCTGATATCGTAAGAAATGAAAATATAAAGCTTGACTGCATTGAATGTAAAACTTCTACGAAACAAGGACGATGTATGATTTGGTATAGTAAGCATGTTATTATGCCGAGTATTTACTGAGTGTACGTATGACCTAGGAACCAACCCTAAACTAAGAGAAACAGAAGGATGTTTTAGTGTAGGCAGAGTCTGTGTAAAAGATCCCAGGTGATACTTCCAACGAGTTTCCATTTTTAACCATCCAAGCTCGATAATTTTATGAGAAATATGATCGTAACGAAATTGAAAAGTGATTAAACAGTCATTTAAATGTTCATGTTAAATCCTAATGGCTACAGGAATAATTGTTTTTGCTCATATATCATTTTTTGTGATTAATTACTTATTTGTTGTATTTCCACCAGTTTTAAAAAAACTTCATTTATAAACAATAACTATAACAG
Organism: Ignelater luminosus; assembly: GCA_011009095.1. NCBI lineage: Eukaryota > Metazoa > Arthropoda > Insecta > Coleoptera > Elateridae > Ignelater > Ignelater luminosus. The sequence continues at coordinate 125,330 of VTPC01090993.1, forward strand.
TAATTAAATATTTGCTGATAGAATAAAAGGTTTTTATTAAGGCGGAAAATTTTACAACATAGGAACTTATTGAACATTAATTTTTAATTGTTTTTAGTTGTTTTGCCTTTTTTTGTTGTATAATCTTTTTGCTTTGGCAATGGTTTTTTTACATGGTTCTTGTCTTTTGCTTCACTGCAATTATTCAAAGTTGTAGTAGTAGCGATTGTCATTTTTTTACAGTTTCAATCTTTCTCAATTCTTTTCTTGCTTTTGCAAAAACAACGGAGTCTCTATATTCCTTAAAAAATGTTTTTATAAAAGTTATATCAATAGCTGGAAAAAACTTGAAAAGTTTTGTTAAGTCATAAACTTTGGCAAAAGGCATTTTCTAGGTTCTGCTGTTATTTGTATTTGTGGTAGCATTGGTGAAGTAGAAGAGGAACTCCCGCTGGTACTATTTAAAGAAACAATAGGTACTGCAGTGTATATTTCGTCGTTATGGTGTAGTTTATAATACACTTTTGTTGGTGTTGTCCTGCAATATTTTAGTTGCTTTAGTAATGCGTAAGACACTTTTTTAAAATTCATACTTTCAGTTGTTTCTTTATACATGCGGAAATCTTTGTTCCCTCTCATATGAAATACTTTAAAAGGTTTTCTTTGATTTACAGTAGAAAGTTGACGCAACAGTCCTAAAAGGCTAAAAATTTCCAAATTAGATAGTTTTTTTCTCAATGGTTGGATGTTGTCTTAAAAATTTCATTAGAGCTAAATTCATGGAATTCCTATTTTGAGGTACGCACAAATCAGACCAAAGAATAATTGTCTTAATATGATGAAAATCGTCTATAACATGATCAAGTATTCATACCAAAGCTGAAGCGATATCATTTCCTTTCTGTCCTTGCGTCCCTTCACTCCAGATGCAACAGTATGCCTGCTTCTGTAATCTTTAAATTATATGTCTGCAATTTTCTGCTGTAGAAAAAGCACGATATGTTTGGCCGCGGTAGCGCAAAGACAGTTTCAAGATCGAAACACATAATAGCTGTTTGTTCGTCATCATTCTGCTTATCTAAATCACGATTCAACTTTGCAGCTGTTTTGCCTTGTATATGTTTCTACCTAATATTCCGTTCATCGTCTCTTATGCCGGTCTTTTCCTTCAGCCTGTATTGTTCACATACATTGCATCGGTCCTTTTTAGGCTTTAAAAATTCTATGTTAAACTTATAGTTAAAAATGTATCTGCAGCAATGCTCTCTGACCGGTTCTATTTGTTTCTCCGAACAAAATTCAGTGTACAGGGAGTAAAACCGATCCATATTTAAAGTTACATCGAAATAATTCTTTTCTGTATCGGTCCTACAATAATAATTTACTGCGAGAATACTATTAATATGCATCCGAACATATTGTTTGCTGATGCCACTGATGACTTTTTTGGCATGACGAACTTGTCGATAAATTTTTGGAATTCCTGTTAACTGACCCTTCTTCGTTTCAGGAAAATAGCTAATTCTTCTTTGGCTAACATCTAATGCTGACATAAAAAACTTGTGTGCACACGAATTTTTTCGTTGGCTACGTGAAAATAATATTTATACGAATGCTGACAACGAGATTCCTCATTCGGAGTTTGTTTGCAATTTTTGTCAACCCTCTCCGTAGTTTTCGCGTAATGTGATTTGGCATCGTTTGACAATGCCCAAAATCTTTTATGTACAACTTCTCTCTCATATAAACTAATTTTTATTGCACATAAAAACCTGCAATCATTTTCACAGTTTTTTAAGGTTTCTAAGTTTCTCCCCCTTCGCATGTTGCCTTTTACATCTCGATGTTCCTTTCCAGATTGGCCCAATACTTTATTAACATTCATTTTCCAAGTATCCGGTTGCCGTTTTTGTTTTCTGCTTAGATGTCTTTCTCCGTTATCAGTTAGGTTTTGCTGTCGGTTTTTGTTTCTATGTAGTTTTTGGGCTTAAGATTCAAAGAGCTCTTGATGCCCCTCTTCAACCGGTTCATTACTGCTGTTGCTGTTACTTCCTATTAACTGGATATTTTCTGCTTCTTTTACTTCACTATCGTCTTTAAAGAATAATAAATTTATTTCTTTGGTATTTAGTAGCCATTCAGCATTAAACAAAAACAAAACATAGCTCACTTTGAATAATATTCATAGTGCGCTGTGTTTTGCTCTTGTTATATTATATTATACCTGATACATAAGTTAACCCAGGTAATATATTCTCATTCTCGTTATCTGAAGCCGCATAATTTGAATCCCGGTAAAAATGGTCGCTATCTTCAGAATATCTAGTCAATTCCGAAAAGTCATTGGTAGAAGAACAACTACTGGTATAATAATTAAATGGCAAATTACCATAATTTATGTTTACTATTGCAATGTCCTAACAGTATAAACAAATTGATGCAAAGAAACTCAAATATTATAATGTTTTAACAGACTTCAAAAACGTGTGGATTTGAGGTTAGGATTCCTATTTTCATGGGTTTTGTCAAAATAATTAATCTGCATGCATTCAAATGATCGATTTTGCTATCTAATACTTTAATGGTTTACTTACAGGTAAATATCTTCAGCAGCTGCATTACACATCATTTTCAACGAGTCACGCCAAGTGCACCAAACCATTCTTATTGTATATCCACTGGTTTGCGGCCTTTACTTATTTACAATTACAATAACATCTTGTCCTTCCTGAATGTGACCACACCATTTAATATAAGATTTTTCCCCTAATAAACTTCGAATATTTTTTCAGTAATTTCGTTCTTATTTAATTTAGATACATCAATTTTTATTTTTATTCTTCTTCACAAATGGGGAGTTTATTTTTTCTAATACTAAACGTTTGTTGAATTGCTTAATTAAAGCTTCCCATGAAGCATTAAATACTTCCAATCTCTTTATAGATTTGGAAGCATAGAGAAAAACATTAGGTGAGTCACCTGGAACGTCTAGAATCTGCCTGACACAACTTCTTACAATTTTGTCGATGTCTTCTGAACATATAATTGGTATTTTATTAGGTGAAGCAGTTTGTAAAAGGTATGTGAGTGTTGCAAAATGATATTAATTTAATATCGTTAATTTTTGGCCACAACTCAAAAGGTTTGAATTAGTAAGAGTTTCTAGTCAAAGGAAAAGATTTTTAAAAATACTTTTATCTTTAGAAACCAAAAAATCGCTAAAAGTTACATCAATGTATTTAATTGATTAATTTATTCCAATTGCTTTGATTTTATTACCATATAAGAATATAAATTTTTATTACTCAGTTTACTCTTTTTAACAACGATTGCATTAGACTTTTAATTTGTTTTCAGCCGTGTGTAAAAGACTTACGGCTGATAATTGATTTTTTCCGATAACTACTCTGTCATCAGCAAAATCCAAAATTGACATAAAATTTTCATTTAAATGCTGCAGAAATATCTGGTTTAGATATCTCATTAAATATATAACTAACTTCTTCTTCTTCGTCAACCTGGTTCTATCCACTCCTGGACATAGATCTCTCCCAGTATCTTTCATCTGTTTCTATCCTGTGCTATGCGCTATGACGCTCTGATGTCGCCCACCCATCGTTTCTGTGGTCTACCTAGGCTTCTCTTTGTTTCCCTTGGTCTCCATTCCGTACTTTTCCGACCCCATCTGGTGTTATTTTGCCTAGCAACGTGTTTTGCCAATCGTCATTTTGATTTTGTTACTTCTCCTCTGTAATATCAGTTAGTTTGGACCTTCTTCAAATCTCTTCGGTTTTTATTCTGTCTCTCAATAAAACACCAAGCATTGCACGCTTATCTGCGTATACTTTAGTAAGTGGAACGGTTTTAAGTCCATATGTACAAACAGGCAGATTACACATGTTATATACTCTAGCCTTTAGGTTTATAGTGATTTCACCATTTCTAAGGGTTCGTTTCAATCTACCGAAAGCTGCCCATGCCAGTCGAATTCTTCTGGTTATTTCTACATTTTGGGTTTCCTTGCCTAATCTTATGGTATGGCCTAAGTAAACGTATTTGCTGACGTTTTCTATGAGATAGTTCTCTATTGATATATGACTTCCTTCTTTTTGTTTTGCTGTAATTTATTTTAAATCCTATGTTCGGTGATGTGTTTGATTTAGTTGTTGAAGCATTTTATTTAATTCTTAGATGCTGTTAGCTGCTTAAACTATGTCATCAGCAAATATTAGTTGGTTTAAATAAGAACCATTGATGTTTACTTCTTTATTTTTCCATTCCAGTTTTTTGAAAACTTCTTCTTAAGCTAGGGCGAACAGCCTTGGCGGTGTATTATCGTTTTAACATTTCTGTCGTGATTTGATCTTCTCCTGGACATTTATTAATTTTCATTTGGTGCAGAGCTGCTCTAATTTCATGTGTACTGATTTTTAACATTTCTTCGAATCCAAAATTTATGATGTGTTTTGTGGTTCTCTCTTGATGACCAGTGGAAACGTATAGTTGGGCATAGAATTTCTCAATAGTTTTGATAATATCTTTTTTGCTTTCTACTAGTATGTTGTGTTCATTCCTTATTTTTATTATTTTTGTTTTACCTGTTGGCAGTTCTAATTTTAATACTTTCATTCTGCAGTTGTTTCGGATTGCTTCTTCTACAATTTTAGTGTTATCATTTCTCTTATCTCTTCCAATCTCTTTTTTGGCTTCCTTGTTTAATTCTTTAAAACTTTCCGATGTTCTGTTTGTTCTTATTTTTCTTTCTTTAAGTAACTCGAGTGTGTTTGAGCTCAATTTTGAGTTTTCCCAGTTTGTGGGCATATTTTCTTCACTGAGGAACTTATATCCTTTGTGATCTTAGTAGTAAGTGTGTCTATTTCGTACTCCTCTAGTGCTTCTGTGGGTAATAATTCTTTATTCAAATCATTTTTATATTGTGTTTATTTCAGTTTTAAAACTTCTCCATTGTTTATAAACGACATTCTCTGTAGTTTCTAAAACCCCTAACTTCATTAAGAAGTTGCGTAGCTCTAATTCATTTGGACAGTTTGCGTAACCATCCAGCTTGCATTCCTTTGAATGAGTTTCTTAGTCTTTATAGGCTTAAATGAAAAATAAAATACAAACAATCATATAACGTGACAGCATTAAAATGAAGTTTAGGACCCCATAACTAGAAAGAAATATCTAATTTTCTGTCTTTAAACAAACCATTTTTTCTGTATAGAATATACAGCTTGTCTCACCACAAACTGATCGATATTATCATTTCCTCAAGGCAACCTTGAAAGATCTAGTTCTGTATAAGTTATTTTTATAAACTATAAAAAGTGTTAAATATTTTTATCTTAGTATGTTTGCTCATTAAGGAACAACTTGTAACTGATAGTCAGACTACTGCAATACCATTGCTATGCTACAATAAAACCTTTTCGAATGTTGAACTGTTTTTATTTTTTGCAGTTTTACTCTCTTGCATGATACATGGTGCATCTCAATTGCTTTTTAATATTTTTGGAAAACATAACCAATATTTCCAGATGCAGGTGTAGGGAAGGACGGTTCTGCCTTTGACAGTTCCGAGCACGCGAAAGAGTGGCAAACAACAGAGCAGACACCACCATATTTCACCACAAATTCTAACCCTATAATAAGTATTTTTTGATTGGTCATTCAAATCGATTGTTTATGTAATTTTTTAATACAATCATGTCTCTTTTTGACCCGAGACCATTTCTTCACACAATGCATCTTCACAGTTAGAAATTATGTAAAAGGCACTGTTATTATTCTATTGTACTCCTATGATTTAATTTTTAAAGTCAAATCAATAACCATACTATCCCCGTTTCTTTCTCCTCGCAATCTTAGAACTTTCAACTGAACATTTTGACAGACGATTTTGTCTGATTCCAGCATCTAATTCTACTTTTGCTATAGTAAGTCTCAAAAAATACACAGCAGTACCCATTTACATAACATAGATTTTAGGGTTTGAAACCAAATTTCGCAGGTTTATTACAAATAAATTTCTATGGACCGTGTTGCCCAAAATAGCAAACCATAGTTTCATCGACAGGGAGATTTTTATGAAATGTTTTACTTTGGGGAATAAAGTTGAAATCAATACATTTATCTTCCTTATCTATCAGTTATTTGCTATCTATTTTGGGCCAAGCACTTTATTGGGCAAGGGCTCATCAAAAATGCCTTCATCGCCCAATTCTTACTCATTAGTAACATAGTGGGCTCCAGAGAGATTGATTGTTACAGTGCCTTGTTTGAAAGTAAGCGGCAAGTTATTGTACTTTAGGTTCCATTGTACCACAAATATTAGTAACATACCATCACAGATGATATACATGTATTTATGTACTTATCAATGTCAACTAATTTGCAAAACGGTGTCACTTCACTTACGGCATCAAAACAATTCAATTGTACTTAATTGAATAGAGAAGTTCTTAATGGGTTAGTTAGACAAATCATTTTCTTGAGCTGCTGAACTGATTGCTTTTCAGTTTTATCAAATTATTACCATGTACAATCATATTCTATCATTATTTATATGTTGAGAAATGAAATCCTTTTCTAGTGGCAGTTACAGGGTAATCGGTAGAACACAGGGTGTCCCGTAAATGGTCAATAATAAAAATACAGTACGATTCTTTAAAGAAATCTAAGCAAAAAGCCTTAACTGTTAATATCTTGAAAAATAAACCGTAGAGGCCAAGACATTACTACACTTTCCAACTTACTTTTTAAAGAGGAATAACGTACTGTGGCGTTTAATCATCCTTACGAAACGTCCTAAATACAGTGGACAGCCAGAGAAGCAGTAGAAAGTTTATGAGCTTCACCGGAAATTGTTAAAACAACATAAAGTGGGTGCCTCTTGATGAAGTTTACTACAAAGCTGCTTCTTAAGTAAGCTACCAGCATAGTATTAACAAACTAGCAAAAATCTTGACGTGGTTTCGATTGGCAAACACGCAGCTTCTCTTGTCTTTAAACAACTAGCTGTCAAGCAATTTTCCGTGCTTCATCGCAATCCTTGGTCATCAAATAAGTCTTGAGATTGTTAATTTTCAACTATCATTTCCTGAAAATTTTACAGCTTATGTACATTTCTGTTTCATAATGAGCTAAAACGCACTTTGTTATCGGGAAACCTCAGTATATGAGTTTATAAAATCTTAACTATGCCGTCCAATTGAATGTAACAAAACAACCAGCCATGCTTTAGTTACATTAATTTAAATGAAAAACCTCACTCTAAAGAATAAATGTATTTACAATAGAAAAGAATTTTTGTATGAACTGTTCGAGCTACTTACCACCAGCTAGAAAAGTTACAAAGAAACAAGTTGGTAAGCTAGCATAGTCTTATATCTTATATCATGGACAGCAGTTACAGAATTTTTTTCATTGTGTTTATCCATCCAAGACTGAATTAAACCTGATAAAATCTGTCTGTTGTTCTATTTTTATTATGATTGCCTTCAAAATAGGTCTTTGGTTTTGTTTTGCCTCAATTTACTTATTAAAACAGTACATTGGCGTCTGCTCATACTCGACGTGCAAGGTTAAGCAGACGCGACATAATCACCTTATGTTTATAAACATTCTCAAGAAGCTAATCGCTATGATAACGTCGTATGTTATGGTAATTTCCTTTACATCTTATAAGATAATTTAATAAACATTGCATGGATGTTCAGAAATATAAAGTGCGCACGCTTTTCATCACAGCCGACGATCATCCATCACGTTTTAATACCATTATTTTAATGGAAGGTATATGAAACTAGAACCGTTAAATGAATAAAATGGAAATTATTTTCACTTATCGCGTCGTAGAGTGAGTGCATGCAATTAATCAATATTAAATAATTAACAAGTAAATTGATTTAAGGTCTCTAATTATTTGACCGCCTGCCCGACTTGATAAATGTAAAATCAATACGAACTTTGTGCTGGCCGATTAATGAATAGATGATAAATAATATATGACAAGCGTTAATAATTAAATTTCAATAAAACCTCAATGTCTGTATTACAATATCAAATGCGCGTAACGTGCTTCACGGTGTTTGCTCTAAAGAAACATCACGTTATTTATGCAAGAGCAAAAAGGTAATCCCTAGGTAGAAGACCTGAAAAGTTTATCATCATCATCTTCATAATAATACTAAAACGTGCCTGCACCTCATCATATCAATACACAATTCATTTTATTTATTCTCTCTTTTTATATTTGGATGGAAATTTTATTGAGTCTAAAAATATCCCAGTCCATTAGGGAATAATTTAATCAAATGAGAGGAAAAAAAAGAAGAAAATTGTTCTCTATACAGTTCACAACCTTAACCAATGCTTTTAAGTCGGAATCGAAAAGGTAATAACGAAATTTTATTTCAGCAGTGTTTGGATTCCGTAACGAAAATGTCAACCGGAACGAAGAAAAGGTCTCTTCGTTTCGGGCAAACGGACACAAACTTTCAACTCAATTTGTACTGAAGGTGAAATTACCATAAAATTATTATTGTACCCTGTTAAAGCACTTATCAAAGAAAAACGTAAAATAAAATTTAAACAACAAATTGTAACGTTATGTCTGCTTAATTAACACCTATTGAGAAGGAATACTTTATGCGGTGAGTGTATCTTAATCATTTACAGTACTATCAAAGAGAATACTAAAATAAAATGATATTTTCATAATTTTGCTGAAACGTAACCTTACAGAAGCTTAATTTTAATCTAAATTCAGGAGAATATTTCATAAAATAATTATTAATGTGTATGTTTCTGATAGTCTGAAATATATTTATGTAAACAAAATTAATTAGAACGCGACAGCTTAATTTGTGGGTATTATACTTCTCGAAATACACAATTGTTGATAATAATTATTCAACAGTTTATTTTGGCAGAATTTCCAAAATTATTCGGTAGACGAACACAGTCGATACAACACAATTTGAAGTTTCAGATTTGGAAATTTAATAAACTTGCAAAACAAATTGGATTAAAATATTTGTTGTTTGCAAAATTAAATACAGATAACCATGCAATCCACTTTCGTGTTGAGTTCATGCAAAGACAATACCTCGATGTGAAGTGAGGTACAAGAAGAGGTCAACAAACAAAATGAAAGGTGCATTATTTAAAGCAATTCATTGTATTGAAATAACAAAGTTTTGTATGCAAAGATCTACAATACCAAATTTGTGTAAAGATTGACTTTAAAGTTTGCTGGGGGAAATGAAATAAATTAAAACAAAATATGTCAAACATCAAGTAGAAAATCAACGTAAGCAGTGATTACGCAGATTCTTCTTCAATTCGATGGATTACAAAACTGATTTGCTCTATTACATTATTTTCTGTAATTTAAATTTTGTTAGAGACAGCGCTAGTTTAATTACCGTTTGTATAAACGAATATCTTTTCATTCAATTTTCTTTAATTTGAATCTAATACTAATTAATTAATTTCTGTTGTTACAGTTCATTAACGTGTTGAAAATTTGCTCTCTTTAAATGTTACTCAAATAACATAGGTGCAGTACAATTTAAGATATTCAGCCTTATATCTAGGTTATGTCCAAAATTTTAGCGATAGAACTAAACCTCTTGCATTTTTGAAGATCAACAAAAATATCAAGAGTAACCGATTTGAATCGAGATCTACCTTTCAAATGAGATTCACAGCTGAATCTGAGGCAGCGGCGTTACTGTGACTCGTGTGCAAGACTATATTCGCGACGAGGCAATTTTGCCAGAATTTACGTTACATAACCTTTATGTACTACACAAATCTAATTTGAATCATCAACATAAACTTTATTTAACGTACGCATTGAGCACAGAAATATTAATTTAAATTAATGCTAACGGTTCAGTCCCCTTAATGATGCGTGATCTTCTAACGCTCTCCATCAGCTTTTGGACGACGACAAAATTTATTTCTACCAACTGTTAAAAAATTCTTTGTTTTAATTGCTTCTAGTTTTCATCTTATTCGTTATGATAAACCTTCTTCAACAGAACTGTTCAAAAACTTTTGAAGGGTATCATACTTCTCAAAATACACAATTGTTGATAATAATTATTCAACAGTTTATTTTGGCAGAATTTTCAAAATTATTCGGTAGACGAACACAGTCGATACTATACAATTTGAAGATTCATATTTGGAAATTTAATAAATAACAATTCGCAATTAGGCACAAATTATATGTTGCCCTCTGGTGTAATGGCATGTTTGGCCAAAACATTGTATCATCCTGAAGATCACATGTGTTAAAGAAATCAGCCCACTTTAACAGGAATCGCTAAAATTGCACACCATATTAATACTTTTGTGGAAGAATTTAGCTTTTCCTTTAAATTTCACATAATTTGGACAATCATCAATAGTGTCAGTGTAGTACTAGTTTAGGAGGCTAAAACACACCAAGTAGACCTCTCACTATTTCTCGACCACCTCTACGACCATTGTTTCCTCTGTTTTCGGCCCGAACCTACCCGATTCCCGTACGAAACTAAGAATGTCAATCCAGATCAGGGAGTTCAACCCTTCTCGTGTTAGGGTCTTAAACCTCTGCCTCTCAGAACCCTCACATTCTCCCAGAAAGCGGAACACGCTTCATTATCACACCCAAATTTAGTGCATATTGGGTTTTACTGTACTTCTATGAACGACAGTGGCGTGTGAGAATTTTACTTACAAAACTTAGGGTCTTCTGACTCTTGCCTATTCGCCAGTTCGACTTTGACAAGCTAAAACTGTTTATAAGTTCTCTCGCCTGGCGATAGTCACTGCGTTTTAGCCAGCTTATCTTTTGAGTCTCTTGGGCCGACATGTTCAGCGTTTACAAGATCTGTTGCCTTGATATTACTAGAACGGGCTTTTTTCCTCAGCTGGTGTTCTCAGCTCCGAGTCTGGGGAGTTTGTTGCCGTGGATACCGCTGTGCCTAAGAACCCAGATAGGTTAGTTTCCTTTGTTGTGTCAAGCTCTTGTGCTTGCTGTACAGACCGCTTTCTGTTCCCCCTGATTATCGGAGCAGATATATATCTTTTGCTGCGTCATCTTCCCATCTTACCTGTACTCTTATCTCTATGTCATTCTGGAAAACCGCGGTGTGCTTTCCCAAAGCGAAGCTCTTTTGCACGTGTGGGTTTTTCAAGTAAATACCTGCTCCAGAAGATTACCTGTCATCCATACGTGATCCATTCGTATTGGAAAACAGCGAGTCCTGCTGAAAGTTTAACTGTCCACTTTTCCACTGTTTCTTAGGATTGTGAGGGTATACTTCCTATGCAACCTTAACCGTGGACATAGTGGACAAAGGCACATTTGTTTCTATCTGGACTATCGTGGCGTGACCAAGCCATAATCCTGCATTCCGCATTCTAAAGTGGGTCCCCATTGTCTTCTTCCTTATCCAAGGTGAGAGATCTGGCAGCTGCAAGAGAACCTCAAGTGCAACCGTATTGCACAGGTTATAACCAGATAGGCCAGGCGTTGTAGCTTAGCCAGCCTTTAGCTGATGGCGATGTGGTCTCCACTACGCTACCAAACCACTGAACCATGTAGTTTTCTAGGTTTGATAATTGCCGTGTAGATCCAATAGGCTATCTGAGAATTGACCCCTCAGAGCTTTCCTACCACCTGGCGCAGTACTCTATCGCACAACAAGAGTTCCCTTAAATCTTCCAATTTGTTTTCTCTTGGCGAAGAAAAGAATTATCTCAGTCTTACATGGATTGACCAAAAGGCTTTTCTCTCTTCACCATCTTCTAATGATTCTACAAGTTACTTGAATTTGGTCGCAAATGACGTTGAGAAAGTGATCAATGACTAATACTAGCCCGCCGCCTGCGTAGGCCTGAGTAAGAAAGCCGTCCGCTGTTAAGTGCTCCAAAAGGTCATGCAATATTAGACACCAAAAATAGGATAAAAGCGGCTACCCTGAGGACATAGCAATATGTCTACATAGCAGTCTCCTAGAGCAACTTTAACACTTCTTACTTCCAGTACAGACTTCAATCATCTAACAAATGTAAGTTCGATATTGTCAGTACAGAAACCGTCATTTCCCTTAATTTTCGAGTTTTCAAATGTAAAATAATATATTCGAAGATATTCGTACAATTCGCTCTACTAGATTGTAGATACTTCAGTGAATTTCGTTTTAGAAGATGTATAGTGAATTAGTAATATAATTGATTTCAAAAATCTGACTGACATTAAAAGTCAGAATCAATTAAATAATAACCAGTGTTTGGCTTGGCATGTAACTTTAGTTCAAAACTTCCAATAAGGTTATAAAAAAAAGTTGTTTTGGGATTTTATATTTCACTAAAACCGACTCAATTGCACCCCAGCTTAGATGTTGAAAGCGAAACATTAATAAATTTATTCTGCTTCTCATCTTTGAGGGAAAGAAGGACATTTGTTGTTAAAACTGTGAGTAGAGGTAAGCTCAGAATCACTTTAACGCTTAAAATTGAAGAAGAAATTTTGGATTTTGTAAACACTAACGAAATACTAGATGCTCTAGGAATGTTCACGTACTGACTAATCCCCCCCTACATTAGTGCCATCTTCAAGGCATGAAAAGTCTATTTATCTCACACATATGTACCTATGTACAATTGTACATAAAGAGTTTTTAAAAACTATAATCTAAATGGCAAAGAGACACCAACAAATAAGCACCAGTCTTCTTTTCCTTCGAAACTTTCCAAGAGGCTGACATTCAGCTTGCTGATAGCATTGAGGTTGAGTTACATCATGACAGTTTTCGTACAAAAAGAGAAAAGTTTAATGTCGTCGGAGTCTCCTAAAGCTATTAGAACTTTTTTCTTCAAACCTTCAGGTCTTTCGATAGTGTTCTTCTATATCTTTCTTTTTTCTTCCAGTCTTCTAGTTTCGCTTTCTTTTTATTATCTTCAACAACCACGGTTTACCACTCTGTTACCGCCCTTGTTTCCTTTTGTTTAAAGTACGTACAATAACATAATTTTGTCCTTGACAACTTCTTTTTTTTTCTTTCCCAGATTGAGATTTTTCTCACATATTTTTATTAAGAATCCATACAATTATTGTCCTGTATGTTCTCAACTTGGTTTTCCTAGATGCCTGATGTTATCATATTTAGTTTAGTTTAGTGCTTCATAATGCATAGCTTCCTTTGTTCACTTCGCTATCTGTTTTTGTATCCTTCACATATGAAGGCCAAAGCTGGCAAAGCGTTGCAAGTGCTATCGATTCAAATTTTACAGGAGGGAAGAAAATCCTCGTCGCAAATAGACAAAAATTATTTGGATCCTCTTCGTCAGCTTCTTGGTCACCCAAACCCTTATGTTGTTCTATTAAATGGTTGTAGAACTATTAACCTATAATTTTGCTCGGTAAATGTCACATTTAAATTTTTAAAATACTCTGCGGTAATGCCATTCCTAAAAACGTTAAGCGTTCGGCACGGGGCTGCCTCCGAGTATGCTGTTCTTTCTGGTCAGTTTAATCATTACGTCTTAAGAAATACCAAGATGATTAGTGTTCAGCGTGCATTTGGCCAAATACACTATTAAAGTAAGATAAACGGCAATCATTCCTCAATTTTTAATTTGTCCTCCGCAATTATCGGATAAAAAAGTTGAAGACTTCTTGTTTGTACTCATATTTCTGGTTAGAAAACTATCTATTTTATTGCACCCTCGTTTTTCTGACGTTTTCTTCCACAGGCACATGAACCTTGTTACTTCATCTTCGAAATGAATACCGAGGTGTGGGTGACAGCCAGAATGTTTAGCTGCTTTTGTAGATCATACGAAATAACAGCAAATGAATCGGGTTTTCTGCAGCCATCATTTTCTTTGCCGCCTCGGCCTTTCGAAGATGTGTCTCCTATTGTAACACCTTCAGATGATAATCTTTTGGATTGGTACAAGCATCTATTTAAACTGTATATTGGTTACATTTTGGGCAAGTATCAACTCGAGGCAAACTGAAAGAAAGGCTAAATTATTTTTAAGTATATGATATGATCCACTGCCTATAAACTTCCAGGAGTTACGTTTTCTACTTCCTGGAACTTCCCATTAAGAGGTGAGTGCAATTTACGTATATTTAAATCTAGAGGAAGGTATCTTCTGTTATGATTATCCTTTCTTCCATAATAGATTTTGCTCCTGGGAACAAATGCAATAAATTGCGTGACCTCTTTTTACACCACGTTTCTCGCAGGCTTCTTACCTCCTCGTTCTTCACTCATGGTCACAACATCGTTTTATGCAAACTTCTCACAGAGTAACTGAACTCTTCTCTTTTATATCTCCTACTTCTCTCAGTATCCTGGCTTCCTTTCTCTTTTGCAGTGCTATCTTGGATTTCTTGTTAAACCAGTCTTTATCCTTCCTCTTTTAATCAGTCTCAAAAGTGTATTTGATGCTTGCAATATGGGAATTTTTACTCTCCCACTCGTTTGCTATGTTATCTGCTGCTGCATTCTTTTCTAACCTTGCTGTTAATCGTTTCTAAGTTGTTCCTTCATTTTTACATTATTTAAACGTTCTATGTTATACCTTCTTTTTGTATTTAGTTCTTTTCTAGGTACTTTAGGAATTTCTTGTTACAGTATCATTCTTACTAGAAAATGATTAGTTAACGTCTGCGCCCTAAGACTCTTAACATCTTTTATAGATCTAGAATGTTTACTTTCAATTAAAAAGAGAAGGATTCATACTGCCTTATGTATCTCTTTATGGTCAAAAGACACTCTTGCATTCCTCATTATCTTATATTACACAGCTACTAATTGCAACAGGTTCTTACTATTCTCGTTTCTCTCTGTTTGCTTCTTTCCCTCGTTATATTTTTATACATCCCTTCACTATTAACTTCAGCATTGAAATCTCCCAATAAATATTATTGTAATGTCGTACTCTGCTAAACAATCCATTATTTCGTGTATATACTCGTAGATGGCATTCTTTGCCTCCATATCTGTTTCTTACGTAGGCGGATGACATGAATGACCTTGCGGTGCTCTTCTCTAACAGAAATCCAGTACCTCCAGCCTTAGTTTCTACCACCATTTGTCTAATTTATTGTAAGTGCCTTGTTTATTAAAAACATAATGTATCAAATAATACACATTACTGCTTTGTTTCGTTTTTTTTAACGTTAAAATTTCAATATAATCTCTTTTCATTATTCCCATCACATTTTTCAGAGTTGCTTCCTTATAAAAGCTACCTGGAATTTCAGAAATACACATTACGTACTTTGAAATTCCAGGTAGCTTTTATTTCCTTGTCGTAGCCGTAATATGACAGTTTTTTGTTTATTCTTCTCCTGCTTGTCTGTTCTTGTTTGGTGTTCTTTAAATTCTTAGGTTGTCTTCTTTTTTTGACTATTTTCATCTCCGTCAGCATCCTACAAGTCTTTTAACAATAAAAACTGTGTTCTACAAACGTTAAATGCTGAACGTTACTCATTATAGCCTTTCTTAATGTAAAATTCTATCACGGTGAGAAGCGAAACAAGCAGAAAGCCGCACTTAAAATAGCCCGTTCTCAAGTAAATCTTACAATCAACGGCTCAGTTAGTTTATAATAGGTAATTGTACCAAGAATAAACTGAAAGGCATGCAAAGCGCTTAATGAAAATAACAAAGTTAAACGTGTAAAAGCTTTTGAGAATTCTTTCGCTTGTTCAAAAATGTAATTAAATTAAAAAGAAATTCAAAGTGCCGAGAGAAACGAACTAAGAAAACATTGTGGTAGTCTAAGTAAAGTGACCTGGATGTAATGGAAAATAATACTTGGTAATTGTTCAAAACCTTTGTTTATCAAATATCGAAGTTGCAAATTTAGCTTTCTCTAACAAGAAGATGTTTGTGAAAACGTATTAGAACCCACATCAGGCACGACAAATCCTTAATTCTTAACTAAATTATTACAATAAACTCAAACAAGTAAATATTCAAATAAAAAATAATTTTAGTGTATGAAAGTCTAAGAAACAGTTTGTCAATGGAGTAAAACAAAGATTTACATTTAGAACACCAAACTCTAGGGTTACCTTTACAACCAGGCTTCTTGTAACTACCTTTGTTTTGGGAAGATTCAGGGAAATGTTCAACCCTATCTAGACGGACGTCCTCAATCGGTATTGCAGCTGCAGGGCCTCTTTTCTGTTTTTCCTTATACATAGCATTGATACATAGCTTAGAAGCGCGACCTGCTCTTCTAGGGACTTTGTTTTCTTTTAGTATTCTCTGAGAAATATAAGTCTTGAATTCTAGGAAAGGCACTGGTTGATTTTCTTGTTGGATATTACGGCGGTGTAGAAATCACACATTTACGCACATCAGATTCACAATATGGGAGAATAATCGATGATACAACTTTTTTTGATCTAATTGTGGCGCGATAGAGTGTACCAACAGATAAAGAAGGACACATCATGAGAAATCAAACTGATTATATACTGATGAATTACAGATTTAGAAAAGCAATGAAATATGTTGAAACGTACCCCAGTGCCGATACCAACATAAATCACGTAATGCTGTATGCTTCCATCAACGTCAAACCGAAGAAAAAACCAGAAGCAAATTAACAACCGCAAAGGTTAATATAGACTTATTCAGAGATACAAATATACGCAGTTTTGAAAACTTAATAAATATAAAACTGAAAGACGAACTAAGTAAGATAGAATTACCTCTATCGAAAGAACAGTAGCAAACAATGAAAACTGTAATTACAGTAACTGGCAAAAGTGAGCTCTTTCAAACATCCGCTAAGACACAAAAATGGATGACGGATGAAATAATTGATTTAATGAATTTACGCAGAGATCTGAAAAATAAAAATGAAGCAGAATATGGAAGAATATATAAACTAATAATGAAGAAAATTAACGAGAACAAAGAAAAATGGATGCAAGAAATGTGCAAAGAGATAGAAGACCTACAAAAAAAGCATGACGAGTTTCATATGCTCATAAAAATTGAAGAGGTAACAAGAAAAAAAACCTAGAGGGCAATTACTATCTACATAAAGGACGAAACTGGCAAATCAACTTGTGGAAAGGAAGATCTTAAGATGAAATAGTTAATAGGAATACAGATATATTACGCACTTGTTTGATGATGACTAAAGCGGTAAAGGCAAATGGGCCTGATGGAATCCCAACAGACAATTGAAGAACTTCAAGAAATGTTAAATCGAATACATGCTGAAAGCCTACGTTGGAGCCTTAGTATTAATGAGCAAGAAACCAAAATCATGATAGTGAACAAGATTGAAGTAGGGCCAAGAAGCCTCCAAAACTCAATTATAGAGAGAGCTGTACGTTTTAAATATCTGATAAGCTAGATAGAAAGTAAACTGGACCCGGACCTAGAGACAAAGTCGAGGATAGAGCAGGCAAGAATAGCTTTCCTGTAATTCAAAGCGATGCTGAGCAACCCCCAACTTGCTCTTAGAATTCGAGAACGATTCCCGAAATGTTACTTCTGGTCAGTGTTGCTTTACGGCTGGTAGACGGTGGACTCTCAAGACGCAAATCATGAGCCGCATAGAAGCGTTTGAAATGTGGACACATAGGAGGATTCTCAACATACCATGGACTGTCAGAGTTACAAATGAAAAGGTACTAAGAAGAATGAGACACAACAGATAGCTCCTAACATCTACTAAACGACGCGACGCAAGCTTGAATACCTATGACACATATTACGTAACGACAAGTATAACCTGCTACAACTTATCTTGAACGGCAAAATTGAGAGAAGCGTTGGATCGGACGCAAGAAAATGTAATGGCTGAGGAGTCTACGACATTGGACAGGGATGAGCGCGGGAGATCTGATGCACGAAGATAGATACCGGTCAATGCAGTTACCAACGCCTAAGGCATGAACTTTTTGTAAGCGATAACAAAAATTTGGTCATTGGATTTGTCGGTAGGTCTTAGTCGTTCTGTCATACTCTTTTATACTGTAGGCAGCTTCGACCCCAAAATTATTAAGCATTGCAACAAACCGATTATCAAACCACTTAGTGCAAGAGTACTGGACACCATCTATTGTGCATCTTTTTTTAGTTGATGACCCACATTCTTGTTTCGTCAATTGAGCGCCAGTTACAAAATTGCATTCTTGCTATTGATACTGCCTTACTGTACCTTATATTGGTGATTTAGCTAATTCAACTTAAAGGGACAGACTACAAAACCATGTGTCAAAGTATAACAAAGAACAGTAGCCAGTCTCAAAACTACATTGCTACTTGTAGCTAAGTTTGGAAGATCAGGAGGATGGTCCAAAATTGTACACAAAGCTGGCAATGTCGCACAAAGCAAATATTTTGTAACCCCATTTCTTGGGTTTCTTAGGGTTATACAGTTTTAGTCCACTTCTTCCTTTGAAAGGCACAATTTGTTCGTCAGCAGAATATTTTTTTCATTTAGGTAAATACCTGCAGTTTGAAACAACGTGATCGAATAGATTTGCTTTGATTGTTTCAAATCTAGTGACTGGCATGTGGAACTCGGTAGTGTTTATTTCAATATAGCTGAGCAGCTGGCAGTCCTATAATCAACAGGCAAAGCAAAGCAAACTTTCTCTCTTGTAAGTTCTAGAGGTTTATTAGGATTCTACTCAAATAAACATGAAAAAATAGTCTAAAGGAGAAAGTTTTCAGTTACCTAATCCAATTCTCTTCCTCCATAAGAACATCGTGGCTGCTCGGCTTTTTACATGCTAATGCTTTATTGTAAATGGGTGATTCGCTTGCATTCTCATCTTTAAGTTAGATAATGTGTTCTTTGTTATTATCGGATTTCTTCCTCCGTACTGGTTTTTTAGAAGGAGGTTTATGAGTTTCATCGTCGCTTCTTTGTGATTCACTGACAGTCTTCCTAACTTGATGTCGTCTTGGGCTGGTGATCAATGCAAAAATGCCACTGTAGGTGGCTGGCCGTAGATAACTTAATCTTTCTGTGGCCTGGAGGATATGGATTGGTAGATTTGGATAGCTCGTGGTGGTGTTGTATCAGGAAGTGCCCATGGACATCCAGACTGCCGCCGCACTAGTGGCAGCGTTGGATGCGAAACGATGGTTGGTGCGGATAAAATTTAAAACGTTTCCGTCTAGAACGGTGTTGGTATTTGTGTAGTGAGATGTGGGGGTGTCTAGATCCCGCCAAGGTAATTGAACCACGGAAAAAACTTGGCGAGAACAGACTGGATCTTCTGCTGGTCCTGAAACAGAAATAAACGGTGCAGAAACAATATTCTCATAGTATCTAGAGTGTTGGAAGGAAACAGAGAAAGTGGCGTACTAGTTGGTGGTGGGAAATTTATCGGAGGGCAATAGAGATACTTTCGAAGACGTTCTCCAGTTCGGGAGTGAGGTAACTGGCGTTGCCGGGAAACCTGGCGGGTGGGTACTTAAATTTGTAGGTGATTATCCGGAGTGATTTGAGGATGTTATGTGAGACGTTTTTGAATGATGGGCTCGATCGACGTATCTGCCTTGGAGAGATTCGAGCCTCACGTCTATCAGAGGGATCCTGGCCAGCTGGCATACCTCCCCGGAGGTATGGAAGCAATTCAGTCCTAGTATCACCCGACAGACTCGCCTCTCTTTCTGGCGAAGACATTTCATTTGATAGAGTTTGTACGTTTCGTACGTGTGAATACGTCATCTTTGGGAAACAACAACTTTGTCATCTCTGTCTCACAGAAGAGAGCCTTCGCTGTCGGACGATGGTAACCTTATATTTCCATCAAACTTTGTAAATCTACAAAAACGAAATGCCGGAATCCCTTCATCAGCGTTTCTTTTGGAAATCAAGTCAAATAAAGTTAAAAATGCACTTGTCATCTACCCCAATTTGAATATGCACGTACTAGATATGTACGAGGGCGGTTCAATAAGTACCCGTGTTAGAAATGAAGACACAATTTTTTTCAAAAATTTTTTTTTTATCTTTCAACATAGTCTTCTTTTAGAAATATACACTTCTCCCAACGTTCCTGCCATTTTTTTAACCCCTCCAAAAAATAGGATTTGTCGAACTCTCCAAAATACGCCTCTATCTCGGCGATGACTTCCTCGTTTGAGCTAAATTTTTTTTCCCGCGAGCCATTTCTTCATGTTAGGAAACAAGAAAGAGTCGCAGGGAGCCAGATCGGGTGAATACGCGGGGTGCGGCAGCAATTCATAACGCAATTCATGCAGTTTGGCGGCGACAACTCCGGATGAATGTGCTGGTGCGTTATCGTGGTGAAACAGCACCTTCTTTTTCGCCAAATGCGGCCGTGTCTCCTTCAATTTTTTGTCGAAGCTGTCTAATAACTCACTGTAGTATTGTCCAGTAATCGTTCTTCCTTTTTCTAAAAAATCCATGAGGATGACGCCGTTCGCATCCCAAAAAATCGTCGCCATGACCTTTCCGGCCGATGGAACCATCTTCGCCTTCTTTGGAGCAGATTCACCGGGAGAAATCCATTGTTTTGATTGTTGCTTAGTTTCTAGTGTGTAATGATGAATCCAGGTTTCATCAACGGTGACAACTCGACGCAAAAACTCCTTCGGATTTCGCTTAAATTGCTCCAAATACTGCTTCGAAATTAACAGCCGCATCCGCTTGTTGTCCACCGTTAGCAATCGTGGCACCCATCGCGCTGACAATTTTTTCATCGCCAACTTATCATGTAAAATATTAATTGCCGTTCCGGTCGACACACCTACGGCCTCTGCTACTTCACGCACTTTCGTTCGTCGATCAGCGAGAATCATGTCGTGGACTTTTTGAATGATTTCCTCGGTAACCACGTCTGCCGGGCGTCCTGGTCGCTCCTCATCAAAAACGGATGTTCGCCCACGTTTAAATTCGTTGAACCAATATCTAACTGTGGTCATAGATGGCGAAGTGTCCCCATAAACAGCATCCAACTTTGCTTTTATCTCCTCGCATTTTTTCCCATCCAAAAACAGAAAGCGAATTACCGAACGATACTGCTCTTTTTCCATCTTAGCTAAAATCACGAAACACGTCTTACTCAAATGGCTGTCAAATCCAAACTAACCTATCAATCAGTCTGCAATTTGTTATACCGTCGTTTGATAGATGGCAGCACACGATGATAACACCAACTTCCCTCAGGAATGCCTTCTGTCGTCAAACACGGGTACTTACTGAACCGCCCTCGTATTTGCATAGTAAGTACATTCATACTGTTGCTTTCAATACACAAATCAAAACACCGAAGCATTTGCAACATGCTATCCATTTACATCTCTTCTTTAGACACTGTAATAACTACTGATAAATTTTATAGTCAAACAGAATCACTAGAAACAAACATGAAATCACCTAAAATGCACCCAGTACATGTTATAGTAACACATGCACTGCAATTGCAAAATAAAACGTCATAATTTTCGAATCTACCAACTTAAAAATTTTTAAGGTGGAAAAATCCCTGATAAAATATAGCGATCTGTTGCTCCAGCACCACATCATCCACGCCAGCGAAATATGAAAGGCGAAAAATAAATTGGAATGGTACGTTGCCTCAAAGCAACTGTATGCTGTAAAGGGTTAATATTTAGGATATAATTTATTGGATTACATACGGGTATACCTACTGTTAAAAAGGTTAATTCGCTCAACCAGTTAGCATTTAAATATTTAATAGTGTCATAATCTGTCGAACATTGCTAAAAATGTAAGGAATTAAATTTCTTAGGACAAATGAAACATGGACAGGCAAAAGCAACTATATTCAAGCATGATAGGAATTCCAAATTTTCATCGTATACAAATCAGTACAAAAAATTGTAGAAAAACATTCAAAGCTTTGATGTTCAATATTTGTAATCAAAATAACCATTTCATTATAGGACCAGTTCATTTTACCCTGCACGATTGCGTTTTAAATTTTTAATTGCTGTAAATGCAGATGACCGTTTTGTCATTTCAGAACACTTACGGTGCAAATTGTCGGTTACTGTAAAAGTTACTTTTAACAAAATTAACCCATTAGACTACATATTGGGAAGGGAATAATCAAAAGCCTAAAAGTCTGGACCTTCATTAACGAATGTAAGTTGAAACTTCATTGAAACGAATTCAATTTCACTAATTCCAAATTATTTCTCTCTCTAGTTTGACGTTGCAAAGCAAAGTTGTTTTATTGTAATAAGCAAAGGCTTTCAGAGAATGTCGGGAATGGATGTAGTAACTAAAATATCAATTCAAAATATTATTTACTGTAAACAATAAAGGGGGAATATGGTTAGATAGTTATGCGTTCTCATCAACTAACAGTAATTCAATTTCTGGAGGATATCCATTTGTTGAAGTTTATACAGTAGACGGTGCTATTAGCAAGCGTTTGTACATTTCACAGAAGTTACAACCGCATTTTGTGAATAAGGCTTCCATTTTATAGTCATTAGAAGAGTCGACTGGTTACAAAGTAGAGCTTGACCGCTCTTTTGCATTTCCAGGGCTTTTTGTTGCAAAGGAGGCCGCTTTATTACGTCCATTTAAATACACACACTCTCTAACACACGACAAAGTAATAGACTTCTAACTATGTCTATGTGCTTTTGTAGTTCAAAGCGTTTTTCATACAGATTTGTGCTGCTTTCATTAAATATTTGTTTCAATTTTGTAATAAAGGGATGTTGAAAATGTTCACAATGACATAATTTCGAACCAAAGCGTTACCTTCTTCTGTCTTCTAGTTTGGTTCGTCATTTTATTGCTTTTACAAATATGCAAAATTCTCACGTTTTAAAAGGTTGAATTCTTGCATTTAATTCTGCTCAAATATTAACATTTCCACTTCCTTCTGCATACCGTAGACGGCAGCTGTTGCTATACAGAATAACTTAAAATGTATTTCGAATGCTAGAAACTCTTTAAAATACCTTTATGCTGCATCCGAAAACCCTCTTGTGTAGAATTCGTTAAAGCACTTTACCAAGGTTCACATTTTACGAATTACTGAAGATAGCAACTTCCAAAAGGATAATTAAATTTTAGAAAACGCTTATGAGCAAGTTAAGAAGTTTTGAGATTAACAACAAAAAGAGAGAGAAAAGGGAAAATTTTATCAGGAATTCTTTTTTTATTTTTAAATGCCTCCTTTGGAATGTCGAGACCAACATCCTTTTCAATTAGAATTAAAAACCGAAACTTCCTTTGATCTAAGGGCCCTAAGTGTTATTGTTAGAGAAAGTGCCGAGGCTAGGGCAAGTTTTTAAGCACCTACACTGTTCGTGACTAGACTCTCTGCTTTTAAGTTTAAGGCCTTTTCAGGGTAAAGAGGGAATGAAATGAAAATGTTCCTGCGATCCCCTTTGCACGACCTTTTCTTTAAGTATGAGGCACACAATGGGTTAAAATTCCCCTACAATGTTTTAACTTGCACTTTTTCGTGCGAACTAGCTCGAACTAATGCTTAAGATTAATTACTTTAAAATCCGATTTATCCATAATTTCGCCAAGACAAAAAGTCGGGTTACCTTTTGTCATTTAGCAGACAAATCGTTATAGTACACGCGGCCCTTTCAAACAAGAGGTTGCGGGGTGAATTTGTGTTAGCATTAAAAAAGTCAGCATCGCTAGCTTTGTGCGTAATCCCAGTACCTTCAATGGCCAAATTCGTAACATGTATTTCTTTTCACTAAGCAAGTGCTTCATCCTTAAAGATCCCTGGGTTCTTTAACCCTCCGATCCGTTACCAGAGTAATCAATCACACTAGACATCTCCGGCTCACTGACAATTGCTTCCCTTGCTTCCCAACCCGATTATTCTACTTCCATTTTACCCGCCGGTGCAGCTAAGAGTCCAAATACAATTGTAGCACAGATTTCCTTCAACTTCTTCTTACCCTTCTTATATGCTGTTCCGATGCCGAATTCTCGCTTAATGCTTCGTTGCTCTTGATTTTGATTACTCTTTCGGACAGAGAATTTCGTAAAAAACATCTTTTATCTATATATACAAAAGTATATTCTCGATGTACATTTTAATGTTAGGTTTTTCTGTTATAAAAGTTTTTAAAAGAGAATTGATTAACCTTGATAAAGTTTCAAGTTCAGTTCCTTTTTTGTTTGAAAACGAAAAGGTCGAACTCTTAAAAATGTGTGTACACGGATGAAGAGACTGTAGATATCGATTATGGCGTTTTTAATCATCATTTTTTTAAATCTATTATTGTAAATTTTCTGTTACGTAAATGTGAACTTAGTTTGTATTTTCTGCTTGATTTTATAATTACTGAGTTCACGTACTAGGGTGTTAAATTCGTTTACAATACAGGAACGATGAAAACGTTAACGCAGGTGCAGTATTTATAAACTCTACCGTTCTTTAGGTTATGGTTTATTATTAAAATGACCTTCTAATAAGACTGATCCCTAGCATATATAAAGTATTTGTTATCATTCTTCAAAAGCAAAAATATGCAAGTAACTAAGTGAACGCACATGCTCTATCAAGCAGGATTCAGAAAAGCATTCTTTACTATAATAGCTCGCATAACTATGTACTACAATGTACATCCTGTGAATCAATCGATAGAAAAATTCTGAATATAATACTTCCTTATACTGTACCTGCCTTTCAAGTATTCAAAAGGTGTATCCTCATATCTCTGTACGTCTGGATACATAAATCCCCTCTAAATGATAACACCCAGAATTTACATTCGAAAAGGTGACCTGACAAAAGTAACTCTGTCTCGGGATCTCTTTAATTACTTTTTCAATAATTAAAGTAGACAAACAAAGAAATCAACATAATAAAAAATTTATATCAAACTTAAGATTCATAGAGAAAGTAGTTGCGGATGAACTAAGAAATCTGCTAGAACACTTACAAAAATTCTTACAAACGCCAAGAAACAAGAGCATAAACTACAAAGACAAAACTTGAATGCAAATAAAGCGGCTCGTTTAAGATTAATTTTTTGTTTTGAAAACAAATATCTAAAGCTATTACAACAAAGAATCAACTAAGACCCGCTAGAATTCTGATCATTAGATACAGCATTTAAGACGGGAAGCTTCTCTAATAAAGGACAAGCAAGATTTTCAATTCATGTCTAGTTCTCAATAATTATGAAATGAAGAAATTAGATGCAATACAAAATAAAATGTTAGGCAGCATTTTAGAATTAACACTAAGTGATCTTGGTTAGATATGTTAGTAGACATCAAAAAAGGTTAAATAGATCCTAGTAGTGTGCGAGTGCAAGAGACTTAAATGACGCCGATCTTATTATCACACGACCCCCTCCTAATAAATAGCCTTAAAGCTATTAGTTGTTTAATCAGTATGTCTTATGTCCGTACCTACTGTCAATACTCAAGTCAAACTCGAACTTGAGTTCTACTCAAGCATGCTCTGATATTTATAATTCAGGCTTAACTCAAAAGTAGTTTTTTCCTGTCGCATGTTCAAACCCAAAGAAGGGAAAAAGGGAGACTTGAGTTTACCTTTTGAGCTGAGTAATTCAAAGGTGGAGCCAAGCGTAGACTTGTTTAACAAGTACTGACTCTGAATACGAGAGTAGTAATTGAAACACCCTTGCCGTGAAACAAATGAGTTCACAAAACAAGCTACGTCGAGTGAGATCTACTCAATATAGAAGGACTAACCTCGCAGGCGCCCTGGTCTACTCGGTCTCCGGCATGTGGTTGGCCTTAGGAGTCTTGGTGGTATCTGAAACATAAAACATAGTTGTGGCAGGAAGGAGGAGATGTTGAGGATTACAAATTCTTGAAGGTTTTGTGGTTGTGGGAGTATCGGATGTGGAACTGATTTACCAAGTGGTCGAAAGTGTGCTGTCCAGAATGTCTTGGAGCTTCGGATTTGGACTAGAAGAATGGGTGGAAGGTGTTTGAGCTTCCTCTTGAGTTTCTTGGGAATGGGAGCGGGTGGAGTTTTCAGAGTGTCAAGAGCGTAGGTTTGGTTTTGCTCTTCACCAAGCCCAGTTTCTCGTATAGCAAATACTCTACTTGTACTTTTAAGATATCTATTATATTCCAAGTTATTTACAACTGTCGCTGTCTGCCTTCTTTCAACAGGTTTATTCATTATTCTTTGTTATATAAGCTTCCTTCTTTAAGGTTCCATCTTTCCAATGCTTGATCGATCTCATCTCTGAATGATCTGCATGGTATTCATTTAGGATTCTTGCTCTTCTGGTAACTCTGCTACATCTCCTCCAGTACATCATTTCTGTGGCTGTTATTTTACTTCTTTTTTCTTCATTATCCAATTCTCAGCTCCATAGGTCATACCTCTCATAAAGCAAAGATGTTTTATTGTGTGTTTTTTGTAATTTATGTTTCATAGTACTCCTTTGAATTGTCTAATGCATGCTCTACTTTCACCTAATCTATTTGCATATCTTCTACAGTTATTACTTTTTTGTAGTCCTAGTTTTCTCTTTCAGTCGCTAGATATTCTGTCTTCTTAATGTTGTCCTCTAGGCCATTTTTTGCATATTCGTCACCATACTTTCACATCATGTAACCGAGATCTTCGTCATCTTGGACCAATACGATCGGATCGTCTGCAAAACTTAAGGTAAAATGATATTTATTTCGAATTGGCCTTTACATTTCTGTTTTCATGGTGTAAGTGTTCTTTCAAGAAAAATTTTGAAAGGAGTAGGGGATGTGGAGCAACCTTATAGTACACCCTTTGTTGACTAATTTCATTTTTATTAAAATTGCTTTATCTAATTTCATGTTGCATTTATTAAGTTGCCTGGGATGTTAAGTCTCTTCATGGAGTTCCATACTTTCTTTCTCGGGATGGAATCGTTTGGCTTTTCTAGGTCGATAAAAAATAGGTGTACAGATCTGTTTTTAGCTAGTTGCTTCATTGTGTAAACATGGTCCAGATAAGATCTCCTCGCGGTGAAGTCGGCTTGGTTTTCATCTATCTTATTCTTAATGTTGTCTTCCGGCTTTTCTTTAATTGATCTACCTATAACTGAGATAATGCTAATGTCATTATAGTTCTCATATATCTTACGGTATCCTTTTTTTAAATATTGATGTTATACACGCTTCTGTCCATTCCTTTGGTAGGATTTCTCATTGATTCCTGTCTCAAACATTCGTTGAATCATACGCAGAGGCTTATCAGGTCCATATTTGATAAGTTCAGAAGCTATTCCTCCTGGTCTAGGACACCTGTTGGTTTGTATTTTTCTCACTATATTTTTAATGTCATTTTGACTAATTGTAATTGGTTTTGTCTCATTTTCTTGTGTCGTTGACTGTTGTTATGAGCATCGGTCAATCTACCGGTAATAATTTTTGATAGTACTTTTACCATTGTCCTTCCTCTATAATACATCATCTGTTTGTTCTTTGTTGTTAGTTCTCATTGACTTAATTATTCGCTAGGCTTCTGTATTTTTAGTTCTGCTCTTTATTTACACATACTGATTTCCACTTTTTATTTTTTACTTTTGCTATCACTTCCCTGTTTTTCTCTCTGTATTTCTCTAGGTCTTTGGGTTTATTCGCATTCATCCATTTGTTATGTAGTTACTTCTTTTGTTCTATGCTTTTTGTTGTGTTATCATTGATGTTATGCAGATGTTTTTAGTTTTTATTTTCTATCTTGCCTAGGGTTTCCCATTGCTGCTTCTTTAATACTATTTTTTATGTGTATAAGTGTCTTCAATGTGTTCAAATCAAAATTCTTTCAGTTCTAGTTCAGGCTTCTTTGATAAAGTTTTTTCATTGTTTCATCTTGTAGTAGATGTGTTTTATATTTTTCGCCCGTAAGGTTTTTTTAGTTTTACTATATCTTCTGTGTTCTCGTTTTCTGTTGGTACTCTAACTCAGAGAAAGGTCACAAAAATTCTATGGTCGCTGCCGCACTCTAGTCCTCTTTGTACTCGCACGTGTTTTACTCTCAAGGTACTGTTTTCTTCACAATAAAGTAATCTATTATAGATCTTCGCTTTCTTGTCTGCCATATCCAAGCAAATATGTTGGTTGGTTTTATGTTTATATAATGCATTTGTAATGCGTAGGTTGTTTAATTCACATCTTTCGATTATCCTCTCCCTATTTTCATTTCATGTATCTTCTTCAAAACATCCTACTGTCGTATCATTGTTTTTCCTTCCTACTCTTTCATTTAGATCGCCGGCTATAATTATTTCTTGGTGTTCTTTTTACTTTTTCTATTTCTTGTTGTAAAGTTTCCATAAATTGATCTTTTTCTGTTCTTTGTTTCACTCATTATTAGCAGTATGTTCCAACAATTATAATCTCTCTTCCAAGTACGTCCATGTAGTCTCTCATTAATTAGTTGCCAGTTTTGTATAAACCTTATCCAATTCCATTTTACTAAGACTGCAACGTCGTCTTTCTTCCTTTTTGCTTTTCCATTTTCACTCTATAACAATGAAGTATAATATGTATTGTTTCTGTTTTACTGCCCATTTTCTTTGTTTCACTCATTATTAGTAGATTGACTTCCCTAAATTATCTCTCTAGCGTTTTTCTTTTCCATTTTCTGCCGGTTGGGACATAAGTTTTAGATTTGGGTTTCCTTTGCACAACCGATGCGACTCCCTCCCAAGGAGGTGTGAATTACCACACAGGGATTTTTTGTGTTTTTCATTCTGCATTACGTTTCCAGGTTGCCCTTACCTTTTTACATGTATCAGAATTCTAAAGCCTGCTGCCATAACCACCTTCCTGGAGGACCCATTTTTTAGCTGCTCACTCTGCGTACATATGCTATCTGTAACCGCCCACTCTGTTTGCTAGTTTTGGTCCATCCCGGATATTGATTTTCTCGGTACCACGCACATCTGGGGGGGGGGGGGTATTCCCATACCCGCTACCTGAAAAGGCGCTTGATGGGGTACTATCAAATCCCAGAGGGCTTTTAGGATATAAGATGCAATTATAACAAACCTTTTATGCTTATTCAGTCATGTACAGGAGAATCTGTTATGATGTAATGGATACACATTACTAGGCACTTAGAAAACTTTAGAGCAAATGTCTCTAATTCGTAAAAAACTCCACTTAAAAACTTTGACATTTTTTCAGTCTTAATTTATTGAAATTTAAATAACATTTCTTTGAAGAGTTGAATGGAATGATTATATACCGTTTTTTAAACTATCTTTAGGTATAAAGCAAGCTTTATGAAAGAGAACACAATGTATAATCTTTTGGCCACTCATTTTAAAAGGGTTAATGATACTAAGAACTACAGTTTACCTTTTTAAAAGATTGAAGGCAACTTAGGAGTGCTGAGTGATTTTTCATCTTCTGCTTCACTTATCTTTAGTAGAATCTCTCACATGGAGGAACTGGAAAAAGCTCCAACGCAATGTACAAAAGCTGTTCCATACCTAGATGCTATTCTATATGCAATTATAGCTAACTTACTCGTATTGAAATTAACAAAATATTAAAATTTAAGAGATGTCAAGAGTTCGAGATTAGGTTACAGAATTGTTTTACCACATACAGCATGTGAGAAATAAATTATCTAAAATTCAATACACTCTTTCAGTTATTTACCTTTTTCAAGATCTTTCGAATGAATTAATTGTCAAATTTTATTTTCTTTTGACTATTTATAAAAAACAAAGATCGAAGCACAGAAATGTTACCTTGTTGTCTCATTTTGAGTGACTCTATAGAGACTGCACGTTGGTAAGCAGTCTTCAAGTATTGAAAATTTTATTTATTTCCTTTATTAACAGTTATATAAATTTTAAATTTTTTGCCTCCTACTTCTTTTAGTTTGATTCTGGCTGTTTACTGTTTTAACCCATATGTCAATACTTGACACTGATTAAGAAATAAGTTGTTATATAGTATTTGTTGATATAGAATATAAAATACTAAAAATAAACAAAACTCTTATAAACTCAACTAATGTAATAATACAAAAATCAGAGCTTAAGTTAATATTTCGACATGATTTTCTTTTCTGAATGTACGAGACGAATATACTTATTGCTTCCATTGCATTTGTTAAGAAGAGACTTTTTGTTCTTCTTTCTTGGATATAGATAACAGCGGAATGTTGGTTCCAGGTAGTTCAAGAATGATCATTTCCATATATTTCTTGTTGGGGCTTGTATAGAGCTAAATCTGTACCGACGAATAATATTTTCTCTAGCTAGATCTTTCCCTAGATCTAAAAGAAATTTTCTACGGGCGTCTAACCGTCCACTTTTATATTCTTTATTTACAAGACTAGATAATCTAAAACCGTTTATAGCGGTTATATCAAGTGGATGGCAAATACAACACCAGGCCATCTATTTGTTTTTCATTGAGTGGTGTTCTGTTGTGCCATTTGATACCCTACATCTACAATCCCTTTCGTTGCATTATGATGCAGAATAATGTCAGGTTTGTATTTATTTTCTTCTCCATTGATCTTGTCGTCATAATGTTTACTTAAAAGTAGAAAGACTGATCTGTTTTGTTTAGGTGTGTAAAACCTCATAGTTTGATTTGTTGTAAAAGCAAACAATGACGAATGTTGAGGTTTAGATTTTAATGGAAGGTGTTCTTCAGGTATGAAACTCTTATTTTTTTAAATCGTAAATCAACCTTTTCTCGCAAAGTTTATCCACCAATCTTAGGCTTGTAAAGAAGTTATTTGCGGTGATACCATATCCTCCATATAAATTGCCAATCATGTCTTAAACGACCCTTTCTCCTTGATTTTTCTCGGCTACGTTATTTAGCTTACCTAAAACACGATATTACATTATTATTACTCTAAAGAACTACAACACACAAAATTTTATTAAGATATTTGCTACATAGGATGTGTCACAATCTGCAAGAGCCCAGATCTTCAATCCATGTTTCACGAGTTTATTTCTCATGTTAATTCTGAATGCAGAAAGAGAATTAGCTGATTATCCACGCAAATGCGTTTTTGGAATTTGACAGAAATTGTTGTAATATTATCTTATGGGGCCCCTTTGTCATTTAGCCTTTGATTTTCTCTTGTGTGAAAGTTGTCGAACCGCAAGAATTTTTTAACATACTTTAAGCGGTTACGAAACAGTGAAGCTAGAATAATGGAACCGCAGGGGGCAGAATCACTAGACCAAAGTATTCAATAGGTTTGCTACTACTTTTTAGAATAGTGCAGTAATCCAATAAAGGCATATATTTTAAAATTCGTTCAGTAAAAAACAACAAAAATGAATTTTTGATGCTGGTAATTGTAGAACTGTAGGTCATAAGTTCAGGTGCATTTCTAATTATATTGACATACGACCCTCTAATCCTAAAATTAGTTATTGGTACTTTTGCCCATTGTTTTCCATCTTTGGCTACGTAGTAAGAAACAACAGTAGGGATATTACTTGCCTACTCAGCTTCTTCATTACCGTCTTCATTATCATCAGCAAGAACTTCGTCATCAACGAGTTCATTTTCAGATATATTGTCAACACTCTCTTCATCACTAGCTGGTTTCTTGGTCGTTAGTTCTTCAAACTCTAGATTGTCATTATATAAGAGAAATAATATTTCTTCTTTTGTAAGACTATTTTCATTGCAAAGTTTTTGGAGGCAACTCATTTTGATATACAATTCTGACGACAAAATAAACACAAACCAACCCGCACTTCAGTCAGAGTCCAACTAACTATACAAACTAAACAGAATAAATTCGCAAGGGGAATCCCCTAAACTTTAAATGCAATTGGCAATTTTAACAACTAAGCGGGGTACAGGTGTACCCGTGCTGATTTTACCAAGCGTATGGCTTTATAAAAAAATACAGAAACTGCATTATATGCAGAAATCAGTGGTTTTGAAGCTACCTAATAAAATATCAATTTATAAAAGATAAAAATCTTGATAATAACGCAAAAAAAACCTTACGTGGGGTTCATTTGTACCTTAGCCAGCCTTATAAGGGTTAAAAATAATTGTCGATTTTCGAATTTAGTCTTCAACGAAATGCTTCCTTTGAAATATTTATTCCAGCGACGTGTAGTTCACTCAGTTCATAGAATTGGCGGGTGTAATATCTAAAAACTAAGTAGCATAAAGACTACAGAACAACTTTTGTCTTTATGGTGTATATTTCTTACCAGTTGTGACCGTTGGGGAATTAGTTCAATTTTACCCTTAGAGATACAGTAAACCACTCACAGGTAACTTCAGCCTAACAAGCTAAAAACAGCTTTTTTCTATACATGTCAAGTATATTAGAGAATTTAAGAATCTTCTTCTAGATCAAAGCTTAGAAAAATTTTCTGAAAATGGCATTCTCGCATCAATTCAAATATTTAATACTTGAAAACGACTAACTGGAAATTTCAACCATTTTAAATTCGAGTTAGCGTTCAACAATTCTAGGAAATAGAAAATACAACAACAAAAGTTTTAAAGATTCCAGGAATAAATTTAAAAGCGATTTATCGGAATTTATTAGCTAACAGAAAAATAATAAGAGTAAAACCAATTTGATTTACCTAATAAAACTAAAATAATACAAGCTTATTTTCAGTAAAAGGAGCAACTTTAATTGAAAATGTTTTTTTGTACGTTTTTCAATTTATTAGAATTTTCTGACTATTAATCTTCTCATGCTTATTCGACTGTCAAGTTTATCGTAGCAGAATCGCCGTAGAAAATTTTTGCGCACTGAGTTATGAATAATCGAGTTGTCTCTCGCAATCCAATACTAAATCCGTTTTGTTTTATTACGGATGTAGAGGAAGAGAGAAGAAAGGCCGGATTGACCTAGGAGAGAAAATCCAACCTGATCGTTGCTCTTACACTCAATATTTCAAACGGTTTCGCGTGATTTAAAACCAAGAAACCTTATATTTGTGCTTATTTACAATTGCTGCTGAGTAAACCAATTCAACTGATTTTCTCCTTTATTTTCCTTCTGGATCAAACGTGAAACTACTTTATCCTGGATTTTACTTGTGACACCAATAGTTTATAACTGTATTGTTGTTTGGTAAAAGGTTTTTCTTGCTTTTAAAGGATTTAATGAGAAATATGTGCCTCTTGACGGTGATTCTATACATAGTTGTCGTTCTCTCTTTTTTTGTTGTAGGATTCCTTTACGTGAAACAACAATAATAAAACAAGCACAGATTAGAGTTCTCCTTTTTCTTGAAATTGATGGAAAATGAATCTCTTGAGATAAAGATTACAAAGAGAGGAGTAACAACACAAACATTTTATGGTAACGATTTCAAATTCATGAAACACGAAACTTCTGGAACGACTTCTAACAAGTCGTCATATTCTCGTTAGCATTTTCGGAGTATGAGAGGTCTCTCTCTCTCTCTCTCTCTCTCTCTCCTAAAGGGGAAAATGAAATAATATCCGCTATAAATCAGAATGGTGTGTTATTATTGATTACCCGTCTCTCCAGCGGAGCGCTGATTACGTAAAGATTTGTAAGTTTAATTAATGGGGATTATTTTTAATCACCACTGTCTGGGAAACCCGCAATGGCTTGCTTGATCCACTAATGGGACGCGACATAAAAAGTTAATACTAGCCTAACCTAACTCGGGAAAGCTCTACTACTCTAATTATTTTTTTAATCATTTGTTAGCCTAGAAAGATTTGTATTATTATGTGTTTGCATTTCTTTTACTTAGCTGTAAACTTACGTTACCTGATAGCTGAAGGAACCATGTTTTGCGTACATATCATATTTGCCTTCAAGTAATTACATACTTCAAAGACACTAGCTTAGGATTTATGTGCTTGGCTCATCCTCTCGTATAACCCAATGCTCTAAATTTATGCGTTCCATGAAAATAATAATATGGAACTTAAATGATTAATAGCCTTCTTTGGGAATATCAGAATTCTTTGCAAAAATAGAATTTTTATTTCGAAAAAGAACTGAATATATATTTCAATAATATCTAATTGTACGCATAATTAAATTCCGTTGCTTGGTAAAATTCTAACCAGTTTTATTTAGTACAAGAAACTTATTTTCCGGGGAAGAAACTTTAGCATCTCTAAGAGGAGAGAGAATCTTGAGCAAATTTATGTCTTCACCCTTCTAATGTAATTTCCTCAACTTTGAGTAACAAATATTCTTTTCTAAATCAGATTATTCTGAGGAAGGGCCAACACAAAAATCTTACTTTCCCCCAAAATAACGTCTTTTCGTCACGCGCAAGCTTTATATAGCAAAACATCGCTTAGTTTATCCAAGTTCGTGTTTACCCTGGAAATGCTTGACTAAACGCTAGGTAAATACATCTGCGCGCTTAATTCAATTGAACTTGACTGGTGACAGTTTAACGGTCTGTTTCTCTCGCAGTTTGATATGTACAAACGAATGACAGGTTATATTCTCCATCACCTGCGGCAAATACAAGATGACGTCACCAACGCTTAATAATAATATAGGAATATGCATTGAAAGCAGATTCAGATTAATCTCTGGAATCAAGAATTTGTTGCGCATTTTAGTTATAGATTTCGAGAACTTACTTTAGAAGTACCTACCACTTTAAATTATTGAGATTGAATTTACTGTTTGAAAAATTGTGTATTAGGCACGCCAATGCTGTATTAGTAAGTAAAACGAACCATTTAATGTTCCTGTTGTATTCACAACATGTGTAGAAGTGTTAATTACATGTAGCTAAGGGAACGCCATAAATTTTGTTGCTCTGTGACTTAAGATGGATAATTTATAGTATGTTAAGTTTGTGTTAACGATGCTTTCAGTATGTGCAAAACTAACAATCATTAATGTCACATGAAAATCAAACCGAACTTTAATTGCAGAGCTTTATTGATTTTGATTGAGTTAAAATATTATTACTGAATGGCTTTCAAGGGTTAATTTTAGATCAAATTAAGAAAAACTTGGGAATGTGCATGAGCCTGAGCTATATTCTTTGTTTTGAGCCCTAGATACTTACTAACATTGTCATTTCTTTGATTATTTTTCTCTAACTGGATTGTTATGCTGATGATCCACGTATTTACTATCTTATAATATAAGACTGAAGATCTGTTGCCGCTATGAAGAGTTGAAAGACTTTGTGTTCTACCCTTTTGAATCTAACGAAGATTTACATTTTAAACACATTACTTGACTTTGACCTATTAACCTTTCTAAGAAGATTCTTTTGTGTATTAATATCTGTCCAAGGCTTTGGTCTATTTTGCAAATTACTGAGCTACACTGTAAGAAATTTTTTTTCCTAACATCGTGGAAATTCAGATATTCTAGCATATTGTTAAAATATTCCGAAACAATGACGCGACGTTTCTATAAGTAAATCTACAGCTTAGATTTACAATACCATTAGAGAGGCAGATAAACAAGCTGCAATTTAATTCCGACATGCTTTAAATAGTTCACGTTTGTTTACCGACAGAATAACTAATAATAGATTCAATAAAATTGCTGCAGTTTTTATATGTCATTAAAGCGAATTGAATCTTCAACCTGACGCTAGTCTTTTTGCTTAAAAACTCCAACTGCCCGTTTTCAAATAACAGAACAGCTTTCTTGTATCACCACTGAAAAGAACGTACATATGGAGAGATACGTTAAGAAGATATTTCAAAAGATGAGTTCTGAAAAACAAAAGAAAGGTTATCGTATATCTTCTTTAAGAAAGACGGACTAGCTCATACCTTTCTGACAGTTAACCAAGATCTTGCTTTAGCTTCATCAAAAGGGTAGACAAGCATGAACTAAGATACTGAGATGACTCGCGCTTTGCTGAGACGCCATTGGCCCACTATAGCTTCTTCTAATTAACCTTTCAATAATTTTCTCGCGAGAATTACATATGTAATCTGTACAACTTTTGATAGAGTTTTACTCTCCATTACCTTTCTTGATAAACACGGAAGTGTTTCTTCTCCAAATTTTCTTCCTTCAACTTTCATTATGGAGCTCTATGTACAGACATACTAGGATTTCGCACTCAAAGGCGCTTGCTACCTCGAATTGCCTGCTATACAGCTTTATAAGCTATGACCTTTTCGAAAGAATTATATACAGACATTGACGAAGCTTTGCTTTACATTAGTTTCTTGTGTGCGAAAATTTGGACGTCGTCCTCCAATAATTTTTCCGAAGAAGCTGTACACAGACATTGACCTCACTTTGCACTGAGTTAATGTTTTTGATAAATCTAAATGTTACGGCCAAAGCCCAAAGTTTGGCCCGTTCCCAAATTGGCCGGTCATTTCGCACCTTGGCCGAGAGGTGCGGCCAAGGTCCGATGTACTATCACGGCAAAGAAAGCCGGGGCACTACCCAGATTTTAAAGTTACCCCTTGTAAATCTGTCTTTCAGTTTAAGTAAA
Organism: Ignelater luminosus; assembly: GCA_011009095.1. Classification (NCBI taxonomy): domain Eukaryota; kingdom Metazoa; phylum Arthropoda; class Insecta; order Coleoptera; family Elateridae; genus Ignelater; species Ignelater luminosus. Next base: position 161,716 of record VTPC01090993.1, read on the forward strand.
ACTATTATGTAAGTAAGTACCTTATTCATTGAACTGATAAATCCACTTTAAAGCCTGATGCAAAAAAGAAAAAGTTTGTTAGAGACGACGTATCCTTAGACTTTAGATTTTTGCCGCGATTGTACTTGAAAATATACTACTGTGGCCGGTCATTTCGCGAAGTGGCGGGAAATCCCTGACAAACGTTCGATTTTGCTGATGCAAGACTGTCCGGTAGGCGGCACACGTGTGTCACTTCTGGTGTAATGGTTGCCTGCACGTGGTATAGCAACGAAAATGCCACGCTGTGACAATAATATTTCGTTGGTCTGCTGCTTTTCAAAAAAGGTTCTGCCTCCATGACTTGTTCTCATTAATCTGACGCAGCGGTTTCATTGTGAGTACTGTATTCCTTGTATTTGTATAACTAGTATTCTACAGTGTTATTAATTAAAAAGTATACATAGACATTATACATTAAATCCCATATCTATACCGTTATATTATCTTTTATTTATTTTAATAGCGTTTCTTAGGTTGCCTGACGGCGAGTACAAGTTTATACTCAATTATCAGGACCGTTTAACCAGGTTTATATTATTGCGACCTCTGAGAAGCAAAAGAGCTGAAAAAGTTGCCTACCAGCTACTTGATATCTTTTCCAGTATAGGTGCTATCAGTGTGCCTTAGTCAGATAATGGAAAAGAATTTGCAAACCGAGTTGTAAATGAAATGAAACTGGTACACGGAAAACCGAGGCATAGCCAAAGCCAAGGTTCCGTTGAACGTGCCACCCAGGATGTTCAGGATATAATGATGACATGGATGCAGACAAATGATTCAACACATTCAATTCATAAAAAACCGTTCTTTTCATCAAGGCATTCAGCAGTCGCCATATGAAGCCATGTTTGGCTGCAAAGCAAAAGTGGAGCTGAGTACTTCAGATCTGTCTAGAGAGGGTGTCGATAACTTAGTTACAGAAGAAGATCTTACAGAAGAACGTCGAGCAAAAAATGGAGGATGCTATAAATGCAGGGACTGCCTCCAAAAATAAAACTGCTGCCGTGGCGGTAGAACCATCAGAAAGCCTAAGACTGTTTGCCTGACAATAACAGTATGAAAACATTTTGTGTAGTGTGTGTGTTTGTGAAAAAGAGTGTAGTTCAGTCCATTATTGTGGATTTTGCGGCAAAGATGTGCATGCAGTTTGTGGAATAAGTAATGAAGCAAACGAAAAACGCAGAGGGAAAGTTACTTGCAAGCTGTGTCGTAATAAACAAGAAATAGGGAAAAATAAGTCAGCAGGTCATGTTAGTTTGCAAGTTCAAGGTGCAAAGATGCTTAAAAAGTCAAGTGCAAAGTTTCCACCAGCGAAACTTGGAGATAATGTACGCCTTCGCATACTAGATGTTGATAGAGGTCGCGGTGGTCCAAGAAGCGTTTTTGTAGTTGTCACAAACGTTGAGGGCGCTTTCTACAAGCTAGGAATAAAACATGGTATTCTCAAACAACTGTATTCAGAAGTGAGTTTTCTATTCTGAATGAGAAACTGCTCACACTGAAATCTGTGGACACAGAAACAAAATCACCAGAAACTGTCGCGTCTTCCCAATCACTGACCGGCGACCAAGGCTACAATCAATGCAATTGCACTGATAAGTGCGCAACAAATCGCTGCAATAGAAATAACAAACTGTTCTGTAATTCTAAATGTCATAAAAGTGCATCTTGTTGTAACTAGTAATGATAAAGATTGTTAATTTACTATCAATTATAAGCTTAACTATTAAAATTTAATTTGTTAATTTATAAATAATAATTAATATAAAGAATGAAATTATACAGACTCACCAAAATCAGCTCATAACTTTTTTCTTACGACTTTGGCCGATCACCTCATGCCATTTCGCAGATGGCCAAATTCCAAAATCAAGAATAAATCGGACATTGGCCGGTCAATTTACAGCGACATTGGCCATTTTCCGATTTGGCCAGACGCTTCCCACTAGGACCAATTTTGGGCTTTGGACGTAACATAAATACAAAATCTAATAGGTTTCTCGTTTTGATCAGCCATGCACAAACAGTACTCACTGTTTGATAGTTCACGGTCTTGCTTCGCCCACATCTCTTATGGAGATATGTATAGATATTAACGTGCTACCTACGCTAATCCAATACATTAACATTCGTAACGAAACGAGACATAAAAACTGACTAATAATCTGGAATGCGCAACCTATCGGGCAAAGTTATACATTGTTCGCTATTTAATTTTTTGGTAAAGTTGTGTAGGCTTTGCATTCAAAGAATGATACTAAACCTGTTTATAAAATGATTGTTTTTTGTTAACGTTAAGTGGTAATTTAAATAGACTTCATTACTAGATTCACTGTAGTTTAAAAATGACAAGTGAATTACAAATCCATGTGATCATTGCTCCGTATTAAAAGCCAAAATATAGCGAAAACTGCTCGAAATAAACTCAGCAACTACACAACATCAAGGTAATTGAATTAAATTACTACCCAAACGAGCAATAATTAAAAACCTAAACATCAAGCATTTACCAAAAATATTTCAAAATTAAAATACTGAAAGCGTGTTGGGCTTCAGAAGCTTAAAGTTACGACAGGTTGACCGGGCCGATACCTTTTCGTTTGCTAAACACGCACTGCAACAACTGATTGAACACAACACAACCGGATTAAAAACGATTCCACAATTCAACTTAATTTTAAATTAAATTAACTCTATATAATGCTACCAGCTGGAAACGGCCCGGATTTCTTGGGCCTTCCTTCCCAAACATCAACAATTCAAAACAGCATACAGTGCCATCTATGCAACAATTTTCCACACACTTTCAACTACCCACCAGAACAATGTTGCAATATAAACCCGCACCCACATGTAATGCCGTAGCAAACTATTAACTCTGCCCCTTAGCAAGTATCCTAACAATTGAGTTATAACATGATGCGTGTCCAACAAGAAACATACACAGTTCCACCAACAGTCAATTATATGTAGCAGTTATCAAACCAATCACAAAATCAACATGTACAATACATCACACACCTTCACAATCCAGCCAATTGGAAGATACAGACAAAAACGAGACTAGGGAGGTGTCTAAATATACTAGGCAAAAAATTACAAAAAGAAAAAAAATCAGTGTAACCAAAGAAGAGGTAAGGGAAAAAATCCCTTTCATTTTATTACACAAAATAGATTCGATACACTCTCCCTATTATCAGACGATGATATGGAAACTAATAGTCAAATAACAGCACTAATAACAAAAAGAACATAGACCTCCCAGTATACATATACGGAGTGACAAATTACAAACAAATGACTAAACATCTGATTTCATCAATGGAAGAGGAGCAATACTTCTGTAAGGCACTTCTAAACAATACAATAAAGATTAACGTTACCATCCCGGAAACCTACAGAAGACCAATTAAACAGCTGCAGGAAAAATAATACACCACACATACCAGATTGGAGACGAAAGAGCGTAAAGAGTAATATTAAGAAACCTATGCCATACGGTATTCAAAGAAGACATACTCGTACAACAGGACCACACGGTCCGCAACATAATGATTATTAGACACCGTTAAACAAAAGAACCTCTGCGTCTGTTCTTCATCGATTTAGAACCCAAAGAAAATAACAAAAGTGTCTGTGATATAAAATACTTGTGTAATAACGAAACTAATTGCAAAGGCACCACGAAAAGAAAGTTTCATCCTTAATGTACATGATGCCAGAGCTACGGCTACACAAAAACTTATTGTACGAGACCGTAAAATTGTGTCAAATGCGAGCATAATACAAGTTTGTGTAAAAATGCATCAAACGCACCAGCTAAATGTGCACTATGTGAAGGAAACCACCCGGCGAATTATAAAGAGTGCGAAGCATATAAAAATCTACAAAATACAAGAGGCAAAACCCCAAATCCTACAAGACAAAATGCCGTACAACAGAACAGTGGTGTTAACGTACATGACAAAAACCAATTTCCTCCCTTAAGATATTATCAGCTCCCTAACCATACTCAAAAAAACAAGATACAAGTTGCTAGTATTCAAGTGGAAGCTAAGCCATAGTCATATACCGTCACTACAGTCTACTGCCCTTCGCTGCATGTCATCACTACAGACGAATATATCACCTTCATTCAATCTCAAGGAGCCAGATTTATACTAGGTGGTGATTGGAACCCAAAACATACGGACTGGGGAGCGAGATTAATAACGTCAAAAGCAAGGTATCTACTACATGCCATACACAGTGAAACCTGCCAACATGTCAGTACTAGAGAGCCAACATACTGGTCATCTGACCCAAATAAAATACCTGATCTATTGAATTTCTTTATTCTTTGTAGTATAACATCAAATTATATACAAGCGAAATCAAATTTTGAACTATCATCTGATAACTCCGCGGTGACAGCAAAGCTAAGTAACTATAAAATTGACAAATCTAGTATTACAACGCTTATTACAAAACAAACAAACTGCGATAGTTTGCAGACTTATTTAGATGAGAACATAAAGCAAAACCCAAAAATAGAAGAATCTCAGAAGCTAGACGAAGCGACACAATACTTCACCGCTATAATACAAGAGGCAGCAGGGCACTCAACACCACTCAAGCTGAAGAAGAAATGACGAAACACAGGATTTTACACTCTGCATACGAGATTTAGTAACTAAAAAACGCAAAGAGCGCAGTAGATGGTAGAGGTCTTGAAATAATGATGATAGACGTATATAATAGGTTAAAGCGAAACCTACATAGAGAGCTGACCAAAATAAAAAGCGCTGCCTTTGAGCACTACATTACATTACTTAGCAAAGATGATCACACCATATGGACAGCTACAAAGAAATTTACGACCCCAAATCGCTATCTCACCGATAAGACGAACCGAAGGAACCTGGGCAAAAGGTAATGCCGATAAGGCCACAGCTTTCGCAGAACATCTACGGCAAGTATTTACACCACTACCAAATATAAATAATACTGATAATAAAATCAAAAATTTCCTCGATGTATGTTATCAAACGGCATTGCCTATTAAGCTTTTTAAGTCTGAGGAAGTAGCACAGGAAATCAAACATTTAAACCACACAAAACACCTGGATATGACCTCATCACAGCGGCCATACTGGGACAGCTACCATGAAAAGCATTAGTATTACTAACGGTTATGTTTAACAGAATGCTTAGCTTGCAGTATTACTCACTCATTTGGAAGTTTGCACAAATTATTGTGATACACAAACCTGGAAAAGCAACAAATGAAACCAGTTCATACAGTCCAACTAGTCTATTACCAATCCCATCTAAACTATTCGAAAAATTATTATTAGCTAGAATCAGAAACGACATAAAATTATCGAGTATTATTCCTGAATATCAATTTGGTTTCAGAGACAAACTCCACAATCCAACAGACACAACTAGTCTTGAAGAAAAGAAGCTATGTATAGCAGTATTTCTCGACGTCGTCGTTCAGGCGTTTGACAAGGTCTGGCACACTAACCTCTTGTTTAACATTAAGAAACATGTTCCCTAGTCTCTACTACTTGCTATTAAAATATCATCTGACAGATAGATACTTCGAAGTTAAGTACAGCTACGATTGTTTACGATGCTATGAGATAAAGTCTGAAGTACCACAGGAAAGTGTCCTGGGAGCATTACTGTACCTATAATTTACTGCAGACCTCCCAACAGCAGATAGCACTACAATAGCAACTAGCAGTAAACAGTGCTCCCCTAACAGCTTCGCAATATCTTTATTACTTACATCTATTGCAGGACTGGTTCAACAAATGGAAGATCAAAATTAATCACACTAAATTAGTACAAGTAACATTTACGACAAGAAAAATAATATGTCCACAAGTTTTACTTAATAATAGCCATATACCTGTCCAAAATGAGGAGAAATATGTAAGGTTATACCTTGATTAGAGACTGACTTGACAAAAACACGTTAAAACCAAACGACAACAAATAAATCTAAAATCGAAGGAAAGGCCTTGGCTATTAATCCGCAGGTCCAAGTTGTCCATAGAAAACAAACTTTTAATATATCAAACCCATCTGGACTTACATCTGAGCATACAACTGTGGAATTGCATAAAACCATCGAACGTAAAAATCATAGAGAAAATCCAATCGAAAATTCTGAGAACTGCTATAAATCTCTATAGAATTTTAGTTTGCACGACGACAAAGATACTGCTAACTTTTGACTCATAACCCATCTTAAGATGAGTATCATGTAATATAATTTAAGTAAGTGTTTTAGGACAGACCTTTTTCTTTGAAATAGTATCGTAGTGCTTTCATATTCTAGGGTTAGGTGACGGGCAGGCAATCTCTGCTAGGTTTTCGTCTTTAATTGGAATATTAGTCGGGCGATGGAGGTAACAGACTTTTGTCATTTCAGTCTGCGTTTCGTGCAAGAGACGACTTAGGAGAACATTTCGTCTTGATCTGCACTCGTTTCCTGAAAATGTCTTTTCTTATAGTTGTCATTCTTTGAAAAACTACTGCCAACTTTTGTTTTGTCTTTTCTTTCATGCCATTTTGTGCTGGAATCGATTGTATATAAATGTTATTGAAGCAACATCATATTTTCAGTTTACTGAGGAGTTTGTGTTCAGCTGAAGCTAGATTGGGTAAGGAAACTGATCATGAGTACGCTTCTTTTGAGTTTAGACATTCTGTAGATGTTGTTATCATTCTGTAGGGTCTCAATAAAAGATAGAAAGCTCTCAATGTTGCTTTATCGTTTATATTGCGGTTGTGACGTGAGACAAGGAGCTGTTTCGAAGAGTAACGTGCAGCTACTGATAAACTTGATAGCGAATTAGGAAAGTTTCCATTCGGCTTTGGCTAAATAAGGTAAATGTTTAAGGTTTACCTTCTGCGTTGGGTATAGGCACCTGTAGCAAATTTGCTTGATATTTTGCTTCTAATAATAAATATAAGTATTTGTTGGAAAATTTAGTTTTAGTTAGCTGTTAAGCGTTTGGTTTTTTAGATTTTGATTTCAATGTAAACTTGGTTGTTCGTCGATTGAGTTTTCAGCTATGGTTTGAGTTGGTTGATTTGGGGTTTAGCTTCCGATCTAAGATTCACTAGATTCACCTTTTTTTTTTCTGAGAGTAGACCTTACCTATTTCTATACGTCTTTGTGTTCTTTCCCTGTCCTATGTCTATTTATCTGTGCCCGTAGTCCTTTTTGTCCTTGAGTCATGTAAAAATCCCGTTCACTTTTTGATTTACTTCCACTTTGGTGTCTTCTTTCTTCTACTTTTTTTCAGTTTGCATTTCTTCAATTCTTCGGTGTTTTTAGCCGGAGAGAGCACCAAGTGAAATTGTGATGCTTTGCTAATTTATGGAAGTTTCAAATTTAGTACTTGATCTATAATGTAGAGAGTTACGTACCTCTCGCTTTGGGTGTCAAAAAGGCTTGTTTTGTCTTATCTGTTTAATATTCCATTTCAGGGTTGAGTTTCTGTATTGAGAATTGGTATGAGCTTTTGGGGGTTTTGGCTTCTAATTCAGATCCCTTGGTGTTTATGGGCAAGACTACATTCGCCAGATTTTGCTGACGATCACGACTGATGTTATTGTAACCTTGAAAGGTTCTCTACTGCTGAATGTGTTTCATTCCTTTCTATCTTAGAATAACAAGCGAAGCAGCAATATAACTCGAGTTAAGTTAGGACATCCTGCTTGCAAGGTGGTAGTCCAAAATATTGTTAAATGATGTAAAATTAAAATACATTCGTAACATACGAGCAAAACTTAGGGAGAGAATAATAAACGTATTCTATTAGTTAATATGATGGAAATCATGGAAGCCTTAACCTTCCTTTTATAGTCATCCATCAGCGACTAGCTAAGAAACTGAAACACGTCTATTCCAATGTTTTCAACTTAGTAGGTGTCAGTGCAGCTTTAAATATATTTGGGATAAAGTAAGATTCAAAGTTTCCATTTTGTAAAATTTAGAAAAACTCAAACTCAACCAAATAAATATCTAATTACCCACTAAATTATTCTTTAAAGATGGGTACATCTAGAGACCTGTTAATAACACACCCACAAATAAAAAAATGAGATGTCATTTCACAAATTCAAATTCTTACCTGGAGCGTCTTAACTCAAAATTAAGAGAATTAGTAGAGGTAAGTGCAGGGACAGATTGTTACTCGATGAACGGCTTTTGACAAACACTCAGGATTGTTGGAAAATTGTTGAAATACGAAAGTCAATTTAGTCTTTTGAATGTACGACTTGTGACGTAGATATTTTCAAAAAGAAATTCTTCAGAAAGTGACTGTTTACAATTAGATCGATGTTTTACAAAATCAGGATTGTTTGGGAATACTTACTACATCGGTCGTCCAGTTTTTGAGATAAATTAATAATAGAAATAATATAGAAATAATTCTAATAAAGCTTTATGTAACAGCCCTTCTATCTGTCTCAAAAGCAACTAACATTTTAGGTGGCCATCTAGGTACAGGTTTAGATGAAATGTCAACAAATTCAATTGCAAAGTATTTCCATTTTGAATTTTAAGTTATTTAAGACATTAAGCTAATAGAAGATAATAATAACAATAAAATTAAGATCTGATTTGTAAGCGGTATGTACAAATAATCTAAACTTACTTTTCAAATTCCAAAGGTATCTTTTTCTGATTCTTGCGATTAAGCATACAACTTATTTCAAAAATCGTTTTAGAAACTTTTCCTTTTTAAACTTTTTAAGTTACACTCAATTATCATCCAGCTTGTTATCATCATCATGAAAATAAAATTTAGGAATGGCAATATAATAACTGATCGTATACATCGTTTAATACCAATTTTGCGGTGTTTACTCATATTATAAGCAAAAAGAAAATAAAAAGTAATCAAATTTTTTACGACTCAACTAGAGTTTTTTATGTACAAGTTTATCGTGTAACTTATTTTGTAAGTCTTTTTTCTGCCTCTGCCCTGTCTTCATAATAAAATAGAGCGTAAGAGCTCTTAATAAGAATATTTCAAAGAAGACTATAACACATTGACATAAACTTAAGAATAAAATGAAGGAATAGCTCATGTATTACAAGATCATTTTGAAAAATTCCCCAGAGTTTTAAACCACAATGGAGGTTTTTTTGTATTGATACATTCTTGATACACTAGCAAGTTGTGGGAATTTAATCTGTGAAGGAATAGAAACAATTATTCCCTTCTTGCTTAAAAATAGAGAGTCAAAAGTTCGAATTTCAACTGGAAAGTAATTTCCCAAGTGTAGATGGTGTAAATCTCGATCTCTTCTATTTTTAGCTCGCTTAGCGTAATGTTTGTTTTATTCTACTTATACATCTGAGAATACTAAGTATCTGATAATGGTAGAAATTGTGGAACAAGGTTTTTCTTATTCTAATGAAAGTTAACTTAAACACGATAATCGGAAAGAAGTCTATTTTATTTAATATGTTTATGAAACGTTTAACTATCATTTCTTTCTTGAGAAATTTCCCGACTGATACTTCCCAATTTGTTATATCTTGTTCGGACTAAAATAAATCAACAAAAATCCTTTAACCAGTAGCTAAACACAAAAAGAGGTAATGAAAGACAAATAAAAGTAAATAAAGTCAGTGTTAGGAAAAGTTTACAGAAAATAGCTGTTGGCGCTTGAACTTTGAGCAAAAAAGATTGTTATTTGAAAAAATAGCTGATTTTTAATTAGCTTTCATTTTTGTGCTTCCTTTCTGTTTTCGTGTTTTGAATTCGGGTCCGCTTTTAAAATTCCCCCGCATTAAAAATAAAATTTACTGTAAAAGTTTCCGTATAAAAATTGAGGTTAAAACATTATTTTAGGAAAGTTTGAATTAACTTTATAATTTACATGTAGTTAGATACTTGGAGGTCATACATTTTACCGAACTATTTTACATTCAAATTTGCTCTTATAAACTTTTAGAAAATGTTCTTCGTTTTTAACTAAGAAAATAAAGGAATTTTTAGTAAAAGCATTTATGAATTCAATAAAATGCAGGATCGCTTTTAAAGCCCATTCTGTGAAGGAAGATACAAAGAAAGAAAACGTTCCGCAAATGGAGTATATAAAAAAGTTTAGAAACTTCACATGCAGACTATACGGGTACAAGAAATTTACATAAAACCTAACAAGCTGTAAATGTTTTTGCCCATATTAAACGTGGAGCATGTCAAGTGATTGCAAAACATTTGCCCTTCTTATATGCTATACTAAAGTAAAATGCTTTTTTCCGCGACATTCATTTCCACCATCGTGTATAACAAAACTCCTATAAAATCGGCAAAAATCTACAACTTCCTTATTTTTCTATTTAGGTTTTTTCTTTGCTTTTTTTCTTTTGTTCCTGAAATATGAAAATATAAATCAATTTTGAATTATGGGGAAATAAATGTTTCTGAGAATAAAAGGAATTAAATTTGGAAAAACATTAATAAAAGTGAAATTGAAGGTTAAAAGGGGCCGTGGAAATAAAAAAAAACAAAAAACATAAAATTTCATTTCTATTTTATTAATACATAAAATTTTTGTGATGTGACCTGTTTAAATCTTTTCATCGGTCAGATGCTGTTTTATTGACTAAATTTCCATAACTTATAAAATTTCAATAAAAACCAAACAACCTTGAAGGATCTACTTGAAAGAGTGTGTCATGTACAGAACAGATTTCTATAACGAAATCTAAAATAGTAATCTTTTTGTTCGAAGACATTTCTTTGTATGCTATTGAAAACCTTCGTTGTGGATAGTTAGAGTTAAGGATAAAGGTTACATTTGATTTTGCAATCAATTGCGGAACAAAGGTGTCAACTGATTTAAATTTTTTTTGTGTTTCACACGAATAAACTTTAGTTTCTAAATTCATCCAGGAGGAATACAATTGAATTTTTTGCAAATATAGAAGTGAGAAATATTAGGAGAATTTTTTAATAATTTGGTGGTTTGTCATTGCTTTCCGAGTAATCGAACGCGAATCGCTGTCCTTAGAGCAAACTAATTAATCAAAAGCTGCTCTTTTCGGGTAACTAACGATTTTCAAAGCCTGGATAGTCGTTGGTAAATTAACAAATAAATGTATAAGTGAAGATTTTGGAAAAGAACTAACGTAAGTATAGTTTTCCGAATCTGTAGAAAGTACCAGATTAATGCAATGCGAACTGATCTTTTGCAAACGGCTTTTGGCATACAATAACGGACTAAACTTGGACTGTGGAATGTACGAACAATGTGAAAAACAGGAAAGCTAACAGAAGTGATAAAATAAGTAAATGAAACGTTATGAACTTGAAATCTTGGCTCTCAGTGAGAATACATTAACTGGTTTTGGAGTGTAATCACTCGGGGCGAGTTGGCATTCTACTTACAAAAAAGTCTAGAAGAATCTCAGACAGAATCATAGTGCCTCAATCTAACACTAAGGTGAGACCAATTACGTTCGTGAATTGTTACGTCCCTACTGAAGCAGCGGAAGATTAGGAAAAAGACCCTTTTTATGGGGAGCTACATTGAGTTACGATAGGAATTAAGAAAAAAAAAACAGGAATGCAAAAGTAGCAAGTGAAGACAGAGGGGTAGAAGCAGTGATGGGAAGACATGGATTAGAAAATATAAATAACAATAGAGAAAGATTGATTGAGATGTTTATAAGTTTTGGAATGGTCATAAGAGGGACGCTATTTTTCCATAAAACTTGTCACAAGGCGACATGGATGTCACCTGACCACAGAACTGACAATTCAATCTACCACATACCCATTAATAAGAAATAGAGAAGGCACCTATTGTATGTCAGAAATAGGTGACGAGCAGACCACCTAGTCACAGCCGAAGTGCGTCTTAAAGTTGCTGTAATACCAGAGAAGATTACAACGGGAAAACGAATGTTTAATCTATTTAAACTTGGAACAGAAAATATAAAAAGGGAGCTCAAGCTAGAATTTAGGAATTAGTTTGATGTTCTCGCAATTGAAGGAACCAAGAAAGAAGTGCCCGAAATAGAACGGTCTTGGGTTACAGTTTGAGATTTTTATATTAAAAGTTCCGAAAGAGTGTTGGGATACAGGGAAAGAAGAAGGCAAGAGAGAGTATCACAAGATACGTATAAGATAATAGAGGATAGGAGCAAAGCAAAGGTAGACGTGAACAACAACAGGACTACAGCGGAAGAGACGGAGACTAACAAGATATACTAAGAGCTGAATAAAAGAGCAAACCGGAAATTCAGAAAAGATAAAAGACACTATATTAATCAGCTACTAGATGATGCTCAGCAAGCAGCTAATGTTGGTAATTGAAACGGACAGTTTCCTTCTGACTTTTCAACAAACTGATTTTACCGCTCTCTGTTAAACAAAGAAAAGGATTTACAAATGTTCTACAGCAATTTGAAATTTTGCACATACCCCCCTTTAACAATGACCGCTTCAATTCTAAAGAACTGTATGGGATCACGGAGATATCGTCAAACAAAAATTACTTCGTCAGTAATAAACCTGTAAGAAACGAATATGGTGACCTACTTACTACAGAAAGAGGACAAATAGAATGTTGGAAACAGCACTTTCAAAAAGTTCTAAATCCGCAACTCCTGGATGAGAAAATCGAGAAGGAACAAAGAGAATTTAAGGAAATCCAGGATATCTTTACGGTACCTCCCTCTAGAGCAGAAGTAGTTCAAGCAATTGGTCAGCTTAAATCAGGAAAAGTTCCTAAAGCTGGCAACATAACCGTACAGTCACTAAAAGCTGATCCAGAGTTGTTAGCTAAGATACTAGAGCCGCCACTGAAAAAAATTTGGGATAGTGAAACCATGACTACTGAAAGAGTTTTGATTAAGCTTCCCAAGAAAGGCGAGCTAAGTAATTGCCACTGTTGGAATGGGATTACGCTGCTCTCGGTACCTAGACAAATTCCCGCCAGGATCCTTTTGAATCGTATAGCAGAGCATGTACAGAAGCGCTTGCAGAAGGAACAAACTGTCTTGTACGGAACAGATCAGCACTTTGACAATCATTATTGAGCGAGTGGTAAAGTTCGAGTCTCCGTTTTACTTACTGTTCATAGACTTCAAAAAGGCTTTTGATTCGGTGAACAGAGAAAAGTTGTGGAGGTCAATGGAACAACTTGAAATTCCTCAGAAGGCAATAAAGATGATTCACGCTATGTACAAAGATCATACTTGTCAAGTGGAACATAAAGGAAAGTTCTCAGAACCTATAACAATGAAGTCTGGGGTAAGACAAGGATATCTGCTCTTTCCTATCTTTTTATCATGGCTTTAGAGAATATAACAAGAACAGCCACCAACCAAAGCATAGGACTACAATGGAAATCTTAGAAGATCTTGTTTTCGCCGACGATTTGTGCCTACTAGCATCGAGTTTTTGTGATATGGAGGCAAAGTTGATGGATTTAAAATCGGAAGCAGCAAACATAGGCATACGCATAAATGTTCCAAAAACTAAGGAAATCCGAGTCAGTAATTTAAATCATTCGCCACTTCAACTGAACGGGCAGGTTATCGAGCATGTAGAAGAATTTTGCTATCTTGGTAGTATGGCGACAAAGAATAAAGGAACAAGAAGAGACGTCGACAGTAGGATTGGTAAAATTAGAGGAGCTTTCGCACAACTTCTTACTATATGGAAGTCGCGAAAACTTCACTTAAAAACAAAATACAAAGTCCGTCTTCCTGTATGGTTGCGAGACGTGGAAAGTAAACCGAGACATAGAAAATAAATTGCAAGGTTTTATTAATCGTTACCTTAGAAATATAATGAGAATATGATAGCCAGACACTACTACTAGTGGTGAGTTCTGGCACAGAACGCATCAGATACCAATAAATAAGCAAATTTTGGCAAGGAAGAGGAGGTGGATTAGTTACACGCTGAGATAAGAACCAGACGAAATACCACGGCAAGCCCTCGACTGAAATCCTGAAGATTACTTGGAGGAGGTCCATGATGAGGGAGGCCAGGAGAATGGGAAAGAGTTGGCAGCAGATAAAAGCTATAGACGCAAACAGAGATAGACGGAAGAACTTCGTTTTGGCCCTATGCTCTACCGGGGAGTAAAAATGTTTAAGTCAAGCTTTGCATGATAATAACTAAAGTTTGTAACTAGAATAGTCCACAAAGGGCATAGAGGTATAGATAAGCAGATTATCGACAGAGGTCCTAAAGGGACTCCACCAAATTTTCATATATTACTTTGTAAACCACTGTTTTATTAATACTACTTGCAATCATCAAAACCAATATAACGCATGCCAACTTATTGACTAACGCGTTGATTACGTAGATAATCAATGGAGGTTGGTGAATTATCGTTTGCTAGTACTTTACAACATCGGCAAAAGTTGATGTAGTAGGCAGTGGGTGCGTAACATCTACCTAGGATCTCTTGCCGAAGGCCATGGAGGGCTACACCAGGCTGCAAATCAACCATATTGAACTTCAAAACCGGACCTAATTCTCAAATTAGTCATGGGAGACCTTAGGGAGTTTTCACTAAACATAGGAAAGATGTCCTCCTTGGCATAGCTTCCAAACAAAACCATAAGAGGTATTCCGGGACTCCTAAGTGAACACGCTTACAATTCTAGCATTTATTTATTACTAATTACATTTATTTGGTTCGTAACTATACGCGGTTATTTAATGTAGAACCCCCTGGTTCTATTCATGCTACCGCTTATATACGTTTCCTTGTTCCTCTCGATGTGTCTAGAAGGCTCGCGCTTTTTCTCGCACTTTCGACGATCAGAAACTCTGGACAGTGCAAGATCTCTCCGGCACATTCGACCAGCAACGCCGAGACTGTTCGACACCTTTCTAGTGTGTTCGAGGGATGACTCGTTACACTATTTATCACTGTTACGATGGAAATTGTATCTAAGAACGTGAAACATAATCTCTTGGTTTGTGTTGTAACTGCTACATTTTTATGTACTAAAGAAAATTTCTTTTCGGTGCCTCCTGTAGACCTTTTATTACTATCGAAAGATGCTGGAGTATATATCGAGGGCTTCATAACATAGGGGCGTATCAACAAATTGTCACG